>CM076584.1:194949011-195549011 GCA_034641835.2 Pinus albicaulis | reverse complement strand
CAACACTTTATAAAACAATCATTAACAAATATCAAATAATAACTGTGATTTGTTGTCAAAGATATAGAGAATGGTCCACACACGTCTTAGTGAACTCTCTTAAGGATTTCCGCTGCTCGGTTATCCTTCTGGTGAAAAGTGGCCTTTGCATACTTCCCCATGGTACATCCCTTGCATGTGTCTATCTATGCAAGAGTAACCTTTGGAAGCCCCATATAAATCTGTGCATGAATTTCAAGGCACCGTGGTGTAGATGGCCCAATCTTCTGTGCCATAACTCACCCTCATCCTGGTTCACCATTTTGTCTACCTTACCCATCAATGTTGCGCACACATCTACATCAATTTTATAGAGATTATTCACACGAATCCTAATATTCTTGGCTTTTCCTGTGGATTTGTGTTGAAGGAAATTGTTCCATTCACTGAAAACGACATCATAGCCTCTATCCTCCAACAATGCAACTGAAACTAAATTCTTTTTCAAGCCTGGTACATGCATTACATATTTTAATAAGAAAGGTTACTTGACTATCTCTGGAAGGTAACTGTACCAATCCTAGTAGCACTGTACCTCCCATCATCACCCATTTCGATATGTATCTAGAGGTACTTCTCCTCCAAGCTACTGAAAAGTTCTTTGTCTCCCGTCATGTGGAAATATGCACCACTATCCAAGTACCACACTGATCCCATTGCACTTAACACCATGCATGCGATGATCGAGAAGTCCAACTTGAATTGCGAGGCCAAAGCTTCACCAGCTACAGATCCAGAATCCTTCTTGTTCTTCTTATTTTGTGGACAATTAGTGGCATAATGTCCATGCTAGTGAAACTAAAAATACTTCACTCTAGACATGTCGTGCTTCTTGCCTTTGCTGGACTCAGATTTGGAATAGGATTTCTTTCCCTTCCCCTTCTTCACCTTACCAGCCAAGGCGCAATTTTCTTCATCATCTATCTTACATGAAGATCCATCCTCGGTATTCTTCTTGAATTCTTCTTGCACCAAATCTGACCAAAGTCATTCCCAATTTGGTAGCTTCTCCCTCCCATTGACAGAGTCCTCATAGCTATGCCAACTCTTGGGAAGGCCTAGAAGATCTAGGCTCACCAAGTCATCATCCATGACAATAATAATGATGCTCCCAAGCTCATATCGACATTGGAAAAACTTGGTTTAATATTTCGGAATTGTGTCGCCTTACTCCATTTTGATTTTCCTGAGCTTGTCCTTCAGTGCCAATTTTTTGTGGTCACTTCTACTCTAAAATAAATTTTTCAAAGCCTTCTACATTGCATATGGTGTTGCTTTTCCATGGAGACTTGAGACAACTTGGTCTCATACTCCCTCCAATAAGATCCTCCTTGCCTTTGAAACCTTCTTTCTCCAAGCATCAAGAAGAGCAGCATCTGATGTAGTAGGTTTGGGAATGTCATTATCAATGAATTCTTTCAACCCATTGTCCTCCAGAACTGCCTCCATCATGTCTTTGCACATAATATAATTGGAGCTTCCCTCGGGTGCATACTCCACTCTCAAGCCATTGAAAGGCATATTGATCTTGATCCGCTTGTGGAACCAAGAATAATTTTGCAAATTCGAATGTTATTCAGTCACAAACTCAATTTCTTCTCCACTATAATGATTTCCTACGCTCTGATACCATGTAGGCAGTATACAAACAATATTTATATCAATGGATTCAATCCAATCATGTGATATACTAAAGCAAGATACCTAATCCTTCTACAAATCAATTGTGGAAATTAAACACGATCGCTAATCACAACATGTAAATAAAGAATCAAATCAAACCACAACACATATATTGTTGGCATGTGTTGTCCTTGATGGAAACTTAATTGATGAAATAAGATAATTGACAATATGTTGCAGAATTTTGTCCTTGATGGCAACCTACTTGATGAAGTTATTCTTGACTTGATGGACTTGGTAATGATGTAAATCTGATGTGATATGATGTGTCTACATAACCACTCAGATGTAATGATGAAAGGAATTTCAGTATGTGCTAGAACAATGATGAAAAGTGTGTGTCTCAAGGCATACGCGGGTTTGTCTAGGAGAAGTAGCGTATGCATGCGGAAAAGTACGTGCCAAGTCGTGTATGCTCAATTGCACTATAAATTTGTAAAACCAAGGGTTACTACTGTTTGGTCTCAATCTAGTCTCCCAAATTGAGCTCATTTAATTGTCAACCAGGGTTGGTAAACTGCTGAAGTGAAGTGTACTGTATGTACCTAGGTGTTTGTTTCTTAATGCGTTGTGTGTAGTATTTTATGATGTTTTTGGTCTTTTGTGATGATTTCTGATGTTTTTGGTCTTTTGGTAGTTTTATGTTCACAAGGAAAAAATGACTAGAAAGCTAATGGAAAGGAGCTAATGATTAAAAACAGAGTGAAGCCTAATTGGTTGATGACAAATGACAAATGCAAGTGCAATACTGAAACAAAATCAAATCTAAACTATGACTAAGCAGAAACAAAGCTTGATAATGACTTTTAAACAAATGATTCAAAACATAAATTCAACTTGTCAAATGCTTTCATCAAAGGTGTTTTGAGAGAGAGCTTGAGACATGGTCAATTAAATATGCAAATCCTCCTATCTAAACAGTTAAACAACTAACTTATAATGATGCAACATTTTGTCCTTGATTAGAGATTTGTTGAAGAATAATTGGAGTAAAATATTGATACCATCATAAGGTCTTTTACTCTAAGGCTAGTTCCTAACTCTATTCTCCCACTTAGTTTGATAACACTACACTTCACTCAAAGGTTAGAGGTTTTTTTAAAATAGTCTCTTGAGGAAATGTTTGTTTGTAAGATGATCAGGAAGTTGCAGAAGTACTTCAGGCCTTAAATGATATTGTCTTCTATTCATATGGTTATGAATCAATTATGGGTTTTAGAACAAGAAGAGGTTTGTGAATAATGAAGCCTATTTTGTTAAGTTTAACAACTGAAGTAATCTAATATGCAGTTAATGACAACTGAATGTGGAGTGCCAATGTAATGAGTGAAGCTAAAAACTGTGCTTAAGATGTCACTAGTCTAAAACAGTGTTAAACTACAAGTCATTATCAAACTTAAAGCAAAACAACTGAACATGAGTTAAGTGCAATTAAACTCCAGAGTATCCTAACTATGCTATGCAAACATAAAGACTGAAAGCAATTAAAAACTAAGATATCATGGCTATCTCCCACTCATCATTATGATATGTTGGACAAGCGTTTAAGAGCAAGGATAGCTATGGTACTTAGTGCAAACACACAAATGAAGCGTTCAGGATCACAATCATGCTTAAAACATTACAAAGATTTCTTGGAAGAGTTTCTTCTTGTGGAAGAGTATTTAGCATAAGTATAACTGTGATGGTGAGCAAAAGAGATTACAATTAAATCCTACAATACTATAGCCATTTCCCATTCCTTTTCATAATCTTTTGGAAGAGCTTCTTATTTTGGAAGAGTTTTTAGAACGAGTTATAACTATAGTAACTAATGAAAACAACTACAAATTCAACTTCAAGAAATGTAAAGGCAGCTAGGATACTTATCTACATTACGCAAATAAATCCGTGCAAGAGGTAGGGGCCCTCTACCACCTGACAGAATATAACTCCAAATCAAATTAATGCTTTCAAAACAACACTGCCTGCTTCATTAAAAGAGGAATAACTTGAACAGAGCAATCTGCGTCTTCATAAATGTACCACAAAATCTAAGCAAAATCTAGAACAAAATCTAGCCTAGCTCTCGGTTTCCCAAGTGTTTATATAACAAATATACATAACAAGACTTGCAACAATTCCAGGAGCATTGTCTTTCCTTATCGAAATCACATTAGGACTCTTGAAGTGGAAATGTAAAAATGAAAAGGACATCTGGACTGAGACAGTCCTAATAGAAGTCTGCCTTCCTAAATGTGTTCCCACGAATCAAAACCATATCCAGAATCTGTTTCTTCCTTCATGGTGAGCAACGAACAATGTAGACATGACGTGGATTATGCCCATATGCGGTTTTTCTTGAGAGGCCACCTGGAACATACCCAAACGTGAAGAGAGCTGCAGAATTTCCGGTTAGCTACAGAATGTCTGCATTCTGCAGCTAGTTCCGGTCAAAATGCTTTACAATGGAAAAAATCACAAAACTTAGCAAGTCAGTCCTGTAAATCATTCTAAAAGTAATTTTAACTAAATTTATTGATCAATTGGGTCTAGGATATCAATGTACAAAGGAAAATGAGGTAAATTAAGATGAAAGGAAGCACAATTTTGAGGCTCAACATACCCCCACTGCTGTCTCCTTGCATTTCCTCATGCAAATTATCCTATAAACTCAGAGGCTTCTGCAAGAACATCTAATCCTCTCCTTCTCCTTTTCCTGGAAGCTAAAGATCTTCTGGTTTTTCTGATGACAAGTTTGAACCTTAGGTTGGTAAGTGCCCTGATTAGCTTCTTGTTCCTCTTCTTCAACTTTTCATTAGCCTTTTCCACTTTGTCTATATGTAGGGATAAGGTTGAGTTCATATCGGTTTTGAGCTTGACTTGTTCCTTCAAAATTTCATTCTCATTTTTTATTTGTCTATTAAGTATCTCCAGCTCGTACCTATCCCTTCTTAAAACATCTATTTCAGACAGTGGAGGACTAGGGGTTCTCTCTCTGCTCTCTGAAGCTTTTCTTTCCAAAGTTTCAATATAATCATAAACTTCTTGCTGAGCAGGGTCAATTTCAGGGGTTCCTTCATTAAAATCCTCTTCAACATCTTCTTCAATAGATGTTTCCTCATCCTCTATATTAATCACCCCTGTTTGTTTGATTTGAGTTTTCCTTAGTTTCCCCTTTAGTCTATGGCTTCTTCTTGGCTGAGAAGATCCCTCTCCTCTCTTTGTAGCAGATTTCCTGATTACCTTCTCTTTCTTAAGTTGTCTCTTTATTTGAGTCAACTTCTCTGAGATGATTTCCTCACTACTTTCTTAGACTGTTTTGTCAATTTAATTTTTTGAAGCTCTCCATTTTCTACTTCTCCTTGTAGGCTGTTGTTCAGGTGAGGGTTCTTTTGGCTCTTCAAAATGATTTCTTATCAAGAAATTGTCCCATGTATCATTTGTTTTGGCTAAATGGTGTTCAATTAAAATTTTCACCAAGCCATGATGATATAGAGTTGTCTCTAAAAATTGAACCCTTCTTTGAACACAAGAAGCCATATTTTTCAAGATTTGAAGCAAGAAGTAGGGTAGGTTTAAGTCTTCCCCCAGAAAATGCATTATCATTCTAACGTGATAAACATAAAATGTGCCATATCTACCCTCACATGTAATGAATTTTTGCAGAATAAGTAGTATGTTTCTCCATTTATTTTTCAATGCAGAACTTGGAATTCCTTTCTTAAAAACAGTGACATCCATACCTGGTGATTTTAAAATTTGCTTCCACGATTCATGATGGAATTCTCTGTTTTTGAACCATCTCTCTCCATTTCTAATCAATCCCGTAGCTTCTGCAATGAAAACTTCATTGACTGTGAATTTAACATCCCCCACTTCAACTTCAGCTCCTTGAAATGATCTTGCAAATGTTTTAATGACTTCTTTGTGGAAGCCATTAAATTTCTCCAAAAATTGTATCCATCCT
The DNA here is from genome assembly GCA_034641835.2 of Pinus albicaulis. NCBI lineage: Eukaryota > Viridiplantae > Streptophyta > Pinopsida > Pinales > Pinaceae > Pinus > Pinus albicaulis. The sequence goes on along the minus strand of CM076584.1, from coordinate 195,543,340 downwards.
ATCTGTTGCAACATTTCTTTACATTGAGGGTAGCCTTCTAGGTATTTTGTACCCACTTGTTCAGTTCTTACAATGAAACCCATAATTGCTTCTTCAATGTTCAGATTAACACTTTTTCTACCCTCTGAAACAATAAATTTCACCTTTGAATTGAAATGGCTTCAAGTTCTTAATGACAATGGCTTAAAACTTCGGAATGATATACCTCTGATTGATAGTGACAACACCTTCAAACTTCGGACTGATATGCCTCTGATTGACAATGAAAACAGCTTCAAACTTCGAGCTGATATGCCTTTGGTGACAATGAAAAATGGCTTCAAATTTCGAGCTGATATGCCTCTGGTTGACAATGAAACTTTGGATTGATATGCCTCTAGTTGACAGTGACAAATGGCTTCAAATTCCCACACTGCTATACCTCTGTCTCTTGGTGGTAAATGACTTCAAATTCTCACACTGCTATACCTCTGTCTCTTGGTAACAAATGGCTTCAAACTCTTCACTGCTATACCTCTGTGTTTACAGTGATAATGCTCAATCTCTGCCCACAGTGGTACTTTGTCTGCCCACGGTAACAAATGGCTTCAAATTCTCACACTGCTATACCTCTGCGTTTACCCTTTTGCTCTACTCTCGGTGGTAAGGATATCTCTGTTTGCGGAATGAAGTGCTGGCTAAAGAATGGAGTGATGGAGGTAGTTACGAAATGAGGTAATGGAGTGAGGTGGAGGAAGCGAATTAATGATTGAAAAGACAACGGAGATTTTTACAATGGAAAAGAAAATCATCATTGAATGATTTTGTTGGGTGACATGAAGAATTCAAACACTTCGACCATTTGAACCGCTTAAATGATGTCGGATATGGAATTTGAAATGAGAGATTTAATCCAAAGTTTGTGGAGGGTTTATTGGTCATAATCAATAAAAATAATTAAAACAACCTTTTTGAACAATTCATAACTAAAACTATGCTAAACTTTATGAAATGCCATTATAATCTAAACTTGTTACCTCTGCTTTTCATTTGATTTTTGTAGTCTTTGTCTTCTTTGTTCACCTTTGGAAGAGTCTTCATAATTCTTCTTGATGTTTCTTATTCATGGATATTCTGGATCATTTTGTTGCAATTCTAATGTCTGCTGGTTGGTGCCTTCAGGATTTGTAGCTGCAGAATGACTGTCTGGCTGTAGAAAGGCTGATCAGCTGCAGAATGTCTGTTGAGCTGCAGAATGTACCTGTAGAGTATTTTAATCATGGAATGGAGTGTTTTTGGATATAGGTGAAATGTTATATGATATGAATGGAGATGGATGATGTGTTATGATATGTATGAAGTGGATGATGAAATAAAATGGATTCAGTTTATGAAATGGAGTGGAAGAACATAAGAACTGCCCTGCAATCCATGACATGTTTTATTCATTTACAACAAAACATAAAACTTTAAATTTTGACATGAAAATGAGATGGATGGAGTATGGAATGGGATGAATGAAATATGGAATGAAGTAGAGCATGAATGAATGAAATGGAATATGGATGGATAAGTGAATGAAGTGAAATGAAATGAGATGGATCATAAGCACTATGTATCTGAACTTATGATTTTGTAACAGCTGCTTGCAAAAACAAAATGGGAAAAGTTAGAGTGTCAGAGAGACTCTGATTTTCACCCTATATTTTCTGTATAAACATGCCAATCTATGATTGGTTTCCATGTTTATACCTTTTTTATTTTTATTTTTTTATTTTTATTTTTATTTTTTCAAAAGAGAAATACTTCAGAAAATTTAATCAAGTTGATGAAGAAGAAAAATTCTTCTTCATTAACTTCACATCACTGCATTCTTGGAACTTCTTGACAAATTCTTCTCTTGAGAGTGGTTTGTGATACAGCTTCAATCTATGACCATTCACAAGAAAATTGACCTCTTCTTCATCTATAGTTCTGATTTTTACTGCCCCATTATCAAAAATTTCAACAATTTCATATGGCCCAAGCCAATGTGTCTGAAATTTACCTTGAAAATCCTTGAATTTTGAATCAAACAAGAGAGCCCAGTCACCTTCTTTGAATTTCTTCTCCTTGATGTACTTGTCATGCCATCTAGCCCTTTGCTATTGGACTAGACTTGTTTTCTGAACTGCATCTTGTCTGATCTCATCCAATTCATTAATTTGCTCCAGTCTATGCTTTTGTGCCTCCGTTAAATCAAGTCCTAGCTGAACTGCCATTTTGAAAGTTTGAATATGGAACTCTATGGGAAACAAAACTTGCTTTCCATAAACAAGCTCATAAGGAGTATGGCCTGTTGTGTTTCTCCATGTAGTTCTATAGGCCCACAAGGCTTCAGGAAGCCTATCTACCCAATCTCTTCTATGTAAATGGACAGTCTTTGTTAGGATTCCTTCAATGACCTTATTAGTATATTCCACTTGACCATTTGCTTATGGATGATAAGGAGTATATTTTCTATGTCTGATTTTGTACTTCTCCATCATTTGCTCCACTAGCCTTGATGTAAATTGAGCTCCTTGATCTGTAACAATTTCCCTTGGGACACCAAAACGAGTAAAAATATCCTCAAAAAGAAAAGTAACTATGGATGCTTCATTAGCAACAAGTAATGGCTTGGCTTCTACCCATTTAGTAACATAATCAGTGCAAACTAATATATATATCTCTTTTGTCTTGATGGAGGACTAATAGGTCCTACAAAATCCAAAGCCCATTTTTCAAAAGGTTCAATATGTACTTGAGGTTGTAATGGAATCTCACCTGAAGGAGAAGGTTTCCCTACCCTTTGGCAACTGTCACACCTTTTGACATACTCTTTAGCATCTTTAAACAAGGATGGCCAATAATATCCTAAATTAAGGATCTTATAGGCTGTCCTCTTATCTGCAAAGTGTCCGCCACAAGGTTCATCGTGACATGCCTTGAGAATCTCAGGCATCTCATCTTCACGAACACACCTTCTAATGATCAAATCTAGACCTGTCTTGTACACCTCATTAGCAACCCATGAATATTTTGCACTATCACAAATGATTTTTCTTTTATCCCTTGCATTCATAATTGAAGGAAATTTTCCTGAAACTAAATAATTAGCAATATCAGCAAACCATGGAGTTTGAGTAGAGATTGCAAAAAGATATTAATCAGGAAATTGATCTTCAACTGGAGTGTCATCTTTGATATTTTGGAGTCTAGATAGGAAATCAGCTACTGTGTTTTGTTTTCCAGGCCTATCTAGAATAGTAATGTTGAATTCTTGTAAGAGCAATAAACATCTTATAACTCTGCCATTAGTGATTGATTTGTTCATTAGGTATCTAATTACAGAATGATCAGTGTGAATAAAAGTTTCATAGCCTTTTATATAGTGTCTAAATTTGTTTATGGCATGAACAATAGCTAAAAACTCTTTTTCAGTTACAGTATAGTTTAACTCTGCAGGAGTCAATTTTTTACTGATATAATAGATGGCATAGGGAATTAAATCTTTTTGTCCCAATACTGCTCCTAAATCAATGAGTGTGTTTTTAATTTCAATTCCATTGATGTGAATTTTGACAACTGGATTTCTTGGGTCAAGATACTTTGGAATAGCAATCTTACCCATCATAATGTCTGCTATTTGTCCTACCAGTTGAATTTTCTTTGTTTCTCTTATTATTTTTCTTGTTGTCTTCATACTCAACTCCTTTATTGTTTTGACTAAAATTGGGATTTCTTTGATGGCTTGTAATAATGGAATTTTAATGCAAACATTTCTCAGCTCATCTAAGAAATCATAATTAGGCACCATGATTTTTTTTTCTACACCTCTATCAATTTGTAATCTTTCCGGAAAAGGAGGTATAGAAATAGATGTAGATGGTTGCTCTAATACAGGAGTTGGATTTATTGGATATTTTTGTTTGAGTTTTTCAGTGTTTGGGTCTTGAAAGGATGTGTCTTCCTCAAGACTTTTATTCACACGTAGGGAGTCTTCCTCAGAATTATCTTGTTCTTGTATGATCACAGAAGGTTTCCTCTTTTCAAGTATTCTTCCAGACCTCAGTTGAACATCACTAAGGTCTAAAGGAGTAATTAAATAAGTTGGAAATTGTTGGCCTTCTATCATGTATGTATTCTGAGGTTTTTATTATTGGGGTTTGGTATGGGTTGAGTAGGCAATTGATTTGATTTTTGAGGGAATGGTAATGAAAATGGTTGATTTTGATGTGGTTGGTTTTGATGATGTTGTTGAGGATTTTGTTGAAAATTTTGTTGAAGATTTTGAGGAAAATTTTGTTGAGGATTTTGAGGATTAAAATGTGGGTATGGTGGATAGGATGGTGGATACTGATAATATGGGGAGTATCTTCCACAGGGACTTTGTGATCCTTGTGCCCAAGCTGGAGATTGATTTTGAAATTGAGGCCAAGGTTGTTGCCAAGAATTCCAAGGTGGAGGTTGATTATACATTTGATCATGGAATCCTTGTGTTTGAGGTCCCTGCCAAGGCCTTCTAGATACAAAATTGAGAGACTCTGTGGAATCTGTAGGAGTTTCCTCCTGAAACACAGCTTTGAGACCCGGAAGAGAAGGACAATTCTTGGTCTCATGTTTTTCAGAACAAATGACATAGGTTTCTACAACTTTTACATCCAAAGGACACTCTCTCAAGGCATGTTTCTTTCTACATTTGGGACAAAAGATTGCCAAAGCATCAGATTCAGCCTTTTGCTTGTTTTGTATCTTAAGGGTGTCTATTTGTTCACTAAGACTCCCTAAGATGTCATATTTAAAATCATCAAGCATATGACCTATTTCTGATCTACTTACTGTCCCAGAAGCAGATTTACTTGCCCTTGCAAGAGTAGGATCTCTTGGACCTTTGACAGTTTTGGATTTCCCTCTTGAAAGGTTGATACATAACTCAGATATTTCAGGTAATGTGAGTTGTGATATATCCCCTTTTCCCATCATGTTAAGGATATCCAACCATTCATCCCTAATTGTTTTCAACAAAAGAGATTTTAAGGTGTCTTGATCTAGGTTTTCCATTTTTGCTCTTTTGATATTGTAATTAAATCTCTCCAACAAATCTTCCAAATTTTCATCTTCTTTTTGTAACATCTTGAACACTTCTTCCTTATGATTAACCGGCATACAATAATCCAAATATCTCTCTAAAAATGCTTGTTTCATGTCTTCCCATGTTCTAATAGAACTACTGATTAGACTCATAAACCACTTCAATGCTGCTCCCTTCAAAGTTGAAGGAAATAATTTCAATTTTTGAGCATCTTGTAAGTAGTCATAAGTTCTACAAAGCACTTCAAATTCGAATAAGAAGGTTTCAGGATCTTCAGTTTTAAGTCCATAGAAGTTTGGAAGGACAGAGGGTGAAATTTTTTTCATGGTTGTATTGGTTTCTTCATCAATTATAGGGAACCCAAAAGAGCTTCCTATTCTACCTCTTCCTCCATCTGCACCTCTACCTCCTTCTCCTCTACCTCTACATCTACCTCCAAATAGTGTGTGTTCTCCATTAAAAACTTTTCCTCCTCCTTCTTCTGCCATGGTTGACTCTCCTGTGGAAGTGGAAAGATTTATGTCCCTACCAGAAGTCTTTAGATTTTTTTCTATGGCAAGTTCAGTGGATGAAGTGGAAGGTTTCTCTAATGGGATATCTGATTTCAGGTCTTCTAGAAGTCCAGGATCAGTAAAGGATGGAAGATGGGTTTGAGTTGAAGGTGTACTAGCTCTGGATCTAGATGAAATAAGTGGTGTTCTAGAAATCAAACTTCTGCCTCTGCTGCTTATAAATCTTCCCCTTGAATCTCTCTCCCTACGCATAAAATAGTTTTTGGATGCTAAGAAACGAAGGTTACCTAGTTTTCACTTCCCCGACAACGGCGCCAAAATGTTTGGTCTCAATCTAGTCTCCTAAATTGACCTCATTTAATTGTCAACCAGGGTTGGTAAACTGCTGAAGTGAAGTGTACTGTATGTACCTAGGTTTTTGTTTCTTAATGCGTTGTATGTAGTATTTTATGATGTTTTTGGTCTTTTGTGATGATTTCTGATGTTTTTGGTCTTTTGGTAGTTTTATGTTCACAAGGAAAAATGACTAGAAAGCTAATGGAAAGGAGCTAATGATTAAAAACAGAGTGAAGCCTAATTGGTTGATGACAAATGACAAATGCAAATGCAATACTGAAACAGAATCAAATCTAAACTATGACTAAGCAGAAACAAAGCTTGATAATGACTTTTAAACAAATGATTCAAAACATAAACTCAACTTGTCAAATGCTTTCATCAAAGGTGTTTTGAGAGAGAGATTGAGACATGGTCAATTAAGTATGCAAATCCTATCTAAACAGTTAAACAACTAACTTATAATGATGCAACATTTTTGTCCTTGATTAGAGATTTGTTGAAGTATGTTTGGAGTAAAACATTAATACCATCATAAGATCTTCTACTCTAAGGCTATTTTCTAAATCTATTCTGCCACTTAGTTTGATAACACTACACTTCACTCAAAGGTTAGAGATCTTTAAAATAGTCTTTTGAGGAAATGTTTGTTTGTAAGATGATCAGGAAGTTGCAGAAGTACTTCAGGCCTTAAAATGATATTGTCTTCTGTTCATATGGTTATGAATCAATTATGGGTTTTAGAACAAGAAGAGGTTTGTGAATAATGAAGGCTATTTTGTTAAGTTTAACAACTGAAGTAATCTAATATGCAGTGAATGACAACTGAATGTGGAGTGCCAATGCAATGAGTGAAGCTAAAAACTGTGCTTAAGATGTCACTAGTCTAAAACAGTGTTAAACTACAAGTCATTATCAAACTTAAAGCAAAACAACTGAACATGAGTTAAGTGCAATTAAAATCCGGAGTATCCTAACTACGCTATGTAAACATAAAGACTGAAAGCAATTAAAAACTAAGATATCATGGCTATCTCCCACTCATCATTATGATATGTTGGACAAGCGTTTAAGAGCAAGGACAACTATGGTACTTAGTGCAAACACACAAATGAAGCGTTCAGGATCACAATCATGCTTAAAATATTATAAAGATTTCTTGGAAGAGTTTCTTCTTGTGGAAGAGTATTTAGCATAAGTATAACTATGATGGTGAGCAAAAGAGATTACAATTAAATCCTACAATACTATAGCCATTTCCCATTCCTTTTCATAATCTTTTGGAAGAGTTTTTAGAACGAGTTATAACTATAGTAACTAATGAAAACAACTACGAATTCAACTTCAAGAAATGTAAAGGCAGCTAGGATACTTATCTACATTACGCAAATAAATCCGTGCAAGAGGTAGGGGCCCTCTACCACCTGATGGAATCTAACTCCAAATCAAATTAACGCTTTCAAAACAACACTGTCTTCTTCATTAAGAGAGAAATAACTTGAACAGAGCAATCTACGTCTTCAGAAATGTAGCACAGAATCTAAGAAAAATCTAGAACAAAATCTAGCCTAGCTCTTGGTTTCCCAAGTGTTTATATAACAAATATACATAACAAGACTTGCAACAATTCCAGGAGAATTTTCTTTCCTTATCGAAATCACATTAGGACTCTTGAAGTGGAAACGTAAAAATGAAAAGGACATCTGGACTGAGACAGCCCTAATAGAAGTCTGCCTTCCTAAATGTGTTCCCACGTATCAAAACCATATCCAGAATCCGTTTCTTCCTTCATGGTGAGCAACGAACAATGTAGACATGACGTGGATTATGCCCATATGTGGTTTTTCTTGAGAGGCCACCTGGAACATACCCAAACGTGAAGAGAGCTGCAGAATTGCCGGTTAGCTACGGAATGTCTGCATTCTGCAGCTACTTCCGGTCAAAATGCTTTACAATGGCAAAAATCACAAAAATTAGCAAGTCAGTCATGTAAATCATTCTAAAAGTAATTTTAACTAAATTCATTGATCAATTGGGTCTAGGATATCAATGGACAAAGGAAAATGAGGTAAAGTAAGATGAAAGGAAGCACAATTTTGAGGCTCAACAACTACCATGGTATTAACCCATTGTATTGAGGGGTGGATTTTCTATGTGATCCCGCCCAAGAAAACCATTAGATTTTGTGTGGTTTTGGCTCATGGTATTGATAAAAGCTAAATCTATATAAGGAGAAGAAAGTCATTGTGCAAAGGGTGTGCATGTGTCTGGGTTTTAATGAATACTTCACTATGAAGTTTATCTGCATGGTCGAACTCTGTTCTTAATCGATAGATCTGAATCTATGATGCACCTGTGAATATGATGAAGGTTCAAAAACTATAGATCAGGAAATGATTAATCTCTAGGATGACTTGAAAAGAAGTAATGAAGACCTGACGCAAATCTATTGAAGATATTGAAGAAATTTGGGTAAGTCCATAGATCTGGTCTGTTCTGCAAAGTTTATCTTTTATAGATCCATACACAGGTTCGTTTCATGAAAAGCACGTATATACGTGGATCTGTTTAAACAAAGGCACGTATGGACTGTTAGGGTTTTTCTGGAAAGTGCACAGATGTATACGCAGGTTGTCTTTATTAAAAACACGTATATACGCGGGTCTATTTAAAGAAAAGCGCGTATGTAATTTGAACTGATGATTGCTCAAAGCTGATTGAGTTTCTGTTTATCTATTTTGAATTCTGGGCTATCTTTGATATTCTGGTTACAGTGGTTTCACTGTTCTGTTTGATGCAATGGGAAAATGATGTTTGCTGATAAGTGAAGGATTGTGTTGAAGCTGTTTGATCCAGTTTGAAAATTGATGAAACGCGGTCTGCAATGGTTCTCAGGGTTGAAGCCTTCAGTCTGAAAGTATAAGCTTTCTACCAGTAAAGGCTGGTGTTAATATCAGGGGGTAGTAGCTCCCTTCCAGGTGAGGCTGGTAAACAAGAGCAGGGGGTTGTTGCTCCCTTCCAAGAGAGGCTGGTAAACGAGAGAAGGTTGTAGCCTTCTGCAGGTGGGTGCCTGTGTACTGGTATGAGTCTACACCAGTACATGTTTTAAGAAATTTTCTTAATAACAAAGATTGAAGACTGAGACGACGGCAGCGGTGGTTTTCTCCCGAATTGGGTTTCCACCTAAAAATCCTACTGTCCATGTGTGTTGCTTATATGTGATGATTATTCTGTTATTTCTGCACTTGTTTACTATTGTCTAAATATATGATGAATGGTTAATGCAATGATCTGAGTCAAGAATTAAATGCATAATTAAATCACTGGATATACGCGAGTTCTATAAAGAATATCCGCGTATATACGCAGGTTAGCATCAGGAAAGTAGCGTATGGGTTTTTAAGAAAGGAAAATCAAAGTTTTATTGTCTACACTAAATACTGATTCACCCCCCCCTCTCAGTATTTTTCCAACAATTGGTATCAGAGCAGGTCCTTCTGAAAAGGCTTAATCGCTAGAAGGAAGATCAAGCAAGATGAGAAATCAAGAGGGAACAACATCTATCAAGCCTCCGCTCTTCAACGGAAGTAATTTAATCTTCTAGAAAATAAGGATGAGATCCTATCTTCAGTCTATGGGAGCAGATAAATGGGCCATTGTTGAAAAAGGATATCAATATCCAGCTGCTACACCAACAGATCCAACTGAAAGGAAGAATTATGAATCAAATTCAAAAGCGGTCAATGCTATAATAGGAAGTCTAACTGAAGCAGAATTTTTCAAAGTCATGCAGCTAAATACAACAAATGAAATATGGGACAAAATCATTCTAAGTTATGAAGGTGATGCAAAGGTAAAAAGTGCAAAACTTCAATCTCTCAAAATTGAATATGAAAACTTAAGAATGCATAGTGATGAGAATATTGCCAGTTTCTTTTTACGTGTTGATGATGTTGTAAATCGTATGAAAAATCTAGGAGAAACAATAACCGAATCTACTTTGTTTGAGAAAATCTTAAGATCGCTAACGACGAAATTTGAATCAAAAGTCTCTGCTCTTGAAGAAAAATAGGATCTTCAAACTCTTACTGTGGTGCAACTTCATGGCATACTGACTGCATATGAAATGAGGAGAGGAGGACCATCTGAAGTCAAAGAAGTTGTTTTTAAAGCTTCTACAAAAGGGAAAGAAGTTCAAAAGGCAGAAGGTTCAGGATATATCTCAGAAGAAGATGAAGAAAATTTTGTGAGAAGACTCCAACTAGGAACCGGAAGATTCAAAGGTAAGCTTCCTTTCAAATGTTTTGATTGTGGAAGAGTTGGTCAGTATGCTGCAAAATGTCCTTATAAAGAAACATCTGCTAAAGAAGTAGCAAGAAGGAATAAAAACCGATCTAGCACTAAGAAAAGTTATTATACTAATGAAGACAGTGATGGGTTATCTGATAGTGAGGAAGAATGTGAACAAGATCTTAGACTTCTCATGGAATTTGAACAAAAATCAAGAGAAGAAAAGGATACTTTTTTTGATGCTCTAGAAGACAATGATTTTCTTGAGGAAAACAATCAACTCAAAATATACTTAGAAGAAAATAAGATAATCATAGAGACGCTGAAAAATCAGATTGAAGAAGAAAAGAAACACAGGGAGAAAGCAGAATGTGAAGTGGTAAGTCTAAGAAAAGAATTGGAGAAAGTAAAGACTCTGAATCTCAGATTTACTAAAGGATCAGAAACCTTAGATGAAATTATGAAGGTACAACGTTCTCCTCTCATAAAAACATGTCTTGGATATATTGGAGAATCCTCTCACGCTTCAGCACTGAACTATCTAAAGGTAGCAACAACTGGTTTACAATATTCTGCCACTCAACAAGGAAGAAAGGAATCTTTACAGGTAAAGCAGGATCAACTCAATTCAAGGAACACTAACAGGAATAAATTTCAAAGAAGCTCCAACCAACAGGTAAATCCAAATAGAAGATTTCATGATCGCAGAAATTTCTACTTCAATGGACAATGTTTTACATGTCACAATTTTGGTCATAAAGCTGCTCAATGTGTTGCGTACAAAACCATCATGACAAGAGAATCAAGAAAGAAAAGGTTGGATACTGAACCAAATAATAATACCTATAACAAATTTTCTCCTCTTCAAAATGAAGTTGAATGTGCTTATTGCAATAACTTTGGTCATGAAGAATCTGAATGCAGGAGCAAAGTCCAGCCAAAAGAACATGTTCCTTCAAGCTCCAAAGTGTGGAAAAAGAAGGACATACAGGTTGAAAATTGTGGCATAGATTTATTTGCAGAAGGTGAAGAAAATCAATGGTATATTGATAGTGGATTCTCAAAACATATGACAGGTGAAAAAAGAAAACTTCATGCATACAATGCCCTAGAAAAGGAAAAGAATGTTACTTTTGGAAATGATACACCTGCTGTCATTAAGGGAAAAGGGTCTGTTTTTCTAAAAGAAAAGGTGAAAGATAATAATGTCATGTATGTGGATGGATTAAGAAATAACCTGTTAAGTGTGAGTCAAATGTGTGATCAAGGAACTGAGGTTGTCTTTAGTTCAAAAGAATGTGTGGTACGTGATATTGATATAGGTAAAACAATTATAAAAGGAAAAGAACTCCAGACAACCTGTATGTATTGAATAACAACAAAGATTAATTTTACTTGAGAAAATCTTCAGAAAATTGGCTATGGCATAGAAGGCTGGGGCATTTGAGATTCTCTCAGATCAACAAATCAAGCAGACTTAAAGTTGTTCGTGGTCTTCCCAATATTGCTCTACCAGAGAGTATCATATGCAAATCTTGCCAATTCGGTAAAAAGACCCGAGTACAATTTAATGCCAAGGAAGGCTCATCAAGAAGGCCTCTTGAACTCATTCATACTGACATATGTGGACCTATGAGGAAAAAGTCACCACGTGGTGAAGAATACTATATCTTATTTATTGATGATTTCTCTAGAATGTGTTGGATTGGGTTGATCAAACACAAAGATGAAGCATTTGAAAAATTTCAGATCTTTAAAGCACTGGTTGAAAATGAATTAGATCTAAAAATCAAGTGTCTTAGATTTGATCGAGGAGGAGAATATACATCAAATGAATTCTTTGAATTTTGTGAACAACATGGCATAAAAAGACAGTTTTATGTAGCAGGCATTCCACAGCAAAATGGCATAGCAGAAAGAATGAATAGAACAATTCAACAAATGGCTAGAGCTATGCTTGATGATTCTGGAACACCTGACACTTTTTGGGGAGAAGCAGCTCACACAGCAGCAAATATTCTTAACAAGGCACATGTTCGGGTAAATAGTGACAAAACTCCATATGAACTCTGGTATGGTAATTCTCCCTCTGTGAAACATTTTAGAGTTTTTGGAAGTAAATGCTTTATAAAAAATAATGATGAAAATCTTGGCAAGTTTGAACCCAGATCAGATGAAGGAATTCTTCTTGGTTACTCATCTACAAGCAGAGCATGCAAATGTTACAATAAAAGGCTTTGGAAGATTGTTGAATGTATTGATGTTGTTATTGATGAGTCTCCTGCAGCCCCTAAAGAAGAAAAACAAACAACAGATGAAGATGATGGTGACTTTTGTCCTTCTGCATAAAATAGAAATGATATAGACAATGGATCCGATGAAGAACCTAAAAATGATTTATCTGGAAAAAATCCATCCAGATATGTTCAAAAGAATCATCCTGAAACTCAAATTTTGGGAGACAAGGAATCAGGTGTACAAACAAGGAGGACTCTTGTGGGATCTTCTAGCTATCTAGCATTTCTATCCAGGATTGAACCTCACAATGTCAATCAAGCTAGAAAATATGAATGCTGGATTCAAGCCATGAATGAAGAGCTTGATCAAATTGAAAAGAATCACACTTGGGAATTGGTACCAAGACCACATCATAAAAATGTCATTGGAACTAAATGGATATTCAAGAACAAGTTAAATGAGAATGGGGATGTTATAAGAAACAAAGCTAGACTGGTTTGCAAGGGGTATACTCAACAAGAAGGAATAGACTTTGAAGAAACTTTTGCTCCTGTAGCTAGACTTGAAGCCATAAGAATGTTTCTTGCTTTTTCAAGTTTTCAACAAATTAAAGTTTATCAAATGGATGTTAAATCTACATTTCTCAATGGTGATCTAGAAGAAGAAGTTTATATAGAACAACCAGAAGGATTCATTTTGGGAAATGATAAAAATCTTGTTTTTAGACTTAAAAAGGCTCTATATGGTCTCAAACAAGCTCCAAGGGCATGGTATTATCGTCTTGAAAAATATCTTCATCAACAAGAATTTTCAAAGGGGTCTGCTGATAGCAAATCATACACAAAAATTGAAAATGATAAACTATTGATTGTGCTTGTATATGTTGATGATATCATTTTTGGGAGTAATGAAGAATCGATGAGTCAGAATTTTTCTTCTGTCATGCAGCAAGAATTTGAAATGTCCTTACTTGGAGAACTAACATTCTTTCTTGGCTTGCAAGTGCATCAAACTGCAGATGGTATATTCTTATCACAAGCAAAATATCTTAAGCAAATTCTGAAGAAGTATGGCATGGAAGAATGCAAACCCGTAAGTACACCAATGATAACCGGATGTAACCTCAGTTCTCCTGATGATTCTCCCGCGGTGAATCAACCAGAATACAGATCAATGATAGGTAGCCTACTTTATCTCACTGGGACTGGACCAGAAATTATGCATGCAGTTGGGCTTTTTGGACGATTCCAAGATAATCCAAAAGAGTCTCACCTTCAGGCTATCAAAATAATATTCAAATATCTACAAGGAACTCAAGACTTTGGACTATGGTATCTAAATAATGCTGATCTTACTCTTCATGCTTACACAGATGCAGATTGGGCTGGAAATGTTGATGATCGGAAAAGAACTAGTGGTGGTGCATTCTATATGGGGCCCCAGTTGGTATCTTGGTTCAGCAAGAAGCAAAATTCTATTGCCTTATCTACTGCAGAAGCAGAATATGTGGTTGTCGCATCTTGTTACACTCAACTTCTTTGGATGATGCAAACCCTGCAAGATTTTCAAGTCAAATTTACAGCTCCTATCTCCATTATGTGTGATAATAAAAGTGCCATCAGTATCTCAAAGAATCTTGTTATGCATTCAAAGACCAAGCACATTCCCATCAAGTATCACTTCTTACGTGAACAAGTGCTTGAACAAAAGGTGAAGTTGGAGTATGTTCCCTCTAAAGAACAAGTTGCTGATATATTTATCAAACCTCTGCCCAGGGAAGCGTTCGAATATCTCAGAAAAAAGATGGGTGTTGTCTCTGCCTCTCAGAAGAGCAGATATGATTAAATTCAGAAGATTAAATTGGATACGCGGGTTTCCTGAAAGACAGTCCCGTATACACGCAAGTTTATCCATAGAAAGCCACGTATGGTTAGTTGCTGACAAATTTTGTTTGGGGTCAGCATTTTTCAGCACATTTGCAGTACTGTTTGATGTCTCTGATGTTGTATGGTATCTCTGGTGAAGTTTTATCTCTTATATTTCTGTCTCATTCTCTGATATTGGGTGAAGATGCCTTGATGATCTTTTGTTGAAAGTGTTCAAGATGCACAAGCTAAGGGGGAGATGAAGGAGTAAACTGATGTACAGGTTCCGGGGGAGCATTAGCCTTGCTGAGTACTATGCATTGTTGGCATTATGATTCTGAAATATGATCACCTTCCTGAAGTCCTTTTTGGTTTTGGTCATAGAAAGTCATATTTGTAATTTGATGTAATGGTCATGTTGAGATATTTGATGTAAATTCTTATATCTAGTCATGTCAGGACTTGTCCAAATCTATAAACCCACTTGGTTGGGTACTTGAGTCTCATATGTAAATCCACTTGGTTGGATCTTTGATGTAAGTATGAGTCTTTGGTGATAAGAAGGTCATAGAGTCATGTACTTCATTGAAAAATATATTTGAAGATTCAGCATGAACTCAGGGGGAGCATGGTAACTTCAGTGCACATCAGATCTACAGTGCTCTTCTTTATCATGAGGATGGTTTTGATCCACCCTTTTCCGTTGATGTCAAAGGGGGAGAATGACATGGTGTTAATGACATGGTGTTTGGGGAGATTGTCATTGTATCTATCTGATGTGGTGATCCAACACCATCATGGTTGCCATCAAGTCCAAAGGGGGAGATTGTTGGCATGTGTTGTCCTTGATGGCAACTTAATTGATGAAATAAGATAATTGACAATATGTTGCAGAATGTTGTCCTTGATGGCAACCTACTTGATGAAGTTATTCTTGACTTGATGGACTTGGTAATGATGTAAATCTGATGTGATATGATGTGTCTACATAGCAACTCAGATGTAATGATGAAAGGAATTTCATTATGTGCTAGAACAATGATGAAAAGTGTGTGTCTCAAGGCATACGCGGGTTTGTCTAGGAGAAGTAGCGTATGCACGCGAAAAGGACGTGCCAAGTCGCGTATGCTCAATTGCGCTCTAAATTTGTAAAACCAAGGGTTACTACCATGGTATTAACTCATTGTATTGAGCGATGGATTGTCTATGTGATCCCGTCCAGGAAAACCATTGGATTTTGTGTGGTTTTGGCTCATGGTATTGACAAAAGCTAAATCTATATAAGGAGAAGAAATTCATTGTGCAAAGGGTGTGCATGTGTCTGGGTTTTAATGAATACTTCACTATGAAGTTTATCTGCATGGTTGAACTCTGTTCTTAATCGATAGATCTGAATCTATGATGCACCTGTGAATATGATGAAGGTTCAAAAACTGTAGATTAGGAAATGATGAATCTCTAGGATGACCTGAAAAGAAGTAATGAAGACCTGGCGCAAATCTATTGAAGATATTGAAGAAATCTGGGTAAGTCCATAGATCTGCTTTGTTATGCAAAGTTTATCTTTTATAGATCCATATGCAGGTTCGTTTAATGAAAAGCACATATATACGCGGATATGTTTAAACAAAGGCGCGTATGGACTGTTAGGGTTTTTCTGGAAAGTGCACAGATGTATACGCGGGTTGTCTTTATTAAAAACGCGTATATACGCAGGTCTGTTTAAAGAAAAGCGTGTATGTAATTTGAACTGATGATTGCTCAAGGTTGATTGAGTTTCTGTTTATCTATTTTGAAGTCTGGGCTATCTCTGATATTCTGGTTATAATGGTTTCACTGTTCTATTTGATGCAATGGGAAAATGATGTTTGCTGATAAGTGAAGGATTGTGTTGAAGCTGTTTGATCCAGTTTGAAAATTGATGAAACGTGGTCTGCAGTGGTTCTGAGGGTTGAAGCCTTCAGTCTGAAAGTAGAAGCTTTCTGCCAGTAGAGGCTGGTGTTAATATTAGGTGGTAGTAGCTCCTAAACGAGAGCAGGGGATTGTTGCTCCCTTCCAGGAGAGGCTGGTAAACGAGAGAAGGTTGTAGCCTTCTGCAGGTGGGTGCCTGCATACTGTTATGAGTCTGCACTAGTACATGTTGTAAGAAGTTTTCTTAATAATAAATATTGAAGATTGAGACGACGACAACAGTGGTTTTCTCCCGAATTGGGTTTCCACCTAAAAATCCTGGTGTCCATGTGTGTTTCTTATATGTGATGATTATTTTGTTCTTTCTACACATGTTTACTGTTGTCTAAATATCTGATGAATGATTAATGCAATGATCAGAGTCAAGAATTAAATGCATAATTAAATCACTGGATATTCACGAGTTCTGTAAAGAATATCCGCGTATATATGCGGGTTAGCATCAGGAAAGTAGCGTATGGGTTTTTAAGAAAGGAAAATCAAAGTTTTATTGTCTGCACTAAATACTGTTTCACCCCCCCTCTTAGTATTTTTCCAACATATATTTTCTTGGTGAAAGCTTGCTACTCAAAACCCCTCTATCTTATATTGTATATTCACGAAGGAATCATGAAACAATTACAATGCACTCTTCTCACAAGAGTCTCCTGAAATCTCACAAATGTCTCACACTGATATGGACAGAATCAATCAACACCTAGCCAATTTCCTGCCTCTAATCACCTCGCCTTTCTTGCGCAATTCATGTGGAATGCAATCCCTATTATTTATGAAATTCTATGGGAAATCCTATGGTTGTCTTACTTCATGCGGGCATCCTACTAATGATACAACTAATAGTTAACATCCCTTTAACCTTTATCTCAACTGGGTCTCCACTGGAACTAACATGCATGCAGCTATTAATAGTAAATCATCATTTGCATGGCAGATCACTGCATGTGATTTAAATCTAATTTAATTCACTTGATCTCTCACTAGTGAAACAAATAGTTACAAATAGTTCAAATGACTTTAACTCAACTAATTGAGTTAACTGATTTCTCATGCATTAAACTAATTCAATAAATGCAACTCAAACTCCATAGCTAATAGAATCACTCTACATGCCTCACCAACCACCCTCAAATCGAAATTCATGAGCTAACCGAGTTTATCACAATCATTTAACTATTGAAAGTTCTTATGAGATAATATTACAATTTATTGTCCAATTTAATTAAGGGAAAATTAAATTAGACACACATTTCTTGTTGAATTTTCAACATGCTGGCAATAGTGGCCCTGCTTGTGGTATTGAAGTTCCATTTTACATTGCCAATTATTCTATATCCTACTATTTCCTATTGACTCATTTCCAAGGATGAATTTACCATTTGAACAACGTTTCTATTTATATTAACCAATATGCATGGGAAACTATATTTTTATGTGAATTATTTTAATACAATTCTATCAATTGATGCCAGTGGTCATTATCATTAATCACCTTGTCATTTTTTTCATACCTTGTCACCAAAGGAAAAATATTTATCATAATTATTATTTCTCTAATTTATTCCTTTTTCAATCATTTTATAAACCATTTCTATGATTTATAGTTAGCACTTCTCTGACTATTTCCTGTCGTATTTCTACTTCTCTGACTATTTTCTTGCCGCATTTATGAATCCACCCCATCCTTTTCTCTTTTCCCATGATCTGTGGACGTGGACGCCCTTTTCTAACTAGGGGGAAGGTATACATTATGGAACAACATTCCAAATAATTATGGAAGTCTGCCAAAAAAATTTGATGCGACAAATAGCATTATTGCCTTTATATAAAAAAATAAAATTTCCCATTTCAAAATCTTTGTATGCAGTATTTTTTGTTGTTCCAAACTGGCTAACTGTGAAGAAGTGAATGCAAAGGTTGAATTAGGTGATAATAGCATAAGAACCATGGGAGGAAATTATGTCTGTAGCGAACCTACAATATTACGATTAACAGAGCAAGCTCGCAAAATTATTGAGAGCGCTCGTTGGCTTCAATACCTCGTTAAATTATAGGGATTTCATAGCAAAATAGAGCTTCAATTTTTTCAAAATCTGCAGAATGGGCGACCAACTATGAAAGGCAGAAGTATAACAGTTTCTAAAGTAGTCATGGCCGAAGTCTCTAGACTTCTAGAAGAAGGTATAAAATGGATCGACAAACATGTTCTATTATGTTAGCACAAAATTGTACTTGATTGGCTGCTAATCAAACAACTCTATGTAATTGTTTCAAACCATCTTGTGACTGAAGCTTAGACTCTTCGGTCTAAGAGGGATCTCTCAAAGGGGTTTATGATATTAGATAATGATGAAACTAGATGGTTAACTCTATTTGAAAAAGTAACTTGATTTTGATGTATGTAGGTTGAAAAGAATACAGGTCTGCAACCATTGGGCTTATGCAGCCAACAAATCAGTAGATTCAGTGGCAAGGTTTCTTGACAGGGAAGCTAATGCAGATAAGAGTTTTTAATAAATGAAAACCACACATAGAACATAGGGAAACACAGTCATTTCACCAATAAAGGAAGTCAGAGCATAAACATATGAATTCTGAGTAATAAAGATGAATCTACTACAAGTGGTACACATAAAAATATAGATCAGAAAGGCATTAAAAAATCCACGAGAGTCTCAGGTCTGTCAAGAAGAAGTCCTCTATATTACTGATATAAGTCAAATTACAGAAAGCAGAAGTAGTGCAAAAAATCTCCAACCCTTTACCACTTTAATAATCTGCCTTTAAATAGACATTCTTACATCAGAGATGATCTGCCTCTTGGCTAGATTCATCAAATTCTTCTAATGACACCTTACATACCAAAAAAACATGTCTTTTAATCAGAAAATGATAGCTATACTCTAAAATAGTCCTTTCCCTAATAGGACTCAAATTCCTATTTATTACATCAAACTACCTTATCTCTTCAAATAGTTACATATTTGATAACTAATGCTTCACATTTTAGAATAAGCTATGACATAGCTCATCACTACTTGACATCTTAAATATCCTCCTCAACATATGGAAACAAACCCTATTTTTCAGGAAAATAGGACCCTATCTTCAACGAAGGCTTCAGCTGATGAGATGTCCCCATTTCATGGTCTTCAAGTCATAAATATTTGTTGGCAAGGTCCCTTGACTTGTTGGATGTGTCCACCTATCCAAAACTGCTTTTAAAATGCTCAAAAACCTTCAAAGACAACTTGTTACGAAAACATGTCAGTTTCGTAGCATGCTTTCATAGCGTCCAAAAAATGATTTCTTCACTCAAAATTTCTGCTTCTTTGCTCTTGCATGGTGTCCATCATCTCATGACACTTCATCATCACCATTTTCCCCTCTTGAAAGCTACAAAAAGTGGTTTTAAAGGAAAAAAGACAGCTACAGAAATTTTCGTAGCGTTTTCCTGGCTTCAAAGCCAGGAAATGCTACGAAACTGTGGAAAACTGTGTAATTCCCAGATTTTGACCTTGTTTCAAAATTGTACCTTCTGGATGTATAAAATTGGTTTTCAAAATTACATTAACCTCTTAAAATATAATAAAACTCAACTTAAGAGCCTTGAGGTGTTTCCTCTTCATTAATGATGAGTTGAGCTATGGGTTCCTCAACTACAGTCATGTTTAAACCCTTCTTCTCCAGCTCCTCATGGATCAATTCGAACTACTCTTGGAGGTCTTTGACTTGATCCTTTAGTTTTCTATCGCTAGATTTAAAGTGTAGGTTCATTCTTCTAACATGCTTGACCTCTTTCCTCAATGGCATAGTCCATTTGATTAATTGTTGTGTATCATCTAAGGTCTTCGACACACTATCAACCTGCTCTTCCCAACTCTCTTTCATTTTCTCAAACTGCACTTTTTGGACATTATGTTTCCTTGCCTCTTTCTTGAAGATTTCTATTTCATGATTTGATAACTTAAACTACTCCTCAAGAACCTCAAACTCTATTTTTTCAATAATTTTCTCCTTTCCTTTATTTTTCTTGATGATTAATTCTTCTTTTCTAGGTGATGAAAGGTCAATAATGCTTGGTAATGGCTGGGTAGTTTTAGTGACCTTCTGAAATTCTTTACTACTTTCCAAGAGTTTTCTAGCATGTACTGTCATGGGTTTCCTAGCCTGAAACATAAAACCTACATCCTCACCTTCAAACTCTAACTTCTTTGCTGATTTAGCTTTCTTGAGCTTCTTTCCTCCCTCATCTATATCCTCAGCTTGGACTATGGGAGTCTCTTCAATATCAATAGCATGCAAAATTTCTTCTAAATTTCCCTTAGCCATTGTTTGGCTTCTTGTAATCCTTTTGCTTCCATGTTTACTCACAGTTGGCCCTTATTTTGCAGGTTTTCTCATAGTTGACTTTTGTTTTGCAGGTGAAACAAGAAGTGTATCAAGTTTCTGTAATTGCTCTGTTTCCATGATTATTGGTTCACTTTTCTCTTACCCTACTGGTTCACTTTTTTCTGCCACTAAAGGTGATGTTATACCTCTAGATTTAGGATTTATTTTAGGGGTGATGGCATCCAATTCAAAACCACTGACAAACAGAAAAGAAGACCAGTCTCTGCCTAGTCTTTTTAACTCATCTAAGTCCAACAACTTTATTAAACCATGATGAAAAAGTGAGGTTTCACTTCCTTCATATTTAACTTGAAATTTATCTTCCATTTTTGCTAAGCTTCTGTATAAATAAAAAGGTATATCAATAGATTTCTTACCAACAAAATGTAGTAGAAGCTTGAAGTGGTAAGAATAAACCTTATGATACCTCCCTTCAAAAGTGAAGTATTTTTGAATGATAAGCAATATCTTTGAGAAATTATATTTCATGTAGCTCCTTGGAATGGCATTTGTAAGGTCAAACTCACTATGTTCTGGCTTTATAAATTCTTTACATTCCTGCATGTTGAATTTGAAACCTTTGAACCATTTTTCTTCTCCTCTTAGAATTATTGTTGCTGCTACAATAGACTCTGGTGTTATAGTGAGGTGAAAAACATTCCCACTTTTGCATTCGTGCCATCGAAATTTAGGGCAAAATATTTAGAAACCTGTACATGGCATCCTTGCAATCTTTGGAAAAACTGCAAACATCCTATTCTTCTGAAAAATTATGAAGCTGTTGGGTCTTCATTTATTAGGTTCATGTCTGATGGCTTACATCTAAGACAATGGCCACCTTTTTTGGTCTTCCTCTTTGCAGCCATGGTACTTTTATGTCTTCTCAACCTCGCTTGATCAGTGATACCTGCAAACCTTTGAAAATACCATCCACAGCTTGGGCTCAATGAAATAGCTCTCCAGAACTCAATAACATGAAAAGAGGGATCCGAGTTCATGAAAAATGACTCAATTGGGAAATATTTTAAAGTTATATGACAACTCATGGCATAATCATGATTCATACATACTTAAAATGGTAATAATGACTTCAGCCATGACCATTGTACCTTGATTTAACCCTAACTGACTCGAATGGAATATATTCTAACCCTTTCAATCATTGACTGACACCTAGCATCTATTTTGAAAAGATAGATAGGAATACCTCCTTTCATAGCATACTTAGTGTATTTATGGGCAGTTTCACTATGAAAGTATTAGCATTTTCATAGCGAAAAGTGAATTTTTTTTCTGTGTCATTCGCTACGAAAGTAGGGATTCTTGGCTAAAATGACCTTTTCAGAGTTGTATGCTTGGGAAATGAGATATGTCAAGAAATAATGACTGATGTGACATGAAAAGACTTGAATGGGGGTTAGTTCGGACCTTAGGATAAGATAATAAGAAAAATTTAAAATTTTCCTTAATCAAGTAATGAAAAATGAATTCTATGACCATACCTTTGACACATGAACCTCTAAGACTATGTCAAATGATGCTTCATTTTTTTCTGAGTGATAACATATTGCATGAAGCAGTTGCAGTATTTAAGGACCCAGAGGAAGAAATGATATGCAAAGGAAAAGGAATTAATCCTGCATCTTTAAAGGAACCATGTCGAGAACTAGCGATCATCATTCAGAGATGCATCACTTGTGATGGTAGGTTAAGATGTGGTAAAGCCTCGAAAACTTAAACTGTTAGCAATTATTACACAGAAAATCACAGTTAACTTGTTGTTCTTTCTAAATTCTTTATTGCATGATGTTGCTATTCAGGGTAGAAAATCCAAAAATCCACATTATACTATCAGTCATCATGGCTTGATTAAGCTCATTATTATTCATGAAGTTGCCCAACAATAATTTTCCTGAGATAACTTCGTAAATCCTACTTTAACCATATCAAAGGAAAACCTAGATGCACATATAGGGGTAGATGATAGGAATATTGATGACTTAGAACAACAGACTAAAGAGGAAGAAATCCCAAAGAGGGCAAGAAAAAGGAGGAATTATTACTTAGCCTCTAGCCAAGAAAAAATGGAGATGTTCTACGAGGCTAAGCTCATAGCAATATACCACGAATCCAATAGATGAAGTGAGGTCATCTCATGCACCCCCTGCAAACCCTCAAAACATCTTTTCACTAGACAATGAGGAGGAGGTGGCCCGAGTATTACAAAATTTGGGAACACTCTTTGAGGAGGCCAATTTGAACATTCTCAAGGTCAAGATCATACCCTTAACTAGTCTGCCTCTACAGGTAGCTCTGGCCACGTAGAAACAAGGGGAACCAATTCCATTTATAGATGAATATCCTGAGAGAGAAACTCATGCAGAAAGATATTTTGAATTAGAAAATCAATCAGGAGATACTGTTCCATTGGAACATGACCCTAAAATTTCCACAACCTCTCTTTTAGCAGAAATAGACATAGTTTTTCCTGTTCCAATAAAAAACC
The DNA here is from genome assembly GCA_034641835.2 of Pinus albicaulis. Classification (NCBI taxonomy): domain Eukaryota; kingdom Viridiplantae; phylum Streptophyta; class Pinopsida; order Pinales; family Pinaceae; genus Pinus; species Pinus albicaulis. The sequence continues at coordinate 195,520,141 of CM076584.1, read as the reverse complement.
CTATAAATAAGGAGGAGAAGACAGACAGTACTAGACTGAAAAGGTTGAGTAAGAAGAACAAGAGGTTGAATAAAATTATTAAAATATTAAGAAAATGGTTGAAGGAAGTGGATAAGACCCGAAAGAAAAAAGTGGAATTAGAAACCATTGGAACCTAAACAGAGAAATGTTCCACTAAGGAGATTGGAACTCAAACTAAAAATCTTTGTGTTTGTTCAATGGAGACAAACAAAATTTTCTGTGAATGTTATGAATGTTGTTGTTTAAACATATTTTATAGAAAATACTTAGATAGATTAATGTATTCCTCAAGAAACAACCAATATTGTGGAAATCGATGTCCAAACTAATTTGGTGACAACTTATGCCAATGTAGCTCAGACAGAAGAAATACAGACAAAAGAAACACCTCATTATTTCCCTCTTGTAAGGGAAGTTGTTATCCTAAAATTGAAAAATGAATTAACAAGGACCAAGAAGGTGTTGGCTCAAGAACAAAAAGAAGTGTTACTTTTACAAATGCACCAGGAATTATTAAATAAACTTGATACACTTACTATAACTGAGGACGAGACTTTTTCTAGTCTCAAAAATGAGCGGGAGAAAGTGAAGAAAGTACAGAATCAACTTAAAAAAGCCATGGAGACAACTGAAAAAATTTGTTCTATTTATGCTGATGTTTTTTCTTGTCGATCACCAGCTATCAATTATGCATTATTTTTACTGGATAGATACTTATTACTGAATATTAAAGCTGTTGGGGCTGGTAAGCCGACTGAAATCAAGACCACTTCAGAATTTATTCAATGCTGCAAGGAACACGATGAGAAGGTAAAATGCCTTCTCTGTGAGTTATACATGCATAATTTTTTCTTGGAAGATGAAAGGGATGATAATCCTAGCCCTTTATTGTGGATGCTCAATTCCAATCCTTCCTTTATTTTTCTTCTAACCAGCTTGAATGGGCCAAGGCCTATAATACTTCTCAAAAAATGGAGAATGGTATATATTTATGGGTTAGAGGAGAACCCACCAAACCTTTACACATATTCATTCAGCACAAAAGGTTTATGTAAAAAAAAGGAGTTGCGGCCACATTGGGACCTCTCCATAAATATTTTATATAGGTTGGAAGAGAATATTTCCAGGATATTAAAGAAGATGCCCCGTTGGAAACCAAATGAAGGTGGAAATCCTATACTAACAATGTTAAAACTTGGCAGCCATTCGGTTACAGAAATTTCAAGTTTTTTTGTCATTCCTCTAAATGTGTACAACAATATCATCCTATGCAAGGGCCCTACATATATAGGATGTTGTTACATGTGTCCCATTAAATAGTATCCCCATGAAGGATATTGTTTTGATTATAATTTACCTGAATGTCATGAGAGTCGTGCTTTTGCAATGCTTAAACAAAAGAATGGTTTTAGGCTATATCAGTAAGAAGTTTATCCTACCTACTATTTGACACAATTACACCTCAACTATCTTATTGCATGATGACATGAGAAAAGGTAAGCAGGTGAGTATGTTTAGTCATAGAAAAGGTATGTTTTTATCCTCATATTAGCTTGATTAATCATTTAATTTTATGTATTTATCTTCGTTTTTGGGAAGAATCTAGAATAAAAGGTTATGAAAGTTGAATAAAATCAATTGTCAACAAATTGTATGATTTTAGTATAAAAACTAACTTTTTCTTGCCTTTATGTGCAGAAATGAGAATTGGGAAATTTTTGTTCAATCGATGGAACATCAATGGCCAAAGAAAGAAATAATACCACTTCTTGATCGTGTGGGCTAGTGAAAGAAAAGGAGAATCAAGCTAATTCTATGGTGGTAATCTGATTTTTATTTGCGAAATCCTCAGGATCTCTTGATCCTAAGGATTCACTCTCATCCATTAGTTTACCATTAGTTTCTATAAGGTTGATAGGTGAAAAATAAATTGGCTATTAATTTCTGAGCTTTAAAATCCGTTTGGAAATTATTATTTGTATTCAAGACAAAGATATTTTCACTACGATGATTTTGTATCTTTACTACATTTGATTAATGAGAAAAATAGTGCTTTCTTTGTAATCGTGTTCTGAGTATTCTCAGCAATAACTTCTGAAGGCTTTGGGCCCTGTCGCTAGGATATTTGCTTCTTCTTTTGTGTCATAATCATTTCCTTCGTTTCTGCGATTATTAATCACTATATCTTGTCATTTCGATTGATGTGTGATGTTAGAATTTATTTTCATAATTTAACTTTATCTTTTGAGATAAATCTTAGATGTTGTTACTTTTACAATTTCATATTGTTCTTTAATTAATTGTTCATATTAGTTCAAGCATTACAATTAATTGTTGTTATTTTCGAGTGATGCTATTATAGATATCGAGTGATTTATTACTATCATTCTTAATTAAATGCTTGAATAGTTGATTGTTGTTCATCTACTGTAGTTTCTCTTTTCGTTAAATAAATTGTTGTTAATATCAGGAAGTAGTTCCTTAAATGTGATTCCCTCAACTCATGCATTTGGATTCGGTTTCTTTATAATTACTTTAGATTAGATCAATATTTATGCTTTGGAAATGCTTTAAGGTTTTCTTTTGAATTATTCTAATTGAACTTCGAGAATTAGAGATTGTTTATTACAACGATTTAGAATAATTTTATTCGTAAATAGTCTTTGATCTCACTTGCATAGACAGTGCCAAAATTATTGAAATAAAAAGACATATCCTTGTTTGATAATTAATGTAGGTATTAATATTTATTTTCATAGTCATCTTAGTGGACCAAAACTGATGTTTATTTCTTCTTACCCTATAGGAATTTGTGTTCGCCATTGTCATCTAAGAACTCAATAGACTTGTTATAAAAATCCACCTTAGTCTTGTGAAGATATAGTCGTTCCATACCCAAAATCATACTATATGATGCCAATAACAATACATTTAGATGTGTTGAGCTAGGCTTACCATTCAAGTCAAATGTATAAGCTCTTAACCAATGATGAACTCTCTTCTTGTTAGCTATAGCCAACTACACTAACCAAGATTTTGCATGCACTTCTTTATTCAAACCACACTTTTCTATGAATTCAACATTAACATAACTATAATTATATCTAGGGTCAATCAAAATAGAAACAACTTGATCACAAATATTACCCTCCATCTTGATAATATATTCTTGGTGATTTTCTTGCCCTTTATCTAGCATTGCATATATCCCGAGAATACTCTGTCCAACATCTCCCACTGTGTGTGCCTCCTGAACACTCTTGATCTATGGTCTACCACTCTAATGCTATGGACAATCTCTCCTATCACTTTATCCTCCACAAGTAAAACACTACAAAGGCTTCCATCCTTCATCCTTATTCTTCTCCTTAGATCGAAGTATATACCCTCTAATAGATGCATTGACCTTCTTAGATGGTGTTTCATTCTCTTTATTACATGTACCCTAAGGACTTGCTCACTTCTTGTCCCATTTTCCTTTTTTATTTTCATTACCTTTCCAGTCTGAGTTAGAATCAGATCTATGCTTTTATTTCTCATGCCAATGATTTATCTTCTAAATTTCCTCCTCCAATGAACTAGTCTCATCAGCCTTAATCCTATCTTTGAATACTATCGGAAACCCACTTATGAATCTATGAAAATTTTCCTTCTCCTCTTTGAGGTAAGGCACATATCTCAACAACTCCAAATATTTACTAGTGTACTTCTCATCGGTAATATATCTCATCTTTAGCTCATAAAACTCTTTTTCCTTGTTGTCATAGTATCTCTTCGATAAATACTTCTTTTGGAATAGTATCTCGAATTCACTCCATGTCAATTACTCCTCATAAACATCTTTGACATTCTTTAGATATTTCCATGAGATATTTGCTTTACCTTTAAGAATAAATGTAGCTATTATGGCTTTCATGTTCTCTAAGTAATCATGTAAGCTCAAGAACTTATTCATACAAAGAAACCATGCTTTTGAATCCCGTGACTTCTTCATTTCCCTGTCAAATTTAGGTGGTTTGTATTTCTTAAACTCATCTGGAAAATACTCCCTATCACTCCTCCTATAAGGATGATAATGATCACGATCACAGTGCATGCTAGAGCCAAAAATAGAATAGTATATGCGTTCATCACCTCCCCTATCCGGAGTGTCCAAGGACCTAACATCTCTAATCATGTCATCTCTATCCAACCTGTGACCACCATGAGACCTACTGTGATATGCCCCATTATTCCCATCCTCCTCTCCATAGCTGATTCGAAGTTGTCCTTGTTTCTCTAATTCTGAAAAAATCCAAAGAATTATCACAATGACTTCTAGCTGTTTTTCCTATTCATGTATGATTTTATCATTATCTGCTTTTCAACTCCTTATTTCTTCCTTCAAAATCATCAATGTGTTTTCCAAGTAAAAATATTTCTGAACACCATGCCACTCATATGATTCATAGGGGGAATCTCAGTAGTCTACCATCTTGCTAGTCATCTTGGTTTCTTTCTTGCAAGGCATACTATGTTATCTATACCAAATAATAAACAAACCAACGTACCTTGAAATAATTCAGGTAGAATATCTCTTGCAATTTCAACCAATCAATGTAATACATGTATACATATAGTCATAAAAACATGTAATTATATATCATGTAGATAAACTAACATATAAACAACATTCTAGTCATATCCCAGTCATCAATGCATGACTATATCATACATACCATAACCCCATCCATGACACCAACAACCATACCAATGTACACTTGAGAACATGTAAGCACCTGACATGCATAAACAATGCATAACTAATCATACAATCATGACAAAACATTCCACATAAACCCCACCAAATTTCACATGGTGACAACACTCTAACCATGACAAACACCATGCATATGCAACAAGCACACAGACCACAAGCATAAGGAATACATATTAAACTGACATGAATGCATGACCAACACACCACCCATCTTGTCTGAGTGGTGAGCCATGCTATGATACCACTCTGTAACACCCTCCTCCCACATCTACATAAGTAACTGTCCAACTGGGGTAAACATGTGATAAATAGTTACTATGATATGATACAACACCCTATGTGATAAGTAAGGAAGTGGAATCGATGAAACACAATAACACAGACCTTATACACCTGCTACAAGATACCAGGAGCCATCTTAACCTTCCAGGAGGATAGCCCCTAAGATAAAATGGCCTTTTAGTGCATCAATCCCCCAATCACTCCCTTTATATGGGCAAGGGTGCAATTGGAAACCTACAGTCGCTCACACAACATGGGCATGTGTGCAACTGGGGACTTTTCCAAGTAGTTATGTGCTTGAAACCCTGATTTATGTGTCATGTTTTCAAGATCTGGGCTCAGGTCACCTCCCAGAATGCGATGACACTTCCAGAAATGAAAGATAATAGTGTAATACCGATGTAAATGAAATCACTTGAACAAGGAATTTATTGGACCCCTATTATCCATGATAGAAATTTCGTCAAACATGTCACAAATATGTAATCTATAGGTTTAAACAACATATCTAAGCATAGGGGTCTCCTACTTATGTGAGAGTCGGTAATAAACATTTTTGCCTCATGAAATTAGCTGCATTATCATCTATTAGGTCGTATATTCATTTTTCATTCATTTACAAATAAAAACATAATGAGATCCATACATCATCAATATCATAGAACACATTCATAGCCATCATATAAACAATAGAAATGGCAAGCATAGAACAACCATATAAGCCACATAATAACAATTATATTTACCCATCAATACTAGAGGAAAAGAGATCTTATTTCCATAAGAAAAATACAACCAAGTATAAGACTTCCACGTACCACCTAACTATATACATCGCTAAGCCAAATCTATCTTCAATTACTCACCCCCGTGTCTTATTTCAAGCATGAATGTGGGATATCATAAAACACATCAATAAAAGAAAGAACCAGGGCTTCCAGAGACCGAAATACCTCAACCCTCTTCTAGTGATTCCACCTCATGGTCGCGCATCACTAACAATCACTAGATGGTCTCTACCCAAGTTGTCAAGGGCTCTAAAGATTTTGTTCCAACTAGGGCTTCCATGCCTAGTAACTCAACCCACAATTGTCACTAGGCCTCTAGATAATTTTTCCAACCAAGGATTCCAGTACTAGTAACTCAACCCACAAAGGGCTTCTAGAGCATTTGTCCAACCAAGGCTTCTAGGACTAGTAACTCAACCCTATTTGTTACTTGGCTTTTAGATCATTTGTCCAACCAAGGATTCTAGAAAATAATAACTCAAGCCATAACCAAAGGAAGAAGAAGACCAACTAGATACAAAATTAAGACCCACAACACCATGGTTATCCACGAAATGGAAAGGCTATGCAAAACCACTTTCAATATAGGAAATCCTCCATGCCAATGACATATCATAAAAAAATAACCACATGCATATGTCATGCATGCCAAAAATAGTGAGGAAATCATACATGCAACTTGGTACCTACAAGAAGAACCCACTATAGTTGTTGATCCCAATGTCCTCTTGCCCTTTCATGCTCTTATTTTTGCTTCTTGCTAAAAAATTCCAAGTACGTCACACTCTTCAAGAGTTCTCCAAGAAACTCTAAGTGTCCAAGAGTATGAGAGAGAGAGAGAGAATAGAATGAGAGCTCCAAAAATGAACTGACAAAAGCCATGAAATGATCCTCAGAAGAATTTTTATTAATGAGGCCTCTATTTTCTTCAATTTCCATTATTTTCCTTCATTTTTCTCCTCACATGTAACATGTGACCTTTGACCTTCCTTTTATTCTGATTTAAATTATTTTCATAAATAAATTCCAATAAATGCCACTTTGCATGTCCAAAGCCTTATCCATTTCCTTTTCCAATTTCCATAGCCATAAACAACCATATGAACACCCACACTAGGATTTTTTTCCCAACATTGAACTTGGAATACATGTCCCACAACCTTGTTTATTATTGTGCCTTTATTAATTTTTATTACATGGAATTATCACCAGATATGTTACAGAACCATCCCCCTAAGGGAAACATCGTCTTTTGTGTTCAACGACTCCTACAACCAACATGACTATTGTAAGAAAAAAATGATGCCCATGGAGATTTATAACTTAGCTCATTGTGGTATTTACAATGATCAATCTGCTAAGAAGAAAACCAACATGACAATGTGAAAAATATAACATCATAATGACATGACACCCATATTGCTTATTGGAGCTTCATAACATAGTTCATGGCGGTATTTACATCCATATACATATGTACATATACCAAAACATCACACCAAAATATACCAAAACACATGTGAAAAATTCACTCAAGCAACGAATAAGGATACATATCCCACATCTGATCTAGCATCTCCCATGTAGCTTCATTAGGCCCAAACTACTTCCTTTTCATTTTAACCTACTCGATTTCTACGTTCTGGAGCATGAGCATATTTCTATAAAAAATGAATCGAGGTTCTGGCTGGAATTCTCCTTCTGGCTCCACCTGCAATAAAGACCAGTCAATCACATGATCAACATATTTAACATAATTTTTAAGTAATGACACATGGAAAACAACATGTAATTTCACTATTGGAGGCAGTGTAAGTTCATAGGCTACTGGCCCAATCCTCTCAAGAATCTTGAAGGGTACACAAAACAGAGGTGCCAAATGTTGAGCGATGGAAATTATTGAAGGAAATGAGATGGATAAATGTTGAGGGATGGAATGGATATCCCTCATCTATACAAGGACAGTCCCAAAATAGAAACAAAAATAAGCTTTTGAGTGGGAGATCTAAATCTAGAGGGAGATCTAAATCTCCAGGAAAGCCTATAAAGGTGTGCTGGAAATCTGGAAAGGAAGGGAACTTCAAAATGTATTGCATATCTAAAACTCCTAAGAAAGGAAATGGATCTGATGATGCTCCTTCTGTAGAGGTGAAAACCACCTCTGAAGGCGGGGATGTGTATTTGGCTTCTTCTTCAAATACACATGTAGATCATGAGGTATGGTTGATTGAATTAGGTGCATCCTTTCACTTCACTCCCCATAGGGAATGGTTCTGCGAGTATGAGAAGTATGATGGTGGTGATGTCTTCTTTGGGGAAAATTCAAGTTGAAGCTGCAAGGTGGAAGGATTACAACACTTCAAGGTGTTCTTCATATTCTTACATTGGCCAAAAATCTGATTTTTGTAAGCAAGATGGGTGAGGCATGTTTAATTACAGTGTATGAGAAATATACCTGCAAGATGGTTCGGGGAGAATTGGTATTGATGTGGGGAGTTTGGATTGGAACTATGTACTAGATTCTGGGTAGCATTGTTATTGATGGGTGCAATCGTTCTATGGTTCCTGAAAGTGGAGCATAAATCCTAGCAGTCTTTGGAGAAAATACCATGTCATGGCATCAAAGGCTTGGACATATTAGAGAGAAGGGCCTTTGGATACTTGACGGTAATGGTATGGTAGAAGGTATGTCTAATATGTCTCTGGATTTCAATTTTTATGAACATTGTGTATATGGGAAGCATAATAAGGTGAGTTTCCCTTCTGGTGCTAAGAGAATGAACAAGATTTTAGACCTTGTGCACAACGATGTGTTTGGACCTGTGTTGGTTCCATCACTGGGTAAGTTTGTGTAATATGTTTCATTTATAGATGAGTTCTCAAGGAATACATGGATATATTTCCTTAGGAAGAAATATGAAGACTTTGACAGATTTTAATAATTTAAGGCTCTGGTGGAAAACCAAATAGAGAGGAAGATAAAGGTGCTGAGGATAAATAATGGTGGAGAGTTATTCAAGAATGAATTTGAAGATTTTTGTAAGATATATGGTATAGAACGACATAATAATAATCCATACACACCTCAACAAAATGGAGTTCTAGAAAGAGTGAACACGACGTTGATGGAAAAGGAAAAAAGCATGCTCAGTGGTACCAAGTTCAGATAGGAATTATGGGAAGAGGTAGTGGAGACTGCATGTTACCGGGTTAATAGATCACCTTGATAGTCATTGGAGTATAAGACTCCACATGAGCTATGGACTGGTAAGAAATTCTCTCTTTCACATCTAAGGGTATTTGGATGTGATGCATATGTACATGTTCCATATGAGAAAAGAACCAAGTTGGATAATAAATCTAAAAGGTGCATCTTTATTGGGTATAAGGATGGTTTAAAAGGTTATACTATTTGGAACCCGGAAACAAGGAAGGTTGTGTATAACCGAGATGTGATGTTTAGAGAGGATATGTTGTTAAAAATGAAGTCATGCCAAAGGAACCTGAGAAGATAGAGTTTGAGCTAAAGGAGGAAGAACTAAACTCTATAATGAAACAAGATTCAGAAGTGGAAGAGCCACAAACTCTAGTTGTGAGAAGATCGGTTCAAGAAAGAAGGCAGTCAAAAAGGTATAGTCCTAGAACTATAGATTCATATTTTCAAGAGGATCAAAATTGACCTATAGATTGTTCTAAATGGTTAAGCATAATTTAAGTTATGGATTATTTTGTTATTTTATGAGTTGGTTAAATTGCATGTTGATCTGGTCAAAGCCCTAAGTGGTCCCTCATCAAGTTATAAATAGAAATGACCTCAATATCATTTGCACACATTCTCTCATGAGATATTCTTCATGTTGTTTTGGTTATTGGTCATATTTTTCTTTTTGGCTCACACAGGTATGTTGCAAGAGGTTCGTGTAGTGGATTAGGATCACATACATAGGCACATTTTAGATGTGGTTATGTTGGGTCTGGGTTGTGGGCAGGAGAACTAGAGGTTGAGGCTCTGTTGGGCTTCAACTGCGGGCTAATATTGTTGTGGTCATGACTCAGTTAGTAAAGTGACATGCAAGCAGGATTCAGGGCACGACTAAGTTTCTACGGTATTAAGTCCCTCAGCCGTGGGCATAAAAATTTTAGGTCATGGCTCATAGCTAGTTCAACCGCAGGCAGAGTGTGTCAAGGTTGCGTCTCTTTGAGTGATTGGGAGGGTCATATTTCATATTATATCAGTTGCTCACGTAGTATCATCAATCATTCATCACAAAGTCACATCAACATTAGATCAGTTATTATCAACTTTCTAGACTCAAATATAGATCGGGACAACTAAGATTACTTGATATCAGTGATCCATTCATTTTGTGTTTTTTTGATCTATAGATCAGATCATATTATCATCTGCTATATTATTGTACTGGTCTCATTGTACTCTTTGCTGAAATCTTTTGAAGACAATCTATAGGAGAAGAATATTTGAAAGGGTTTCCCCCACAGTGGCGTTTTTCCCTGGTCTTGGACCAATTTCTGTGTCTCATGATTTTTATATTGTCTTATTTTTCCTTGTGTTCATTATTCTATCTTCAATTATAGTTTATGGCTATTTTTATTGCATAGATATGAATACACTGTTAATAAAAATCTGATTTGGGCTTCAGTAACTGATACAACATAGAGCAATATTGAAAAATTAGCAAGTGGAACATAACATAAAATCCTTGTATCTTAATTCCAATGCGGTCTTCTTAGAGGATGTACTAACCACTCTTAGATAAGTGGAACAATAGATATGCTATTCGTAACAACGAAGAGAATGAATGACAACTTAAAAGTAGGTATGTGTGGATTATTGATGCTCAAAAAAATGCTATATTTTTCTATTGCATAGAACAAGGCATTATTTATGAAATCAATATGACAAAAAATTAGTTTAAAATTGAAGGGTTGAGAATTTTACATAGATAGCAATACTCCTCGTCATCATAAAATAGTTTACAAAATTGTTGGAAAAGGGATAACTATTTGCTAGAAAGAAACAAATTTGTCGTTAAAATTTGCATTGTCGTCATAAATTCAACATCAATGAGAGGTGATCATAAAATAAAATAAATAAAACTAAGCCTATGTTAAAATAAATAAACAATTTTTTTTTTTGTTTAATCAATTTTTTTTGAGTAGTTAAGTTAAATTTGAAATAAAAATAAAAATAAAAAGAAAAATAATCTTATGTTCAAATAAAAATTCTACGTTATTATTTCTGTTTAATTAATTGTTGTTGGGTATTTTTGAGTTGGTCAAGTTATAGGTTTTTGTTGGTTTATTGGATTGTGTGAATAATCAATGTCTTCAACCATGTAGAGGGTTCTTCACCATGTAAACAGTTGCAATGGTTTGTTCCAATTGTTAATATAAATCGATGATATGTACAAGAAGTTATAATACATATTATAAATTTGGCCGCCACTAGATGTATATCCCATAAGTTAAGGGGGAAATTAAAAATACAAAAATATTCTATTACTAGTGTCAATGAAATTCAAATTTTTTCTTTACAATTTAAGAGATGATGTTCTCAGAGGAAACATTGGAGATATTGAACATCATCTTTCCCATTAAAGTTGCGGATTTTACACCAAAAGTTATGAATAATTGGGAGTTGATGTCTAGCTCATTTTCATCTAATACATGATGATGTCTGAAATTTGTGAGTTTGTGATACAAATTTAGATTTGTAAAGATAGGCATCATATTTTTCATGAATTAAAATTATTTTATTTCTGATGTCATCTGCTACTTGTATTTTTTCAAAATCTATCAAATATTTTCTATTGGAACTTGGAACACCATATTTGAAGATTAAGAGGTAATATATGTTGGAAAGGTTATAGAATATGTCAATTTGACATAATGTGAGTGATTTTTCTTTATCTTTTAGCTTTGAATGATATTTGGTTTACTAATTTTTATCTTTAATGAAATTTTATATGGAACAATTCTTCTCCAATTTATGCATTATGGTTCTTCTCAAATTTATGCGTTATGGTGTTTCCTGTGCAACACTGGTGCAATTTCTAGTTTAGATCTTCTTCAACTTTTGAATTTAGGTTTCTACTTCAGAATATTAAAACAATTTTTCAAAATATTAAAACAAATAGAATTGTTAAAGTTTTTAAGTAGGGATATTTTTATAGTTGAATTCACAAAGTTAAGATACAAAAGTGTTTAGTTAAAACAATGGAATTTCTATTTTACATTAAAATCACTTATAGCTTAAATTTCTGCAACAAATGACATCAATTGGATTTTGTTTGCTCTCTATATTCTTAAATAACTAATTCATCTACACATTCTTATAAGTATTTATCTTGCATTATTTGACAACTTGATATTTCAAGGCCTTATATGACTCCTACACAAGTTGGCCATAAAATCAAGCTAGCTATTAAAGGTAGGTAAAAATGTTTGAAAGAAAATTATTATACACTATTAAAGGAATAGACAATTAATTATAAAAATACATAACTGGGAGACTTTAAATTATTTATAAATAATATAGGAAATAAATGTAAAATTGAGACTATCATTCCAATTAGAAATCAATTTATGACCGTAAAAAGAAATCCCCATGTTTTTTTCATATATATATATATATATATATATATCAACTCAAATGTTGATCATCAATCCAAAGAAGTTGTATTAATGTAGGAAGAGACTAAAATGCAACAAGGGTTTAGAGGAAAAACTTAGATTTCATTTTGAAAATATCACTATATTGATATATGAAGCCATAGAATATCATAAATGTAGTAGTTGTTGCAATAGTATTGGAGTCTTGCTAATAAGGCTTAAAAGGGATCTTGTTAAAGATTTTGCATTATAATTTAGGAATATTTTTCTTATATTAAGTAGATTATATATGCTAATATTATATATAAAGGCCAATCCATATATAAAGTGATTTCACATTTAAAATATCAAATATAAATATCTTGAACTACAAAAAAAATCATTAAATAAAAAATTGATTTTTAAAAATTTTCAGAAACTTGAGCAAATTTTGTAAATTATTTTCCAAAGTTACAAATTAATTAAACGTCTTAAAAGTCAAACATGAGATTGACACACTTATCAGAAATAAAAATTTCATAAATAAACCAATTTTCATAAATATTGACATTTGATGTGTATATTTTTTTTCATAAATATTGAGATTTGCTGTGTAGAAATAAAAATTTCATATATATTGAGATTTGATGTGTATGTTTTTTTTCATAAATATTCACATTTGATTCGTGTATTATTATGACACTTAGTGACATATAGATAATTATGATAAATATTAAGATTTAGTGTGCAATGTTTTTCATAAATATTGAAATTTGATGTGTGTCTTATTTGAAATATACAATTTTTATTTTTAATTTTTTATTTTCAAACTAAATCTTATTTTTGACAAATTTTATTTATAACACCATAAAATTAGTCATTGAAAATTCAAATTTCAAAAATTATTTTTAATTTTCAAAGTATTTAATGTAATAACTATTTTTTTCAAACTTTAATAAATTTCATAATTTTATTTGAAATTTTCAATAAAACCAATTAGTAATTAGAAATTCAAATTTCAAAAAATTATTTCCAATTAATTGTTAAAAATTCAAATTTCAAATTTTTATTTTTTTAATTATTTTTTGAAAATTTAATCAATTTTATAAAATCTTTTTAAAATTTTAAATGAAACCAATTTAACTATAAAATAATTACAATATAACCGACATATAAACACATATAAAAATAGGTAGTGTTATTTTCTTTATGGGAAAAATAAAACAACAACAACCGGAGATTCCACAACCCCATTTTCGCTACGAAATCCAAGCAAGTCATTGCCAAACAATCTATTTTAATCCATCAATAGATTTTTTTTCTTTATGAGAAAAATAAAACGACAACAACCGGAGATTCCACAACCCCATTTTCGCTACGAAATCCAAGCAAAGTCATTGCCAAACAATCTATTTTAATCCATCAATAGAGTTTTTTTCTTTATGAGAAAAATAAAACAACAACAACCGGAGATTCCACAACCCCGTTTTCGCTACGAAATCCAAGCAAGTCATTGCCAAACAATCTATTTTAATCCATCAATAGAGTTTTTTTCTTTATGAGAAAAATAAAACAACAACAACCGGAGATTCCACAACCCCGTTTTCGCTACGAAATCCAAGCAAGTCATTGCCAAACAATCTATTTTAATCCATCAAGCACCTTCGCGAGTCGTGGCAAAGACATAAATATCAAATCAGTCGTGTTCAATCAAAGATCATAGGAACACATTGTTTATCGCAATCTCTTTTAAACTTTGAATATTAAACATTGTGCCATTTTCTGCATTTGTGCTACCACTTCACAAGGTTGAAGATAAACATAGCTGTCAGCGGGAGAGCTGGCGTTTTAATAAGTTTATTTATATGTCAGACTCATTCACATTTTTTAATCTTAATTATGTATATTTAAATACCATAATCTCTTTTAATATTATTAAAACCAAATCCACAAGAGAAATATATATGATTATATTATATTATATATATAATCCCCTTCTCATATATAAAGTTCATAAGGATAAGTTTGAGTATATTAATATATGTTTGACCATATTATATATGTTTCTATGTGTTATTTATGATTTATTATATTATTAAAATTTACTTGTTCTCCATTTATAAAAAAAAGATAAATTATATGTTGATGCTATCTCAAATTTTTTTTCTCAATCTTTCTTTTTATGGAAATTATATATATATATATATATATATATAATTAAAAAAATTAATATATGTTTGATCATATTATATATGTTTTTACAAAATAAAATTACAGCAAATTTATAATGCCCATACCTTTTTCGGAAAGTTGTTTTGTGAATGTCATATTTTTTAATACGTATCTGATGATATCCCGGTCTCAGATCAGTCTTTAAGAACACTACTTCTCCCTTCAACTAATCAAACATGTCATCAATCCTCGGCAACAGATACATGTTCTTGATGGTCACCTTGTTCAACTTTGTGTAGTCAATGCATAATTTGAGGGTACCATCTTTCTTCTTCACAAATAATACTGGTGCACCCCATGGTGATACACTTGGCTTAATTTATCCCTCATCCATCATTTCCTTCAACTAAAACTTCTGATCTATCAACTCTAGAGTGCTCATCTTGTAAGGTGCCTTAGATGCTCGCTTATCTTTTGGTACCAACTCAATAGAAAAGTATAGTTCCCTGTGAGGTGGAATCTCTGAAATATCTGCGGGAAATACATCATGAAAATTTTGTAGAACTAGGTGCCTTCTCAAAACATTTTCATCCTCAACTTCCTTAACTTTGTCACTAGAAATGTGCATTGCAAATAATACACATCGTTTCCTACGACTACGCTTGGCATGCATAGTTCTAACCATTCTCACTGATTGTTGAGTCATAGAAAATATATGTTTTATCCTCATATTAGCTTGATTAGTCACTTACTTTTATGTATTTATCTTTGTTTTTGGGAAGAATCTAGAAGAAAATATTGTGAAAGTTGAATAAAATCAATTGTCAACAAATTATATGATTTTAGCATAAAAAATAACTTTTTTCTTTTCTTTATGTGTATAAATCAGAATTGGACAATTTCTATTCAATCGATGGAATAAAATGGCCAAAAAAAGAAAGAAGACCACTTCTTGATTGCGCAGGTTAGCGAAAGACAAGGAGAATCGAGCTAATTCTATGGTGGAATTCCGATTATTAGTTGCGAAATCCTCAAGATCTCCTGATCCCGAGGATCACTCTCATCCATTAGTTTACCATTAGGTTATATAAGGATGATAGGTGGAAAATAATTTGGTTGTTAATTTATGAGTTTTAACTCTGTTTGGACATTATTATTTGTATTGAAGATAGAGTATTTTCACTATGGTAATGTTGTATCTTTACTACTGTGATTAATGAGAAAAATAGTGCTTTCTTCGTAATCATGTTTTGAGTATTCTCAGAAGTAACTTCTGGAGCCTTTGGGCCGAGTTGCTAGGAGATTTGTTGCTTCTTTTGTGCCATAATCATTTCCTTCATTTCTGCGATTATTAATTACTGTATCTTGTCATTTCGATTGCTGCATGATGTTAGAATCCATTTTCATAATCTATCTTTACCTTTTGAGATAAATCTTAGATTCTGTTACTTTTACAATTGCATATTGTTCTTTAATGAATTGTTCAGATTAGTTCAAGCATTACAATTGATTTTTGTTCTTTCTGAGTGATGCTACTATAGATATCAAGTGATTAATTACTGTCATTATTAATTAATGGCTTGAATAGTTGATTTTTGTTCATTTACTGTAGTTTCTATTTTCATTAGATAAATTGCTATTAACATGAGGCAACAGTTATTTAAGTGTGATTCCCTCAACTCATGCGTTTGGATTTAATTTCTTTATAAATCAGTTGAGATTAGATCAATATTTATGGTTTCGAAATTCTTTAAGGTTTTCTTTTGAATTTTTCTACATTGAATTTCGAGAATTAGAGATTGGTTATTGCAACGATTTAGAATCATTTTATTCCTAAATAGTCTTTGATCTCACTTGCATAGACAGTGCCAACACTCTTGAAATAAACAAGCGTATCCAGGGAGAGTTAATAATTAATTTAGGTATTAATATTGATTTTCGTATTCATCTTAATGCACCAACATTTTGGTGCCGTTGCCAGGGAGAGTTTTAAAACTTGATTTTTTTTTAATTTTTTTTTTCAATTTTATCGCTGCGAAAGACTTGTGTATTGAAAACGAGAGGTAAGAACTTGCGTACCAGCAAGTAAAACGCTTGCTCAAGAGCCCGCTTTTCAGCAGATGCATAAAGATTAGATAGGAATAGATGTTTTACAAATGAATAGCAAGAAAAAAGTATAATTAGATCTAAATCCACCAAACCCAAGGGATCGATGACCCTTGGAATAATGACCTTTATAGATGAAATCATAAGAAAAGCAGAATCTCAGGCGTCAATAGGACCCCAGACCATATCTCGATAAAGCCCTACTGTAATCCCTCAAGCAGCAAGCTCACCATCTGTAGCGCATGTTGCGATCCATAGAAAAACCAAAGGGTCTGAATAGAGCTTTCATGTTACAATTTTTTTTTCATTCCAACCCTTCACAAGAGGGAAATTCATGCAATATCCAAGAAGGAGAGGGAGAAACTAGTGGTGCTATAGGAACACATCTACAGCCACCAGAACCTAGATCGCCTGAGATCTCAGTTGAAGAAAAGATACATGATATCCCAGATCAAGGTAGTTTTGTAATACGCCTTCCAAATATGTCTACCACTCGTGTCCAAAATAACTTTCCAGACCAAGAGATTCCTGGAGGTTATTGGCACATCTTTGACCAAATGGCACATAATTAGTCTCAGGGACAAACATCGACGTTGGAGTATCCTATTGTCAACCCAGTTGCTAATTCCCCCGTGAAAGCCATTCCTTTGTAGAACATCCCTACTTTCCATGGTTTAACCTCAGAAGATCCAGATGCTTTCCTGTTTGAATTTGATGTTTTATGTAGGGGATATGATTATACCACCAATCGCGAGAAACTAAAATTGTTTCCCTCTACATTAAAGGGAGCAACTTTTCGATGGTTTATGGGGCTTGGTGGAGGAACTATTAACTCTTGGGATCAAATGAAAACTTCCGTTCTCACTAAATATCAAGGTTATTTCAAGACTAGTGATTTGAAAGATGAAATATTTAGTATGACCGAAAAAGATAATGAAACTCTAGAAGAGTATGTTGAACAGTTTCAATACAATTAAAAAAGGTCTCCTTATGTTGCATTATCTAAACATGTTCTAAAAGTAACTATGATAAAAGGGATGAAGGATGAATGGATAGAAACATCAAATTTAATGGGAAAACTTAGATACTTATTAGGAAAATTATGACGATATTATTCAGCTGTGTATCAGGTGCTCTCAAGGCAATACACGCATCAGGCCAACTAGATGAGATACTATTGCCAGAAATAACAAAGCTTCTGGTGGCAGTGTAACTCAGATAGAAATCAACAACATCTTATAAGATTTCAAAACCGATATCTTGGGCACCCTCACAACGGAGTTGCGAATCCTACAAGCCAGAAAGAAAGAAGTTGTAGAAGAACAAAATTTAGCCATTTTTTACCCATGATGCCGAAAGAAGCATAGTCAGAGGGATTTTCCATTGGATATGGTCCAGGCATGCACTATCTATACTAAGGATCATGCCACCGAGTAGTGCCCATCACTTCCAGGATTAAAAGAAGTTTTCAAGGAGGCGGAAGAAGAGACATAAGCAGTATATTTAATGAACCAACATCGACAGTGGCAAGCCCGACCCACATGTATGTCACAAGACCCATCCCTGTTCTTTTCTTCTCCACCATTTAATCAAAAGCATAATTTTGGAACAATGTGGCAAGGCCAACCACCTTTCTCTACTTGGCAGTCCCAATCATTTCCTGTTCCACCTTCGCCAAACAAGCCCTTTCCAGTTACTGGTTGGCCAAACTCTCCTATTTCTACTCCTTTCTGGAAAAAAAATTTGTACCCTTCCCAGTGGCCTGCCTCCACTTCACTAAATCCAAACTGGTCTTCAAATTTGCAGCAACCTTTGGGGATAACCAATTCACCTATGGGGACATATCCTCAACCTTGACTGACATTACCATTTCCGTATCCATTGTGGAAAAATCCTCATCCTCTTATGCGTCCCCAACTTCCAGCTCAACCAAACCCAAATCCCAATAACAGACGAGTTCAGCTAATATAGATTGTTGAAAATTTAGATCTTGAAATAAAACAAATGGAATGAAATGAAATTAGGCTGATATCGGGATGCATTATTACCCCCGAGGAAAATAAAAACAAGCAACAAGATGAGACAGAAACACTACCATAACTAAACCTTCAACTGTGACTAACACATAAATCAAATAGGAAGAAAACACAGTCGAGCAGCAAGATCCTAAAAAATTTATAATCACTTCTCCTTTGTTCCCTGAAATATTAATAATACACAAACCCATTTTTTATCCAGAATTTGATCTCGTAAGGGAACTCAAAAATTTATGTATTAAAATTCCTCTCCTCCAGGCTATCCAAGATATTCCTATTTATGCTAAAACAATTAAAGAACTACTAAACACACACATGGTTAACAAGAAAGTAAACACACAAGGAGAAAGATAAGCGTGAATTGCTTTACTATTAATCATAGATGTCTATTTATATTACATTGATGTGACTCTTGGATTCCACATTCCAAGGTCACTTGGACTCCTTTTGTCCATTCGGCTTCCACACCTACCCATAGAGGATTATGTGTCCAACATTCCCCCCCTTAATCCGAAGGGGTATGTGTGAGTCCAAGAAGAGAGTTGTAATACAAATCTGTAAAGTATGCATGGCAGCACTTAGGCTGAATTAAATCTCTAAAATGTTGGCATAAAGAGGTGGTTTAAGGATGACCACCAACACTGGAATGCTTATTACTATTCCTAGAACTCTTCCAAATCTGGCAAGAAGCTGAGGGCTTCTGCTAGAGGAAGTGTCCCACATATTTGAAGAGGGAGACTTTCAACCTAGAAGAAGGGAGGTCTACAACATATGATGGTTTAAGGATGACCACCAACACTGGAATGCTTAATTCATTTCCCAGAACTCTACCAAAGCTAGCAAGAAGCTAAATTATTCTACTAGAGGAAGTGCTCTAAATTCTTTGAAGAGGAAAAATATCAACCTCGCATAGATGGTTTAATGTTGTCCATCAACCAAATAAATTCTCATGGGCATCTGTGTCTCTGGCTACAACTCTAAATCTTGAATGAAAGATTGTGGCTCAGGCTCGCTTGTAGTCATGTGTCTCTGGCTACAAATATAAATCTGGAATGATATATTGTGGCTCAGGCTCACTTGAAGTGGATGCGAAGCTTGTAGATGGCCACCATTTCCCCCCGTATCAGGTACAGGGTGAGATGATTACAAAAAATTAACTGCAATATTGTTCAATATTCTAGATCAAGTTCTGACATGTGACTTAAACATCTTCTTGGCTGTTGATGCCCATTTCCAAGAAGTGATCCATCTAAGATGAATCTTTTTTCTTACAGGAGGCTTTTTTTTGAAGCATCTGTGTGAAGAATGGGTGTGCCAAACATAGTGCTTGCATGGGTGAATATAAAAATAGTGATATTTCATATGGCCAACTCGATCATAGTGTTGGCATTTTTCAATTTGTGGTTGTTGTTGTGGAAGAGGAGCAGGATCTAGAACAACTAAAGGTGAACTATCATGAAGAAATCTGGCAGTCTGAAATTTGATGGGCTTGGAGTAGTCCAAAATATGAAAGGACAACTCTTTGTCATATCCAAGACCAATTTTGTGCGTTTTTTGAACAAGCTGTTCCCAAGGTCTGATGATGGGCTTGGGAGGTGAAGTGTGAACATCTACATCTGCTTACAAATATGCTTTTGAACTAGGCGGTGAATGTGAATCGACTGCAACATTATTTACTTGCTGCTTATGGGAGTCTCTTTCAATGTTTTGAACAGAAACATGTTCAGAATGATGAATCGACAGTTTTAATTCTTCTTACTAGAGTTGAGATTCAAGCTACAAAAATTCAATCTTCTCATGTGCATTTTGCAGAAAAAATATAATATCATACATAGTATCCTTGCTGATTTTTACCTTCCATCCACACTCAAATGTTTTAGAGTATTCAAAAACTCTAATATGCCATCAAGTCTAGCCGTTTTCTTAGAAAAAAATAAAGGCTTGACAATCCTAGTGGAGGCGTATTTCAGATTCCAAATATAAAAGGTATCAAATGTCTAGAAAGTGATCATACAATACAATCTCACACACTAAAATGGAGATTAACCATTGAACGATTTGAAATGTTCCACTACTACTAGATCTTAAAATAGCCAGTAAAATTTATCTTATACAGAAGCTCCTTACATCCATTTCTATAATCGAAGTGTCACTAATGGGCCTGAAACTAATCTTTGAATTGTTTAAATCCTTCTACAAAGGCCGAGTATGAACTCTGTTGACTATAGTTCTGGTACCAATTTAGAAATCTTTGATAGAAAATACATAATCGTTCCTGCTTCTCATAAAAACTTAAAACTACTAAGTTCAAAACCCACATCATTTACTTCGAATTCAAGCTAATCAAGTTGAAATACCTCTGATTTCCTCAAGAAATGTTAAAATGACAAGTACTGATAAGTATTTATTTATCTAATTTTGTCTCTCATTTGCTTATTCCATTATTCTCCTTCCTTAGGGTAGAAAAACTTTCAATTTATTCTCCAATTCTAGATTCTTGCACTCTTGTATTTCTAAACCATTAGAGAGGGTGAATACCACCTCCTCCAGTTCAGTAATGCACTTCTCTAGTTCAGTGATGTGCTCCTTAAGCTCACACTCTCTCTCCTTGAACACACAAAATCGAACAGTTTGTATTCCTTGACCAATGTACATGGAGAGAATAGACCGAAATTTCCATGCTGCTTCAACAAAAACACACCATGGGCCAGCTCATTCAACAAAAATACCCCACTGCATTCAACTATGATACCATACATTCAACTTGACTTCAACGCTCATGTCACCATACTTTTATCCCTTCAACACATATGAACTAGAGTTCATACGTACCAGCAAAAGTAGAATTCGATATGTGGTCTCACATCCCAACAACCACACCTCAATGTAGCACCCAGTTATGCAGCGGAACATTCAACCATTCCGCCAGGTCGGACTAGCAATAACATTCAACCTTCAAATAAATATTAGTTTTCGTCATCGACAAACTCTGAGAGAAGAATAAAAAGGTTTTGCAGTCTTTAAATCCATAGGTAATTCAACCAACGACCCTTTCAAAAAAAAATGCGAAGCTGCTTCAATGCATAGCTTGTTCCAATGCATAGGAGTTACACACGTCCATCAATTTGTTCCTCCAACCCATAAGTGTTACACAATATTATACTTATTCGTATGGAGGAGGGAGCAGGGAGGATCTTGTTGGAAGAGGAGTGATAGCAGGAGTCAGGGTCTGGAGAGGAGCGCAATCCGGGAAGTGTCGAGGGAAAGGGGTGGAGGCGTAGGAGTGAACGGGACGTGAGGGAGGGCACAGTGGGAGGTTGAAAGGACGAGCAACAAGGGAGGGCAGCCGAAGGGACGAGAGTGGAGAGCTAAGGCCAACATGAGGAAGGAAACTGAGCACAGATCAGAGGGAGCCGACAGAGGGAGAGCGAGCCGGTGGGAGTGGAAGAGTTTTTGGGTTTGGATACTACAATGTGTATGATAGCCTCGTACAAGAGTGTAGAAATGTGTTGAATGCGCAGTTGAAAGAGCGTTATTCTATAATGAGGGAATCAACTTAGAGAGGGAATATTGGCATGTTACAGAATGGGAGATTTATAAGAAATAGCACTAAGAGGTTGGAAGGAGCGTTATGTTGTGGATTCCAGAACGTTATGCTAGAAAGGATGCATTCTATCTACATATTGTGTGCATCTAGTTCTTTCCTTGAAGCAAATCGCACACAATCGCTCCATTCTATCATTTTCAATGATAATAATGAAAAAGAACTTTTGTTGGTGCAGGGGTTGTGAGCTAGGACCTGGGATCTGATCATGACTTCACCACAATGCATTTCCTCAAATGGTGCCAAACGTTGTTCAGTTTCTCCCATTTCTCATGAAACGAAAATAATGCTAGGAATGATGATTTGACAAAGTCTTATCGAATATTGGCCATGA
Organism: Pinus albicaulis; assembly: GCA_034641835.2. NCBI lineage: Eukaryota > Viridiplantae > Streptophyta > Pinopsida > Pinales > Pinaceae > Pinus > Pinus albicaulis. The sequence goes on along the minus strand of CM076584.1, from coordinate 195,497,427 downwards.
AATGGTATACCAAATGGACAGAAACGTTGGTTTACAGGTAAGTGAGCAGATTTTAGACCAATTGCTCTTCAAGGTAGAATTATGTATCCACTGTTATGGAGAGAAAAGTGAGGATGGAAAAACAAATGGCTCAATTTGGAGCAGGGCCAAAATACGCTCACTCTGATACCATATTAAACACACACATGGTAAACAAGAAATTAAAGACACAAGGAGAAAGATAAGCGTGAGTTTCTTTACTATTAACCATAGATGTCTATTTATATTACATTGATGTGACTCTTGGATTCCACATTCCAAGGTCACTTGGACTCCTTTTGTCCATTCGGCTTCCACACTTACCCATAGAGGATTAGTTGTCCAACAAGAGCTATGTGTGAAAAAGCCTACGAGGAAACCAAAAGTTTCACCAACCGTCCATGTCGTGGGACCTTATCTGATATACTTTTAGGCAAGGAAACACCAGTCAGATATGAATATCTAGGGAATCCCATAGTTATAGTTCAAATATATGGCCTCTCTTTTCTGAACACGCTAGTCGACTTAGGTGTAGCCATTAACATTTTAACGACTAAAACCTGTGAGGCACTTGGTATCACAGCTCTGGAACCGACCACTACCTTGTTAGAACTTGCTGATCGTTCGGTTGTTAAACCCAAGGGAACTTTATAGAACATTATTTTTTTGGTTGACTCATGGTAATACCCAATGGATTTTTTATTTATCAACCTGAGAAGTCAATTAGATGCACGCCCTTTAATTTTTGGTTGACCTTGGTTAGCAATAGCTGATGCTTATATAGGGTTTCGTGCTGGTAGCATGACCATTACAAAAGTAAATACTTTGAAAAATATTGTTTTGTATCCCCCTACTAAGCCAAGCCCGCCCATTCTAAAAACTCATAAACATCCACCCACATACATGGAAGAAAATATCCTTTCACCTGTTACAGTAGAAGAAGCGCTTGAGTTCAAGAATCATACTTAAGATGATGTAATTAATAATTTTATTAATAAATCAGCAACTGTGAAAAATATAAAATGTCAAATGTTGAAATAAATTCTTAACAATAAAGCCCAAGAAGACTCTTCAAAATATTTCGATGATCAGCATATACCAACCACTGCTAGTCATAATAGTAGGCCTTTTGAGATTGAACCATGTAAGATTTTGAACATTAAGAATAATCTGGACACTGAACAATAGAAAAATCTTGTTTAGATTCTGCAAAAATATAAAGGGGCCTTTTCCTGGGACTATCCAGACATGAAGGGCATAGACCCTCAATTATGTACACACCACATCTACACCAAAAAGGATGCCCATCCTATCCGGCAACCTCAACGAAGAATAAATCCACATCTCAAGGATATCGTAAAGGAATAATTGCAGAAGTTGTTGGACGTGAATTTTATTTATCCTATTTCGAATATTAAGTGGGTCTCCCTGCTGGTAGTTGTTCCCAGAAATAACGGGAAGTGGTAGATCTATGTGGAATATAGGGAATTGAACAAGGCCACACAAAAATACCACTTCCCTCTTCCATTTATTGATCAAGTTCTTGATGCGATGGCAAGAAAGCGATTATTTTCCTTTCTTGATGGCTTTAGTTGCTACAACTAGGTCAAATTTCCCCTGAAGACCAAGGAAAAACTACCTTTACATGCCCATGGGGTACGTTTTCCTATAGAGTGTTACCTTTGGGTTTTTGCAATGCACCAACTAGATTTCAGAGGGCCATACTCAGTATTTTCTCTGATATGATAAATGAGGGACTTGAAGTTTACATGGATGACTTCACCCCGTATGGGAACGATTTCGACCAAGCACTACAAAATTTAGATAAAGTTCTGGAATGATGCATTACTACCAGGTTATGTTTAAGCAACGAGAAATGTCACATGATGATGACAAAAGGCATAATCCTAGGACACTACATCTCTGCGGCTCGAATACAGGTAGACCTAAAAATAATAGAGGTAATACTCCTACTACCTACAACGTGAACCCAAACTAAGGTACGTAGCTTCATTGGATATGCAGGATACTATCGCAGATTTATAGAGATTTTTTCATGAATTGTTGCACCTTTGTATGATTTAATAGGAAATGTTGAATTTAAATGGTCTGATAACTATGATAGTGCTTTTACAGATTTGAATAAGTTAGTCTCGACTGCACCATTATTGTGTGGACCCAATTGGGAGTTGCCTTTTCATCTCTCTACAGATGCGTCAAACACAACAATAGGCACTGTCCTTGGGAAAGAAGAGGACAAAAATCCCTACGCTATTTATTATATCAACAAAAATCTCACTTCTGCTAAACTCAATTATACAGTAACAGAAAAAAAAATAAAAAAAAATAAAAAAAATAAAAAAAAATTAAAAAAATAAAAATAAAAAATAAAAAAAATAAAAAAAATAAAAATAAAAAATAAATAAATAAATAAATAAATAAATAGCTGTCATTTATTCCATAAATAAATTTAGACATTATATAACAGGCTACCAAATTTTTCTGTACACTTTTCATTCGACAATTAGATACTTATCCATAAACCGACTACTAATGGGCGGGTGACCCGTTGGTTGTTACTTTTGCAGGAGTTTGATATTACTATTAAGGACCATCCAGGGAAGGAAAACCCAGTTGCAGATTTTCTGTCTCGGGTTATGAAAACAAACGATCCTCTAGTCATAGATGATCAACTTCCAGATGAACATTTGTTTGTCGTAGCAGTTACGGCACCATGGTATGCAGATGGAGAAAACTATCTGGTGCATTAGGGGAATGTTGAGGTCTAAAATGGGCCTCCTAAGGAAATTATAAAATAATACTGGAAATAATAAAATAAGATTTGATGACATCATCAAATTTTAGAGGGAAAAAAGAAAAAACTACTTTTTCAACTTATCTCCCAAAGTTTTTACTCAAATTTCAAGTGGGAGTAATCGTTGGATGAAAAATTTAATTCCTCATCGAAGGAGTACCCATGTTTCATACTTTCGATGGACGCTGCTAAGCGAAAAATGAGAAATACATGAAAACGTGATTGCAATCACGTTTTTTCATGTATTTCTCATTTTTGGCTTAGTAGGGTCCATCAAAAGTATGCAACATGGGTACTCTTTGGATGAGGAAGTAAATTTTTCATCCAATGAGTACTCCCGCTCGAAATTTGACTAAAAAATTTGGGAGATAAGTTGAAAATACGAGTTGAAAAAGTAGTTTTATTATTTTATTATTTTTTAATATTTTTACACTTTTACTTAAAAAATGATGAATCATCCCCCATGGTTGACATCATCATCTTGAATCCTATTGGTTCTTATAAAGTTTATTTTGGTTGTACATTTTTCTTAGCAGGCCCATTTTAGACCTCAAAATTCCCCTAATGGTAGGAAAACTACCAAATCATCTCACAGCTAAAGAGACGAAGTTGATTGTCCAAAGCAGTGCCCAATTTTCTTGGATTGGTGGATACCTTTTTCATACAAGTTCTAATATGAAAATACGTAGGTGCATCCGTGAAGATGAGATTTATGAAATCCTAAAGGCTTTCCATGACGAGCCTTGTGGCAAACACTTCGCAGATTGCAGCATTGGAAATAAAATACTACATATGGGTTATTACTAGCCTGCTATCTTTAAAGACGCCAAGAAGTATGTCCATGATTGTGATAGCTACCAGAGGATGGGCCATCCTGGTCAATTTGACAGAATGTCATTGCAGCCATAATTGGTAATGGAACCTTTGAACAGTTGGCATTGGATTTCTTTTGGCCCATTCATATGCCATCAAGCCAAAAGGCCTACATACTGGTTGCTACATACTATGTAACAAAGAGGGTATAAGTAGTAGCCTTGCTAATAGTTACGAAAGAAACGGTAATTAATTTTCCTTTTGATTTATTTGTGTGGTATGGATTACCCAGGGAAGTGATAACATATGGGGGGCCACAGTTTGTAGGACATAAGATTACAACCACTCTATGAAACCACCATATCTGACATAGTGTCACTTCTCCATATCACATGTAGGTGAACGAGCAGGTTGAGAGCACCAACAAGGTCATTGAGGCGATTTTGACCAAAATAGTTTCAACACATTGGCGAGACTGGGCTACTAAACTTCCAGAGGCCTTGTGGGCCTATCGTACAACATGGCGAAGTACTACTAGCTATTCCCCGTACCAACTTGTATTTGGAAAAGAACCTATTTTTCCTATCGAATTTTAAATAAATACTCTCAGAATAGCCCAAGAAGTGGGACTGGACCTGACAAAGCCCAAACTAAACGACTTCAACAAATAAATAAATTGGATGAAGCACGGTTACTTGCCTTACAGCGCACAACAATTATTCAGTAGCAATGGGCTAAGTGGCATGATATTCTTATAAAAAGAATACGTTCCATGAAGGATACTGGGCACTCCTCTATGATTCCAGGTTTTAAGAATTTCTCGGTAAATTGCAGACAAGAGAGCTTGGCCCCTATGAAATTCAAGAAGTGCACAACAATGACACTATAACTCTAACTATCATCGATGGGTCTGGCTCTTCTTTCTGGATAAATGGACAACGGGTACATCTTTATCACAAGCCACTCACCAAAGAGTCTTTTTTCCAGCAGGTACATAATGATCCCACTATGAAAATTTTAGCTGTAGGGGGTGATGACCCGACAACTTTACTTTCATGAAAATCGCTTCTTTCTAGCTATAAATAATTTATATATTTTATTTATATAAATAGTTTATAAATGTTCATCTCTGTGTTTTTTTAGAGTAATAATTACTGTATAAATGCATGAATTTTTTGTAATATTCCCAATTGGGAAATGCGACAATAATGAAAAGTTAAGCATTAAAATAATGCATATCATCAATATAATAGCAAATAAGATGTACAATAAATCCCATAAGATGTACAAGAGAAAATAGCAGTGTCCAATGAAGAAAAATCCTCAAAAAGAGGTGCAACAACCATGCAAATGGACAGAAACTATCTTGACAACGTTATTTTTATTAGGCTGCAACAACTGTTGATTACAAGTTATATATAGAGCACAATAATGCATTAAAATTCAGATCTATAACAGATCCATACAATATAATGACTCTTCTTCAAAATCCCCTTGGGGTTTTCAGCAATACATGAAGCACATGGAGTAGATCTGGGATCTAAAGCTGCAGATCTGCAAAAATCTTCAGATATTCAGGAATATTCAGATCTGATCTGATGTATACAATAATATGATCCTCTTCAGTGGATCTCAAAGGTGAAGGGAAGATCCCCAACACATGAAAATCACTCCTCCAAAATGTTATGCTAAAATTCCTTGCAACAACACCTACAGAAAAACACAGATCTGGAAGTAAAACTGCACTGTAGGATTTAAGATAAGTTTGTCCTAATGCAAAGATCTGAATCTAATTCTCCAATGATCCAATACTTTCTTTCCAATGGGATAGAAGCCTTCCCCACTAAAAAGAGGCACTAGAATGGTCTAGATCTGAGTAGATCTAGCCTCCACTTGCTGCAGCTTACAAAGACAGCCAAACCCTCAACCATATCTACGTTGTAGTTGAAAGTAGAAGCTTGGCCTTCAGCCTGATAGTGGACAAGAAATGCAAAGCTCTTTCAAGAGGCCTCTCAAGGAAAGATATGGGATTCCTAAACAGGAAATCCTTGTGCTAAACATCACAATTCTCGGTTAAACGTCAAGAGAATGATATATGTCTAAATAGACAATATATTCAGTAATATAATGTTCATCAACAACCTGCTCATGCTGCTATCCTATTCCTTTTATAAGATGAGAGCTTGCAAAACCCTAAACCACCTTCAATGAAATAGCTCCTTTCACATGAGCCACCTCCATCTAAAACTGCGTTGTGCCTCATTGATGGCCACTCCTCCAAGACAGCGCTGTTGATTTGGTCAAGGTTGACCCAGCCAAAATGTTTATCCTCTTTCACACCTAAGGCTGCCTTCTTATTCAGCCAAGATATAACCTTTTTCACATTTGGCATTGATTTATTTATTGTTTAGGAGTTTTATGATCCTCCCTTAAAATTTTATTCATGAAACAAAAAAGAAAAACAAAAATAAATATTCCCATTAGCTTAGGAATAATTGGGAATATTACAGTCCTCCCCTGCACAATCTTGCTTGTCCTCAAGCAACTGATAAGGTGAGTGCTACAACTCTCCTTCTCCTCCATTAGTGACACAAACATCTTATAAGCTTCCTCCATAAGCTAAGTGTTCACCAAAACATCCCTCCATGAATTGTTGCTCCAAAATTCTCATGAGATGCAAATACCCCATCCCATAAGGAGACAATAGATCATATGAAACAAACATGGTTTGCCCAATGTCCTCCCTAAAACATGTAACATACGGTACATGGAGAATATCCATCTCATAGGGCACATACATACCTTCCCTCCTACCTCCATACATCCCCCTAAGAAGTACAAGTACATAATCAATGTAGCGGATCAAAAAAACATATATGCAAATAGAAATTTGTGCATATGGCGGTGGGTCATAGTCCCAAATGTGGAACCAACGCAGTGCATCTCCTACCTGCATCAGATCTAGATGTGGTAAGTGGTTTTCCCACCACTTATTTACTGCCCATACCATCTCACCATAGCTGGAAGTGTGAGATATATTTGGTGCCTTAGGGAAGCACCCATCATGTTGCAAGATGTCCCTTTGTTCATCAGGGGAGTGGCCAAATGCAGAAATTTCTGTGGCCCAATATTGGCCATGAATTTTACAAGATATAATACTCATCCTTGGAGCCATGGCCTGCATAAACATGGTGGAAGAATGCATACAATCAAAATGTAAAACATGTTTTACATGAGCTTGTTCTTCACCAACAATCCTCCTCATATAGATGGAGTGGTGCATAGATCTATCCTCTTCCTCAAAGAGGGAGAGAGATGGCTGATTTAACTCTTCCATAGAGTTATGTTGCTGCTCCATCTCCAATGGTACATGCATATTTGAAAATGCTGATATAGTTCTTTCTCAAAGCCCTCCCAATAATATCTCCTTAAGATGATGTTGTTGAGCTTCATAGAATATGTGTGGCTAAAACAAAATTCCTCATAGGCCCTTTGTAGTAACTTCTCCTTGAGCTTGGAGGCTCTAGAAAATAATATCTTACCATGATCGTAGATGACTCCATCTTGGATTGAATAACCCTCATCATGTAGCAATTCATCAAGGATCATGCATGTGTGAAGATCCTTGGAATATTCCACCAACAATTGGGATTTCCAATATGGATCTAATCTCCCCAAAAATGACAACGCCGATAATGTGTCAATTGAAATGTCTGCCATGTTGATGCTCTTCTCCTTGACATCTCCCATGCCAAAGGTGTACGTTGGAAGGCCATGCCCCCCATTTCTCTCCTCCTTGACATCTTCCATGCCAAAGGTATAATATGGAAGGTTTCTATTCCTTCCTTGCTGCTCTTCTTGCATATGCACATGCTCAACAGAAAATGGAAGTTCTTGGGAGTTGGTATCCCATGGAAGGCTATCATCTATCCAAAACCTCCTTGGCCTTGCAAAATTATGCATGTGTGACCACCATCTCCTATCACGTATGGAAGCTTTCCCTCAAAATGAACTTATCTTCTGATTCTTCACAGCCAAGGATTGCCTTCCTTGCTCCCTGATGGTGGCATTCTTCATCCTTGCAACATCTTTACTTAGCACAATATGAGATGAGAGAATGGATAATGGTGATAGGGGAAAAATATTTCCCCTTTCCTTGAGTTTTCCCACTACTCTCAGCATTGTAGTATGGTCTCTTAATGCTCCCTCCCTTCTTGTATCTATGAATGGAGCATCAGTGCATGAGACATATTTCACCAAATTTGAATCAGGTGGTCTCCCAGGTGGTCTAACATAAGATAATGATGTCTCATGGCTCATTCCCATGTGAATAATAGATGGGACCATCATATCATTACTTCCATTGCGCAATTCCATCTCTAATTTGTGTGTGGAAGTCCCATAATAATGGGGTATCACTCTTAAGGATGCAAGAGTGCTTCTGGTTGGACAAACTTCCCCATATTTTCCTCCATGTAATAGTGGATCACCTCCTATCATATCAGCGATGTGATCCTTCCTCTTTTCTTCTTCTCCTACCTTCCGCAAGATCTCACAGTATAAGGTGCATACTTTAGATGTAGTTAGCTCATGAACACCCAACATCTCCTTGGTGTCAAGAGTCTTGATCAAAAAGGACTGATATGTCATCCTGTGCATTCCCAAAACTGGATACAATGTTGGAACACATTCCCTCCATTGTTTTGTCTCATTTTCTATTATCATAGACACATGTTTTTCATTCTCTTCATGTGTAAGATCATTGGGAGCTTCTTGCAAAGAAACAAGGGCTCTCCTAGTGGAAGAAAGTGCTTCACCTCCATCTCCCAATAAAGGTAGATCTCCTCCTACTGTCACAATGCTGGAGGATCTTTCCATCTCTTCTTCTTCCTTCTCCTCATCAATAGAGAATGCCTCATCATTAACAGATCCTTTCTCTTGATCTCTTATTGAAAAATGAACCTTCATGTCTTCTTCTTGAGAATAATTTTCTTGCAAAAGTGGGCCCTTTTCCCTTGGCAAATCAAGTAGCAGATATTTAACCCTCTCAATAATATTCTGAAATGGAGTTATCTTCATGGATCCTCCCATATCATGCAAATTTTTTGACTTCTTTGGCTTGGATGGCTCTCCCAAAGAAGTTTCAGATGGCTTAATATCAAATATTTTCACTAACCTCCTAGTGAACTTTGCATAAGTAGAGATGTTTACATTTTTCAATGAAGAAGAATCAAATAACCACTAGGTATAAGCCTTACCTTGGATATGTAGCACTGCTACTCTAATGGCTTCTTCTTCTGAAACTTTATGCATCTAGAAATATTTGTCTAGCTTCTTTACCTAAGACTTGGCTAAGCTCTCGAGTGATCCATCAAAAGTAGGTAGAAAGATCCTACCCAAAGTGTGCTGCATGCACCCTCTTCTTCTCTTATATATGTTGGATCTTCTTTCTTCATTAAGTTGAAAAAATTCTGGGAAGATAGATTCTCTTTGAATCTTTTAGACCGATATTCATATTCTTGGAGATAGTCACCAAGAGTCTCCTCCTTTGGTGTCTCTCCTTCTACTTCTTCTCTTGATAGGAATATATGCATGCTACAATGTTGTAGATCTGATTGTGTGGATGAATTATCATACACATAATATGAAGAACTGTGGTTTTATTCATGTGAAATTATTCTTGAGGGATCTTCATGTCTTTCCCTCCTCATTCCCCTGATTTCACTTTTCAGTTCATGCATAGTTTGGAACAGAGTTTTTGAGAACTCTTTCCCTTTCATTCTTCCAGATAAAGGGGTTTTACCCTTGTCTTCTTTGTCTTCTGTGTAATCAATCTTCTTCTTCTGTCTTTTATTTTCTTGAAAAGACATTTTGGATTTTTAGAATGCAAAGGATGTGCCAAGATGATTGCTCTGATACCACTGTAATATTACCAATTGGGAAATGCAACAGTAATGAACAGTTAAGCATTAAAATAATGCATATCATCAAGATTATAGCAGGAGGCCAATATGGAGACCATTATTTAACATTTATAACAACAAATCAAATGTACAATGAAGCCCATAATATGTACAAGAGGAAATAGAAGTCTCTAATGACGAAAAATTCTCAAAAAGAGGTGCAACAACCATGCAAATGGACATAAACTGCCTTGACAACGTTATTTTTACTAGGATGCAACAGTTGTTGATTACAACTTAGATCTAGAGAAAAATAATTGATGAAAATTAAGATCTATGACATATCCGTACACTATAAAGACTCTTCTTCAAAATCCCCTGGGGGTTTTCAGCAATACATGAAGCACATGGAGTAGATCTGAGATCTAAAGCTGCAGATTTGTAGAAATATTTAGATATTCAGGAATATTCAGATCTGATCTGATGTATACAATAATATGATCCTCTTCAGTGGATCTCAAAGGTGAAGGGCAGATCCCCAACACATGAAAATCACTCCTCCAAAATGTTATGCCAAAAGTCCCTGCAACAACACCTACAGAAAAACGCAGATCTCAAAGTAAAACTGCACTGTAGGGTTTAATATAAGTTTGGCCTGATGCCAAGATCTGAATATGATGCTCCAATGATCCAATACTCTCTTGCCAATGGGATAGAAGCCTTCCCCACTGAAAAGAGGCACTAGAATGATCTATCTCTGAGTAGATCTAGCTTCCAATTGCTGCAGCTTACAAAGACAACCAAACCCTCAACCGGATTTGCATTGTAGTTGGAAGTAGAAGCTTGGCCTTTAGCCTGATAATGGAAAAGAAATGAAAAGCTCTTCCAAGAGGCATCTCAAGGAAATAGATGGGATTCCTAAACACAAAATCCTTGTGCTAAACAACGTAATTCTTAGCTAAACAACAAGAGAATGATATATGTCTAAATATACAATATATTCAGAAATATAATGTTTATCAATAACCTTCTCATGTTGCCATCCTCTTCCTTTTCTAACATGAGAGCTTGCAAAACCCTAAACCACCTTCAATGAAATAGCTCCTTTCACATGAGCCACCTCCATCTAAAATGGCGTTGTGCCTCATTGATGGCCACTCCAAGACAACGATGTTGATTTGGTCAAGGTTGACCCAGCCAAAATGTTTATCCCCTTTCACACCTAAGGGTGCCTTCTTATTTAGCCAAGATATAGCCTTTTTCACATTTGGCATTGATTTATTTACTATTTAGGAGTTTTATGATTCTCCCTTACAATTATATTCATGAAACAGAAAAGAAAAACAAAAAAAAATATTCCCATTAGCTTAGGACTAATTTGTAATATTACATTTTTTCTTTGAAATAGTTTCTTACAATCGAAGTAACCACCATTCCTTTATCATTGTTTCACGTCATTTTTTAGCAGTTGATGTTCAGTTATTGGGACAACTATTGTTCCCTTCTAAGTGAACAACTTTTGTTTATTTCCTTTTTTGGCAGGAGTATTTCACTGTTGTTGTTCCTTTTCTAAAAAATGTGAACAATTGTTGTTCAATAGAATGAACAACTGTTGTTCAGTAAAATGAACAGATGTTGTTTCGTTAAACGAACAGTTGTTGTTCAGTAAAAATGAATAGTTGTTGTTCAATAGAGTGAACAACTAGTGTTCAGTAAAATAAAAAGTTGTTGTTCAGTTAAACAAACAACTAATGTTCAGTAAAATGAACAGTTATGGTTTCTTTTTTTCTGATTTATTTTCGCATACCATTGTTGTTCCATAGAATGAACAATTGTTGTTCAGTAAAATGAATAGATGTTTTTCAGTTAAACGAACAACTTTTATTTTGACATCAACACAACTCTCGTTCAATCCTAATCGAACAACCATCTTTTCGCGCACATGCTTTGCTATTTAAATCATCTTTTTGGCTGGAAATTAACACCAAATTTAAAGGAAAATTAGTTATATTAACAAAATTATGACTTTTAAACCTTTGATGATTATTTTTATTCTAAAATTGACATGGTTCATCTATTTAATGACTTGTTGGATATCTCCTCTTTGGATATATCATAAAATGATTCACTATCTTAATACTATGATCATTTATCATTCACACTTTCAATTGATAATTCCCTTTGGTATGATGATATAGGAATACAAACATAACTTTTATTGGCATTATTTTACTTCTCACACAATCCCTAAGTATTAAGGAGTTAATGAGCCTTCCTCAAGTTATAATATGAATTCGAAAAATATAATATAATATTTCTCAAAGAGGATAGGGGGTCTCATCACGAGCCACCCTACCATGATCATAAGGAACTTAACAAATGAAATTCCCATAATGGCCACCACACAGGGGTAATGGCCTTCCAGATAGTCCAACTGTTGGAAGGACAAGAGGTCTCATCACAAGTCGTCCTGATAATTTTGTTATACCCTGATGAATGGCATTCTAATTTTCTGTTTACCATGCCAGCACATTGCTCCCTTCGAAGAAATGAGCAAACCATCTAAATCCTAAATGGAGGATCCTGGCTCAATTTTGGGTTAAAAAGCAACCCTGTCAAGGCTATAGATGTATTCCATGTAGAAATTATACAAACAATATGTATATCAATGGATTCAATCCAATCATGCGATATGCTAAAGCAAGATACTGAATCCTTCTATAAATCAATTGCAGAAATTAAACACGATCACCAATCAGAACAAGTAAAGAAAGAAGCAAATAAAACCACAACACAGATATTTTCCCGAGTAAATCTTGCTGCTCAAAACCCCTCTATCTTCTATTGTATATTCACCAAGGAATCATGAAACAATTACAATGCAATCTTCTCAAAAGAGTCTCCTACATTCTCACAACTATCTCACACTAGTCCAGATAAAATTGACCAACACTTAGCCAATTTCCTACCTCTAATCAGCCTTCCTTGCTTGCAAAATTCATGTAGAATGAAATCCCTATTCTTTAGGGAACTAAGCCTTCGAAAACTATGCAATTCTCATGGGAAATCCTATGGTTGTCTTACTGCATGCAGGCAACCCACTAATCATACAAATGATAGTTAACATCCCTTTAAAGTTTGTCTCAACTGGGTCTCCATTGAAACTGACATGTATGCAACTATTAATGGTAAATAATCAGTTGCATGGCAGGTCACTGCATGGAATTAAATATGATTTAATTCACTTGATCTCTTACTAGTGCAAAAAAAAGTTACAACTAGTTCAACTGACTTTAACTCAATTAATTTAGTTAATTAATTTCTCATGCATTAAACTAGTGCACTAACTGCAACTCGAACTCCATAATTAATAGAATCACTTTGCATGCCTCACCAAACACCCTCAACTCGAAATTCATGAGATAACTAATTTTATCACACTCAGTTAACTATTACAAGTGATTATGAGATAAGATTACAATTTATTGTCCAATTTAATTAATGCAAAATTAAATTAGACACACATTTCTTGTTTAATTTTCAACACTCCCTCTCAACGAGAAAGGAATTATCTGCCACCCCGATCCTGCCTCTATGGTATTTTAATTTTCTCCTAGCGAGTGCCTTCGTCAGAATATCTGCATCCTAATATTCCTTGGGAATGTACTGAAGTAACATAATGTGACTTTCAACACAGTCTCTAATATGGTGGTACTTGATGTCTATGTGCTTGGGCCTATTATAGAATACTGGATTAACCAAGAGTTTAATGAAACTCTGGTTATCGCAATGTATCACCGTTAGATCCATCTGAGAACCAAACATACCAACCAAAATATTTCTCATCCATATGGCCTCACATGCAGCCTGACTTGCTGCCATGTACTCTGCCTTGACTGAACTAATTGCCACAGATCGTTGCTTCCTGTTGTACCAAGAAACCATTGTCGATCCTATGATGAAGATCCCTCTTGATGTGCTCTTTCATTCTAATGGACTTATTTCCCAATCTGCATCGGTGAAGGACTGAAGCTTCACTCCCTTTGTCCGTCTGTACCATAATCCATACTCTGTAGTGCCCCTGAGATATCTCAAGACATGATTCCCCACCTTCAAAAGAGCTTGGTCGGCTTAACCATAGCTTGACTCAGCTGCTTAACTGCATAGAAAATGTATGGTCTAGTGTTCACCAAGTAAATCAGTGAACCCACAAGTTGCCTGTAAACAGTAGCGTCCACTAACTCACCTAAAGTAGCATCCTCCTTCCTCCAGTTTCCTGGAAGAGGTGTCTCCATGGGTTTACAGCTCCCCATGTGAAACTTACTCAGAATCTCTTTGGCATACTTGCCTTGAGAAAAAAATAGCTCACCATCCCACTGCCATATTTCCAAACCAAGAAAATAGTGAAGGAGTCCCATGTCTGTCATCTCAAACTCTCTTGTAAGATCCTCCTTGCAAGAAATTATGAGGTACTCATCACCTGTCAAAATTAGATCATCGACATAAAGTACGATAATCAAGAGTTTACCATCAAACACAATCTGGTGCAGGTTCGCATCCACTTCATTTTTTTTGAAGCCCAACTCGGTGAAATAGTTGTCAATCTTGGTGTACCAAGCACGAGGTGCTTGCTTCAGTCCATACAATGCTCTCTTGAGTCAGCACACATGTGACTCACTGTCAAGGATATCAACACCTTCTGGTTCCTCTATGTACACTTCTTCATCAATAAATCCATTGATAAACGCAGTTTTCACATCCATATGATGTATTTGCCACCCCATCTATGCTAAGTGTGCAACCATAGATATAATCGATGAGTATCTCCCAACCAGTGTGAAATTCTCCTCAAAGTCAATCCCCTCAACTTGTGAGAATCCCCAGGCTACATATTTAGCCTTGTACTTCTCCACACTCCCATCTACCGCCTGCTTCACCTTCGAGATCCATCTAGATCCAACCACTCATTTTCTGACTGGTCTTGGGACAACTTCCCATGCATTTTTTATTGACGATGGAGTCATATTCCTCAACCTTGGCGTCAACCCAAATTGGTTTCTTCATTTATTCCTCAAAATAAGATGGTTCTATCATAATACACTTGCTCATAAGAGCCATGTACCTAGTAAACCTATCAAGTCTCAATCTATCAGCTTCCATGGTGCACCTTCTACCATGTCTGGTGGATGGATCTGCATGAGTGTTTTTTGCCACTCCATGATCCTTCGCGTGTGGCTACTCCACATCTTGAGGTTCATTATTCGGAACCAAGAGTTCCTCCTCTACAGGAAAATCAAGCTCCCTCTCAAGGGACAATCGCATGGCTTTCTCCTCATCAAATTTTATACCCTGTTTCACAAAAGTCATCCTGCTATTTTGAAAATACACTCGATAGTTTTGGGGAGTATCGGTGTACCCCAAAAATATCCCAATATCAGTTTTTGGTTCGAGCTTATTCCTGGAATCTTTGGTCACATGGAAAGAGAGAGATGAGCCAAAATTTTTAAAATATGAAACATCAGGTTTCTTACCAGAAAAAGCCTCTTATAGGGTACTCATTCCAAGTATCCGATGAGGACTAGGGTTTTACACAAATACTGCTATGTTGCATGCCTCCTCCTACAGATGCACTGGTAGGCCCTAATCATGCAACATCACTCGTGTCGCACCCACAATTTTTCTATTCTTTCTTTCTGTGACCCCATTCTGTTGTTGGTTATGAGGTGCAATCAACTCTCTCCGAATTCCTTCTTTGATATAGAAGTTATTGAATTCATTGGAGATGTACTAGCCACCATTGTCGCCCCTAAGAGCCTTCACATGTTTCCCCATGTCTTCTTCCACCATTTTTTTGAACTCAAAATTTTTTTAGAACATCTCATCTTTCTTCTGCATGAAGTAGGTCCAACACTTTCTAGAAAAATCATCAACAAATATCACACAATACCTATGATTTTTTGTCGAAGTTGTAGAAAATGGTCCACACACGTCTTAGTGAACTCTCTCAAGGATTTCCGCTGCTCGGTTCTCCTTCTCATGAAAAGTGGCCTTTGCATACTTCCCCATGGTACATCCCTTACATGTGTCTATCTCCACAAGAGTAACCTTTCGAAGCCCCATATAAATCTGTTGCATGACCTTCAAGGCATTGTCGTGTAGATGGCCCAATCTCCTGTGCCATAATTAACCCTCATCTCGGTTCACCACTTTTTCTACCTTACCCATCGATGTTTTGCAAGCATCTACATGAAGTTTATAGAGATTCTTCACATGAATCCCAATATTCTTGGCTTTTCTTGTGTCTTTGTGTCGAAGGAAATATTTCCCTTCACTGAAAACCACATCATAGAATCAATCCTCCAACATTGCAACTGAAACTAAATTCTTTTTTCAAGCCTGGTACATGCATTACATATTTTAATAAGAAAGGTTTACCTGACTGTCTCTAGAAGGTAGTTGTACCAATCGCGGTAGCATTGTAACTCTTTTCATCACCATTTAGATATGCATCTAGATGTCCTTCTCCTCCAAGCTACTGAAAAGTTCTTTGTCTCCCGTCATGTGGAAATATGCACGACTATACAAGTACCACACTGATCCCATCACACTTGACACCATGCATGCGATGAGCGAGAAGTCCAACTCTAATTGTGAGGCAAAACCCTCACCAACTGGAGATCCTGAATCCTTCTTGGTCTTATTATTTTGTGGACAATTAGTGGCATAATGTCCATGCTCGTGACAGTGAAAACAATTCACTCTAGGCATGTCGCACTTCTTGCCTTACTTGCTGGACTCAGATTTGGAATAGGATTTATTTCCCTTATCCTCTTCGCCTTACCAGCCAAGGCACAATTTTCTTCATCATCTGTCTTATATGAAGATCCATCATTTTTATTCCTCCTGAATTCTTCTTCCACCAAATCCGACCAAACGCGTTCCCAATATGGTAGCTTCTCCTTCCCATTGAGAGAGTCCTCATAACTATGCCAACTCTTGGGAACTCCTAGAAGAGCTAGGCTCACAAAGTCATCATCCATGACAATAATTCTGACCCTCCCAAGCTCATCTCAACATTGGACAGACTTGGTTTAATATTTCGGAATAATGTCTCCTTTCTCCATTTTGATTTTCCCGAGCTTGTCCTTCAGTGCCAATTTTCCATGCTCACTGCTACTCTGAAACATATCTATCAAAGCCTTCCACATTACATATGGTGTCTCTTTTCCATGGAGACTTGAGAAAATGTGGTCTCGTAATCCCTCCAATAAGATCCTCCTCACCTTTTCAACATTTTTTTTACATGTATCAAGAAGAGCACCATTTGTTGCAGCACGTTTGCGAATGTCATTATCAGTGAATTATTTCAACCCGTTGTCCTCCAGAACTGCCTCCATCCTATCTTTCCACGCAATATAATTGGAACTTCCCTTGAGTGCATAGTTCAATATCAAGCCACTAAAAGGAATATTGATCATGATCCGCCTATCAAGCCAAGAATACTTTTTCAAATTCAACTGTTATTTAGTCACACTCAATTTCTTCTCCACTATAGTGATTTCTTGCGCTCCGATACCATGTAGAAATTATACAAACAATATGTATATCAACATATTCAATCCAATCATGCGATATGCTAAAGCAAGATATTGAATCCTTCTACAAATCAATTGTGGAAATTAAACATGATCACCAATCAGAGCAAGTAAAGAAAGAATAAAATCAAACCAAAACACAAATATTTTCTTAGGGAAAGCCTATTTCTCAAAACCCCTCTATATTCTATTGTATATTCACCAAGGAATCATGAAAAAATTACAATGCACTCTTCTCACAAGAGTCTCCTACACTCTCACAACTGTCTCACACTGATCCCGACAAAATCGACCAACACTTAGCCAATTTCCCGCCTCTAATCAGCCTGCCTTTCTTGCACAATTCATGTGGAATGCAATCCCTATTCTTTAGGAAATGCAGCCTTCCAAAACTGCGCAATGCTCATGGGAAATCCTATGGTTGTCTTAATGCATGCGGGAAACCTACTAATGATACAAATGATAGTTAACATCCCTTTAACCTTTGTCTCAACTGGGTCTCCACTAGAACTGACATGCATGCAAATTTTAATAGTAAATCATCGTTTGCATGGCATATCACTGCATGTGAACTAAATATGATTTAATTCACTTGATCTCTCACTAGTGCAACAAAAAATTACAACTAGTTCAACTGACTTTAACTCAATTAATTGAGTTAACTGATTTCTCATGCATTAAACTAATGCAGTAACTACAACTCGAACTCCATAACTAATAGAATCACTATGCATGCTTCACCAACCACCCTCAACTCGAAATTCATCATTTAACTGATTTTATCACAATCAATTAACTATCACAAGTGATTATGAGATAAGATTACAGTTTATTGTCCAATTTAATTAAGGGAAAATTAAATTAGACACACATTTCTTATTGATTTTTCAACATGCCAGCAGCAGTGGCCCTGCTTGTGGTATTGAAGTTCTATTTTACATTGCCAATTATTTGTTGATATTCAACAAGATGATGAGCTTAGTGAAAAGAGTCGCCTTCACTAAGTGGGACTGCAGGCTATATTTGGCGCAAAGTCTAATTTTAGACTATGTCTATTTTTAGACATGTCAATCATATTCTATGAGTTGCAGGATGCTATTTGTGGATGGTTGGTCAAGTTGGAAAAATAGATGGACTTGTATTTTTAGACATATTGGGCGGAGTCTATTTTTAGACTGCCAGTCTAAAAATAGATATGTCGAATATTGTTAGCTCTTAATAATATTTGGACTCTAAACATTATCTTATTCTCTTGGAGCACTTGAGTTAAGTGCATAGATGCAGCACAATGGCTGATAGAAGGAATTACGCTATTCCTGAGGGTTTACTGGAGCTATTTCATGGAGGACTTCATTTAGAACTTAGGTGACAGATTTTGGTTCAGTTGGAGAAGTAGTTGGTGGAGTTGTATTTAGTTTAACTCAGTTAGACTTAGTTGAGCTAGTTGTATCTAGACTAACTGAATGATACACTAGTGAGAGTGGAGTGAATTAATTAGTTAATTAATTCACAAATAATAACTCATTAATCAACTGAAGAATACATCAATTAACTATAGTGCATGGCAGTTTCAGTGGAGACCAGTGGAGAGATAGGTGAAAGAGCAAGTGTGACTATCAGTTGTGACTATAGTGATGCATTGATTGCATCCAACACTTAGTGGAGATGCCAATGAGGATTGTGTGAGAAAGACTGGAATAATTTGAACTCATTCAGAGCCATTCTTCAATAGGGATTGCACAGTAGAGGAAAGCTAGCAGGTGGCAAAAATTGGTGCATGGATTTGCAAGATCGGGCCTGATTAGTGTGTAGCGATTGTATTGTACTGAGAGCTTGATATGATCAGCTTTGTATGAGGATTGTTACATGATCTCTATGAAATATATTATATACATATAGTTTTTTTTTTCAGCTTCAGGCTTTCCCGTTAAACAACTGTGTTAATGTTTGTGAATTTTTATTGTTTCATGTGTGCACTGCAATCTTGATTTAATTTCCGCAAATGATCAATGGTGGAATAGATTCTGTATTTTGCATGAAGTTAAAATAGTGTGAGATCAGGAGAATATTGGAAATATAACACATAAGTTATATAATTTATACATGGTATCAGAGAAGTTGATCATTGGAGGAGATTACAGTTATTGAAGCAATCGAGTTTTGTGTTGGTGGAATTCGAATTTGTTGCAGTGTTTTCTTGGTGTCGAAGTTGAGCATTCATTGAAATGTCTTTCAGCGGATTGCGATTAGAGTATGACCTTGATGGGAGTTCGAATTACATAGCATGGAAGGATAGGATGGAGGTGGTGATGGATGATAATGGGTTGAAGGAGTTCATAGATGTTGATATTCCGAAGCCTGCTTCTAGCGATGCAGCCGCACTTGACGCATGGCAAAAGAAGGTAGAAAAGTGTCAAAGGATTCTATTGGAAGGTGTGAAGGAACAAATTGTGTCCATCCTTCATGGTAAAGCCACTCCATTCTTAATGTGGAAGGCTTTGACAGATTTTTTCCAAAGCAGAAGTGACCAGAGGAAGTTGGCGCTTAAAGACAAGCTCAGAAAAATAAAAATGGAGAAAGGCAACAGTATACCAAAATACCTCATGAATTTTTTCCACTGCAAGGATGAGCTGGGAAGTGTGGGGGTTACTGTTGATGAAGAAGACCTGGTGAGCTTGGCTTTCCTTGGGCTTTCTAAGAGTTGGCATAGCTACAAAGACTCTGTCAATGGACGGGAGAAACTGCCAGGATGGGAGTGACTTTGGTCAGATCTTGTACAGGAGGAGATAAGGCGGGGTACCAGGGATGGATCTTCATCGAAGAATGAAGATGAAAAAAATTGCGCTTTGGCTGCTAAAGCAAGGAAAGGGAAGGGGAAGAAAAATCCTTCTTAATCCGGTGCTAAAGGAAAGAAGAAGGATTTGTCCAAGGTGAAGTGTTTTCATTGTCACTAGCATGGGCATTTCGCCACAAAATGCCCACAGTAAAAGAAGAATAAGCAGGCTGCTGGATCTACAACTGGAGAGGCCTTAGCCTTGCAGTTTGAGCTGGATTTTTTCTTTGATTGCATGCTTGGTTTCAAGTGTGACGGGATCGGTGTGGTTTCTTGACAGTGGTGCGTCTTTCCATATGACCGAAGACAAAGATTTGTTTAGTGATCTAGAGGAAAAGGATCTTGGAGTGCACATCGAGATGGGTGATGATGGTAGATACAGTGCGACTGGTATCGGGACTATTTCCTTTGAGAGGGAGTCTAGCAAACCTTTCATCTTAAAGGATGTCATGCATGTTCTAGGATTGAAAAAGAATCTGATCTTCGTGGCGATGTTGGAAGACAAAGGTTATGATGTTGTTTTTAGTGAGGGAAAATCTTTTCTTCGACATAAAAAAAATGTTCAAACCAGTAGGATAGGGATTCGAGTTAAGAATATTTATCAATTGCAAGTAGATGGCTACGCAGCAATGGTAGGCAAAGCAGAAGGAGTGGTGAGCCGGGATGAGGGCAAATTGTGGCACAGGAGATTGGGCCATCTTCACCATGGCGCTTTGAAACTTTTGCAGCAGATTTCTACCGGGATTCCCATAGGTACACTTGCGCAGTCAGATCAGTGCAAGGGATGCACTTTGGGAAAATTTGTGAAGACCAATTTTCATGATAAGGATAGTCGCGCCTCGGCGATGCTTGAGAGAATTCACACAGACGTGTGTGGACCTTTCTCGGTTGCTTCAACAGCAAAGCACGAGTATTATGTGATATTTGTTGATGAATTTTCTTGTAAGTGTTGGATCTTCTTCATGCAGAAGAAGAGTGAGAAATACTCAAAGTTCTGTGAGTTCAAGGCGTTGGTTGAGAAAAATTTGGGAAAGTAGGTGAAAGCTCTAAGCAGCGATAATGGTGGTGAATACATCTCTGGTGAATTCAAAGAATTTTTTAGCAAAGAAAGAATTTGAAGAGAACTCATAGCGCCTCATAACCCACAGCAGAATGGGGTTGCGGAGAGGAACAACAGAATGATCGTGGGTGCTGCACAGGCGATGTTGCATGATCAGGGCCTTCCCATACACTTTTGGGCTGAGGCATGCAACACTGTGGTTTATGTGCAAAACCATTGTGCTCATAGAGTACTTGGCATGAGTACACCCGAAGAGGCATTTTCTGGTAAGAAGCCTGATATTTCTCATTTGAAGATTTTTGGCTCACCTCTTTACATTCATGTGACGAGTGATGCCAGGAAGAAGCTGGAGTCAACCGCAGAGGTTGGGATATTTTTGGGGTACACAGAAACACCCCACAATTATCTTGTGTATTTTCTAGACAGTCGGATGACTGTCGTGTGACGGGATATCAAATTTCATGACGAGAAAGCCATGAGATTGTCGCTTGAGAGGGAGCTACACTTGCATGCAGAGGAGGAGCTACTTGTTCCTAAAGATGAGCCTCAAGATGTGGATTAGCCACAAGAGGATTTTCATGGAGTGGAAGAAACCACTCATGTAGCGCCAAACATCAGAGGGCGGAAGCACACTACAGAAGCTAAGCGACTGAATCTTGATGCAGTGCAGAATGTAGGAGCTCCTACATCACAGAGTAGACAGAGACAGTCACCTGACCGATTTACTGGATACATGGCTCTGATGAGAAAGTGTATTGTGACGGAGCCATCTTCTTTCGAGGAAGCTATGGAGGATCCCGCATGGGTAGATGCCATGGTGGAAGAGTATGATTCGATTGTCAGAAACAGTGTATGGGAGATTGTCCCAAGGCCGGAAGGGAAATCAGTGGTAGGTTGAGATGGATCTACAAAGTGAAGCAAGCTGATGATGGGAGTGTCGAGAAGTATAAGGCAAGATTTGTTTCCCGGGGCTTCTCACAGATCGAGGGGATCGACTATGAAGAAACCTTTGCACCTGTCGTAAGGTATTATTCCATACAGACCATCCTTGCTCTCTCAGCACAGATGGGTTGGCACATTCATCAGATGGATGTGAAGACTACGTTCCTCAACGGAGTAATTGAGGAGGAGGTGTACATTGAGCAGCCTGAAGGATTCGAAATCTTCAGCAGCGAGTCGCATGTGTGTAGGCTCGAAGAAATGCTGTATGGGCTGAAACAAGCACCTCGTGCTTGGTACACACGGATAGACAGTTATTTCATCGGACTTGGTTTCGCCACGAGTGAGGCAAATCCAAAACTATACCAGATTGTTGTGGAGGGTAAGCTTTTGATCATTGTGCTTTATGTAGATGATTTAATACTAACGGGTGATGAACTGTTGATACACTCATGCAAGACATATCTTGCAAAGGAGTTTGAGATGAAGGACTTGGGCCTCCTTCATTGTTTCCTGGGATTGGAAATTTGGCAGCAGAAAGGTGAACTATTTGTGTCTCAAGGCAAGTACGCTCGGGTGATACTGGAGAAGTTTCACATGCAAGGCTGCAACCCTATCGACACTCCTCTTCCTGGTGGTTGGAGGAAAGAGGGTGCTACATCGGCAGAGGTAGTGGATTCCACTGTTTATCGATAGTTGGTTGGTTCGCTCATGTATTTAGTCAATACACG
The DNA here is from genome assembly GCA_034641835.2 of Pinus albicaulis. NCBI lineage: Eukaryota > Viridiplantae > Streptophyta > Pinopsida > Pinales > Pinaceae > Pinus > Pinus albicaulis. The sequence goes on along the minus strand of CM076584.1, from coordinate 195,474,720 downwards.
ACCGGACATATGCTATGCTATGAACCATCTTTCACAAGTGATGGTGAAGCCTACCAAGCTCTTTTGGAAGGCAGGAAATAATGTCCTGAGGTATCTCAGGGGCACATATGGGTATGGATTGTGGTACAGACAGTCGGATGAGGTGAAGCTGCATGGCTTCACGGATGAAAATTGGGTAGGAAGCCCAACGGATAGAAAGAGAACATCTGGAGGAATTTTTCAGTATCGGATCTACAACAGTTTCTTGGTACATCAGGAAAAAAAGATCCATGGCACTCAGTTCAGCGGAGGTCGAGTACATGGCAGCAAGTTTGGCTGCATGTGAGGCTCTATGGATGAGGAAGATCCTGGTCGGGTTGTTTGGTTCACATTTAGATCCCACAGTGATATATTGTGATAATCAAAGTTGCATTAAACTCTCAGTTAATCTAGTATTTCATGATATATCTAAACATATTGACATTGGGTACCATCATATCAGATATTGTGTGCAGCGGAATATCATGTTGCTTTCTTACATTCCTACGAAGGATCAGGATGTAGATATTCTAATGAAGGCGCTCACCAGGAGCAAATTCGAATACCATAGAGACAGGATTGGGGTGGCAGATAATCCCTATCTTGTTGAGAGGGAGTGTTGATATTCAACAAGATGATGAGCTTAGTGAAAAGAGTCGCCTTCACTAAGTGGGCCCACAGGCTATATTTGGCGCAAAGTCTATTTTTAGACATGTCGATCATATTCTATGAGTTGCAGGATGCTATTTGTGGATGGTTGGTCAAGTTGGAAAAATAGATGGACTTCTATTTTTAGACATATTGGGCGGAGTCTATTTTTAGACTGCCAGCCTAAAAATAGATATGTCAAATATGATTAGCTCTTAATAATATTTGGACTCTAAACATTATCTTATTCTCTTGGAGCACTGCAGTTAAGTGCACAAATGTGGCACAAAATCTAACAGAAGGAATTACGCTATTCCTGAGGGTTTACTGGAGCTATTGCATGGAGGACTTCAGTTAGAACTCATGTGACAAAGTTTGGTGGAGTTGGAGAAGTAGTTGGTGGAGTTGTATTTAGTTTAGCTCAGTTAGACTCAGTTGAGCTAGTTGTATCTAGTCTAACTGAATGATACACTAGTGAGAGTGGAGTGAATTAATTAGTTAATTAATTCAAAAATAATAACTCTTTAATCAATTGAAGAATACATCAGTTAACTACAGTGCATGGCAGTTTCAGTGGAGACCAGTGGAGAGATAGGTGAAAGAGCAAGTGTGACTATCAGTTGTGACTATAGTGATGCATTGATTGCATCCAACACTCAGTAGAGATTCCAATGAGGATTGCGTGAGCAAGGATGGATTAATTCGAACTCATTCAGAGCCATTCTTTAGCAGGGATTGTGCAGTAGAGGTAGGCTAGTAGGTGGCAAATATTGGTGCATGGATTTGCAAGTTCGGGCCTGATTAGTGTGTAGTGACTGTATTGTACTGAGAGCTTGATAAGATTAGCTTTTTATGAGGATTGTTACATGATCTCTATGACATATATTATATACATATAGTTGGGGTTTTCAGCTTCAGGCTTTCCCGTTAAACAACTATGTTAATGTGTGCGAATTTTTATTATTTCATGTGTACATTGCAATCTTGATTTAATTTCCGCAAATGATCAATGGTGGAATAGATTCTGTATTTTGCATGAAGTTAAAATAGTGTGAGATCAGGAGAATCTTGGACATATAACACATAATTTATATAATTTCTACATTATTTTATATCCTACTATTTCCTATTGACTCATTTCCGAGGACGGATTTACCATTTTAACAACATTTATATTTATATTAACCAATATGCATGGTAAACTATATTTTTTTGTGAATTATATTAATACAGTCTGATCAATTGATGCCAGTGGTCATTATCATTAATCGCCTTGTCATCTTTGTCATACCTTTTCACCAAAGGAAAAATATTTCTTGTAATGATTACTTCTCTGCTTTATTCCTTTTTTCGGTCATTTTCTAAACCATTTCTATGATTTATAGTTAGCACTTCTCTAACTATTTCTTGCTATATTTCTACTACTCTAACTATTTTCCTGTTGCATTTATGAATCCATCTTGTCCTTTTCTATTTTCCCGTGCTCTACGGACATGGACGCCATTTTATAACTGGGGGGGAAGATATACATTATGGAACAATATTAAAAATAATTAACGAACTCTGCCAAAATTTTCTAATGCGACAAATAACATTATTTCCTTTATATATAAGAAATAAAATTTCCCAATTCAAAATATTTGTATGAAATATTTGTTATTGTTCCAAACTTTCTAACTGTGAGAAAGTGCATGAAAAGGTGCGAATTAGGTGACAATAGCACAACAACCATGGGAGGAAATTATGTCCGCATCAAACCTACAATATTACGATTAATAGAGTAGGATGGAAAAATTCTTGAGCGCATTGGTTGGCTTCAATACCTCGTTAAATTACAGGGATTTCATAGCGAAATAACACTTCAATTTTTGCAAAATTTTCAGAATGGGCACACAACTGTAAAAGACCGAGGTATAACAGTTTTTGAAGTAGTCATAGCCGAAGTCTCCGGACTTCCAACAGAAGGTATAAAATGGACCGACAAACATGTTCTATTGCATGAAGAATACAAAATATTTAGGGATCCAAAGGAAGAATTGATACGCAAAGGCAAAGGAATTCATCCCGCATCTTTAAAGGGACCATGGCGAGAACTAGCGACCATCATTCATAGATACATCACTTATGATGGTCGTCAAGATGTGGTAAAGCCTCGATAACTGAAACTGTTAGAATTTCTTGGACAGAAAATCATAGTTAACCTACCATTCTTTCTAAATTCTTTATTGCATGATGTTTCTATTTGGGTTAGAAAATCCAAAAATCCACGTTCTACTATCAGTAATCATGGCTTTATTAAGCTCATTATTATTCATGAAGTTGCCCAACAGAAATTAACCTGAGATAACTTTGTAAATCCTACTTTACCCTATCAGAGGAAAACCCAGATGCAGAGGTAGGGATAGATGATAGGAATATTGATGACTTAGAACAACAGACGGAAGAGGCAGGAATCCCAAAGAGGGCAAGAAAAAGGAGAAATTATTCCTTAGCCTCTGGGCAAGAAAAATGGAGACATTCTGTGAGGCTAAGCTCACGGAAGTATAACACAAATCCAATAGATGAAGAAGGGTCATCTCATGCACCCCCTACAAACCCTCAAAACAAATTTTCACTAGAGGATGAGAAGGAGGTGGCCTGAGTATTAGAAACTTTAAACAAAATAATGGTATATCAAGAAGAAGTTTATCCTTCCTACTCTTTGACACAATTACACCTCAACTATCTTATTGCATGAGGACATGAAAAAATTTAAGCATGGGAGTATGTTGAGTCATAGAAAAGGTATGTTTTTATCCTCATATTAGCTTGATTAATCATTTCCTTTATGTATTTATCTTTGTTTTTGGGAAGAATCTAAAGGAAATGGTTGTGAAAGTTGAATACAATCAATTGTCAACAAATTGTATGATTTTAGCATAAAAAACAACTTTTTCTTTCCTTTATGTGCAGAAATCAGAATTGCACAATTATTTTTCAATCGATAGAACATCAGTGGCCAAAGAAAGAAAGAATACCATTTCTTGATCATGCAGGCTAGTAAAAGAAAAGGAGAATCAAGCTAATTCTATGGTGTAAATCTGATTATTAGTTGAGAAATACTCAAGATCTCCTGATCCTGAGGATTCACTCTCATCCATTAGTTTACCATTACGTTATATAAGGCTAATAGGTGAAAAATAAATTGGCTGTTAATTTCTGAGCTTTAAGCTCCATTTGGAAATTATTATTTGTATTGAAGACAAATTATTTTCACTACAGTGATGTTGTATATTTAATACTGTGATTAATGAGAAAATTAGTGATTTCTTCGTAATCATGTTCTAAGTATTCTCAGCAGTAATTTCTAAAGGCTTTGGGCCCAGTCGCTAGGAGATTTGCTTCTTATTTTGTGCCATAATCATTTCCTTCATTTCGGCAATTATTAATCATTGTATCTTGTCATTTCTATTGCTGTGTGATGTCATAATTTATTTTCATAATTTAACTTTACCTTTTGAGATAAATCTCAGATGTTGTTACCTTTACAATTGCATATTGTTATTTAATGAATTGTTGAGATTAGTTCAAGCATTACAATTAATTGTTGCTATTTCCGAGTGATTCTCTTATAGATATCGAGTGATTAATTACTATCATTCCTAATTAAAGGCTTGAATAGTTTATTTTTGTTCATTTATTGTAGTTTCTCTTTTCATTAAATAAATTGTTGTTAATATCGGGCAATAGTTCTTTAAGTGTGATTCCCTCAACTTATGCGTTTGGATTCAATTTATTTATAAACAAGTTGAGATTAGATCAATATTTATTGTTTGGAAATTATTTAAGGTTTTGTTTTGAATTATTCTAGTTTGAACTTCAAAAATTAGGGATTGGTTATTACAATGATTTAGAATAATTTTATTCCTAAATAGTCTTTGATCTCACTTTCATAGACAGTGCCAACACTCTTGAAATAAACATACGTATCCTTGGTTGATAGTTAATGTAGGTATTAAGATTGATTTTCATAGTCATCTTAGTGCACCAACACCGATGTTTCTTTCTTCTTACCCTATAAGACTCTATGTTCCCCATTTTCATCCAAGCACTCAATAGATTTTTTATAACAATCCACCTTAGTCCTGTGAAGATATAGTTGTTCCATACCCAAAAGCATACTATATGATCCTAATGACAATACATTTAGTTGTGTTGAGGTAGGCATACCATTCAAGTCAAATGCATAATCTCTTAACCAATGATGAACTATCTTCTTGCTACCTATAGCCAACTACACTAACCAAGATTTTGTATGCAATTATTTATTCAAACCAAACTTATCCACGAAGTCAACATTAATATAAATATAATTAGATCTAGGTTCAATCAAAATAGAAACAAATTGATCACAAATATTACCCTCCATCTCCATAATAGATTCTTGGTGATTTTCCTGCATGTTATCCAACGCTGAATATATCCTGGGAATACTCTGTCCAACATATCCCACTATTTTTTCCTCCTGGGCACTGTAGATCTCTGGTCTACCACCCCAATGTGATGGACAATCTCTCTTGTGATTTTATCCTCAAGAAGTCCAACACTACAAAGGCTTCAAACCTTCATCCTTATTCTGCTACACAGATTGAAGTCCCTACCCTCTAACAGATGCATTAACCTTCTTAGATGGCGTTGCATTCTCTTTATTACATGTACCCTAAGGACTTCCTTGTTTCTTGTCCCATTTTCCTTTGTTCTTTTCATTACCTTTCCAGTCCCAGTTAGAATCAGATCTATGCTTTGATTTCTCATGAAAATGATTTATCTTCTCAATTTCATCCTCCAATGAACTTGGCTCATTAACCTTATTCTTATCTTTGAATACTATCGGAAAACCACTCATGAATCTATGAATCTTTCCCTTCTCCTCCTTGAGGTAAGGCACATATATCAACAACTCCAAATATTTTCTAGTGTACTTCTCATTGGTAATATATCTCATATTTAGCTCATAAAACTCTTTTTCCTTGTTGTCATAGTATCTCTTCGATAGATACTTCTTCTGGAATAGTCTCTCGAATTCCCTCCATGTCAATTCCTCCTCATAAATATCTCTAACGTTCTTTACATATTCCCATGAGATATCCACTTTACCTTAAATACTGAATGTAGCTATTATGGCCTTCATGTTCTCTGAGTAATCGTGTAACCTCGAGAACTTATTCATAGAAATAAACCATGCTTCTGCATCCTGTGAATTATTCATTTCCCCATCAAATTTAGGTGTTTTTGATTTCTTAAACTCAACCGAAAAATATCCCGTGTCACTCCTCCTATAAGGATGATAATGATGATGATCATAGTGCATGTTAGAACCAACAATAGAATAGTATATTCGTTCATCACCTCTCCTATCCGGAGTGTCCAAGGACCTGCCATCTCTAATCATGTCATCTCTATCCAGCCTGTGGCCACCATGAGACCTACTGCCATATGCATCATTAGTCCCATCCTTCTTTCCATAGGTGATTCAAAGTGGTCCTTGTTTCTCTAATTCTGAAAAACTCTAAAGAATTATTGCAATGACTTTTGGCTATTTTTCTTGTTCCTGTATGATTTTATCACTATCTGCTTTGCTTATTTCTTCCTTCAAAATCCTCAATGTTTTTTCCAAGTTAGAATATTTCCCAACACCATGTCTCTCATATGATTCATAGGGGGAATCTCTATAGTCTACGATCTTGCTAGTCATCTTGGTTTCTTTCCTACAAGGCATACTATGTTAGCTATACCAAATAATAAACAAACCAACGTACCTTGGAATAATTCAAGTACAATATCTCCTGCAATGTCAACCAATCAACAGAATACATGTATACATATAATCATAAAAACATGTAATTATATAGCATATAGATAAACAAACATATAAAAAAAATTCTAGTCATATCCCAGTCATCAATGCACAACTATATCATACATACCATAACCCAATGCATAACACCAAAAACCATACCAATGTACACTTGAAAACATATAAGCACCTAACATGCATAAACAATTCATAAATAACCATACACTCATGACGAAAAATTCTACATAAACCCCATCAACCTTCACATGACGACAACGCTCTAACCATGACAAACACCTTGCATATGCAACAATCACATAGAAGAAAAGCATAAGGAATACATATGCAACCGAAATGAATGCATGACCAGCAGACCACCCATCCTATCTGAAGGGTGAACCATGCTATGATACCACTCTATAACACCTTCCTCCCACATATACCTAAGTAACCTACCAACCGAGGTAAAAATCTAACAAAGAGTTACTATGATATGATTCAACTCCCTATGTGATAGTTAAGGAAGTGGAATCGACAAAAAACAATAACACAGACCTTCTACACCTACTACAAGACACCCAGGCGCCATCCAAACCTTCCAGGAGGATAGCCCCTAAGACAAAATGGTCTTTTATTGCATCAATCTGCCAATCACTCCCTTTATATGTGAAAGAGTGCAATTGGAAACCTACAGTCGCTCACACAACATGGGCATGTGTGAAACTAGGGACTTTTCCAAGTAGTAATGTGCTTGAAACCCTGATTTATGTGCCATGTTTTTAGGATATTGGCTCAAGTCACTTCCCATAACTCCATGACACTTCCAGAAATGAAAAATAACAGTGTAATACCAATGTAAACGAAATCACTTGGACAAGGAATTGACTGGACCCCTATTATCTATGACAAATTTTTTGTCAAACATGTCACAAATATGCAATATGTAGGTTTAAACAACATATCTGAGAATATGGGAATCCTAATTATCTAATATTCGGTAAGAAACATTTTTTCCTCGTGACATTAGCTGCATTATCATCTATTAGGTCATATATTCATTTTTCATTCATTTACAAATAAAAAAATGATGAGATCCATACATCATCACTGTCATAGAACACATTCATAACCATCATATAAACAATAGAAATGGAAATCATAGAACAACCATATAAGCCACATAATAACAAGAACATTTACCCATCAATACAAGAGGAAAAGAGCTCTTATTTCCATAAGAAGAATACAACCAAGTCTAGGACTTCCACGTACCACCCGACTATAGACATGGCTAAGCCAAATCTATCTTTAGTTAGTCAACCACATGCCATGTTCCAAGCATGAATTTGGGATCTCATAAAACACATCAATCAAAAACAAAACCAGGGCTTCCATAGACCAAACTACCTCAACGCTCATCTATTGATTCCACCTCATGGTTGCACATCACTAACCATCACCAGATTGGTCTCTACCCAAGTTGTCAAGGGCTCTAAAGAGTTTGTTCCAACCAGGGCTTCCACGCCTATTAACTCAAACCACAACAATCACTAGGCTTCTAGAGAATTTTTCCAACCAAGGATTCCAGGACTAGTAACTCAACCCACCAAGGGCTTCTAGAGCATTTTTCCAACTAAGGCTTCTAGGACTAGTAAATCAACCATAGCTATTACATGACTTTTAGATCATTTTTCCAACAAATGCTTCTAGAAACTAATAACTCAACCCATAAACAAAGGCACAAGAAAACCAACCAGAAATAAAAGTAAGACCCACAACACCATGGTTATCTAGGAAATGGAAAGGCTATGAAAAACCACTTTCAATCCAGGAAATCCTCCATGCCAATGATATATCATAAAAAATAACCACATGCATATGTCATGCATGCCAAAAATAGTGAGGAAATCATACATGAAAATCGGTACCTACAAGAAAATCCCACTATAGTTGTTGATCCTAATCTCCAAGAGCTATCCAAGAAACTCTAAGTGTCCAAGAGTATGAGAGAGAGAGAGAGAATAGAATGAGAGCTCAAAAACTAAATTGAAAAAAGCCATGAACTAGTCCTCAGAAGTCGTTTTCTTAATGAGGCCTCTAATTTCTTCAATTTCCATTATTTTCCTTCATTTTTCTCCTCACATGTAACCTATGACCTTTGACCTTTCTTTTCTCCTAATTTACATTATTTTCATATATAAATTCCAATAAATGCCACTTTTCATGTCCAAAGCCTTATCCATTTCCTTTGCCAATTTCCATAGCCATAATAAACCATATTAACACCCACCCTAGGATGTTTTTCCCAACATTCAACTTGGAATACATGTCCCACAACTGTGTTTATTATTGTGCCTTTATTAATTTTTATGACATGGAATTATCACCAGAGATGTTACATAACCCTCCTGCCAAAGGAAACATTGTCCTTGGTGTTCAACGACTCTTGCAACCAACATGAATATTGTAAGCACAACATGATGCCCATGGAGCTTTATAACTTAGCTCATTACGGAATTTACAATGATCAATCCGCTAAGGAGAAAACCAACATGACAACATGAAAAATATAACATCATAATTACATGACACCCATATTTATTATTGGAGCTTCATAGCATAGCTCATGGCGGTATTTACATCCATATACATATGTACATATACGAAAACATCATACCAACATATACCAAAACACATGTGAAACATTCACTCAAGCAACAAATAAGGATACGTATCCTACATCTGATCCACCATCTCCCATGTAGCTTCACTGGGCCCAAACTACCTCCTTTGAATTTTAACCTACTCGATTTCTATGTTCTAGAGCATGAGCATATTTCTATAAAAAATGAACTGAGGTTCTGGCTGGAATTCTCTTTCTCACTCCACCTGCAATAAAGGCCAATCAATCACATGATCAACATATTTAACATAATTTTTAAGTAATGACACATGGAAAACATCTTGGAATTTCACTGTCAGAGGAAATGCAAGTTGATAGGCTATTGGCCCAATCCTCTCAAGAATATTGAAGGGTCCACAAAACGGAGGTGCCAGCTTTGCACATGGTCCAATCCGCAATGAGCTCTTCTTGGGCTTGATGCGCAAGTACACCTACTCCCCAATCTAAAATTCCTTTAAAAACTTGTTCTAATTTTCATAGCTCTTCTTCCTATCCTATGTTTCTTTCATATTCTTCTTGATTAACTTCATTTCCTACTCCATTTCCGCCAACATGTCTGGTCCAATAAACACCCTATTAAATGGATCACTCCAACCAATGGGAGTATTGCAATGCCATCCATAAAATTGCTCAAATAGACTCATCCTCAAAGATTACCAATACCCATTGTTGTAAGTGAACTCTACCAGTGGAATATACTCTTCCCACTTTCATTATTGATGCATCATATACATCCTCAAGATGTACTCCAATATCTTGTTGACCATGTTTGTCTATCCATTTTTATGTGATGATAATTTGTACTAAAGGCCAATTCTACGCCCAAACCTACAAACAAATCATTCCAAAACTTCAAAGTGAACTTCGCATTCCCTTCTAACGTAATCTTCTGCAGAACACCAAGCAATCTGACCACATCCTTGATGAAGACCTCTGGTACATCATTCACTGAGTATGTAGACTTCATCAGAATGAATTGTGCTACCTTCGTCAAACTATCCACCAAAACCATGATCGAATCATTTTTTCTAGATGTCCTCAGTATATCTATGATAAAGTGGATGTAAATTACCTAACATTTCAACTCTGGAATAAGAATCGGTTGTATTATTCCACCCTAATTCTTACACTCTTCCTTGAATTTTTGAAAATTCAAGCACCTAGCTGCAAAATATGCTACATATCTCTTCAAATTTAGCAAATAGTAAAACTTATTTACTGTTTTCAAAGTCTCCTGATAGCTTGGGTGACCTGAATATCGTTTCAGATGAAACTCCCTCAAGATCACCTTCTTGAGTTCTCTATTTTTTGGCACATATATCCCGTCTCGAAACTTGATCAAGCCATCTGCTGTGAGACAATAATCGAAATCCTATGATCCTGCACTTGTACCTGTACCACTACCTATACCTATACTTGTACTTGCACCTATACCACTACCTGTTCTAATCTAGGGTTAATGGATTGGGGCTTATGAATACTTTGGCATGTATATATATGTGTTGTAACATTGAAAGGAATATAATGAAAAATCAAGCTAGTAGTCCCAATTTTGGGATCCAGTGGAAAATATCTCTGTATATTTGTTTTACGTTTTATGCTCTTGCTATTATTTTATTTTCTGTTTTAAGAGTTAGTTTGAAGATAATTTCTATATAAGTTTAAAACCTACATTTCATATGAGATTTGTTTCAGCTTCAAGGGGACGCCTTTACTGTTGAGGTGTTTTTCTCGAGCCTGTGGTATACCCTATTCAGTGGGAGATCTGTGGAATCGATTCCTGCGGTGAAAAAAAAGGGCTAGCAGTGGAAAGATAGAGATCGAGAAATTTAATGGTCATATTTTTGAGTTGGGGAAGCTCAATATTGAGGATATGCTGGTGGATAAATATCAGTGGATCACGGTAGATCTGGGTACTAAACCAATGACAATATCAGATGAATATTGGGAAAAGTTGGAATGGAAGGGAAAGAGAAAAATATGGTTGTGTATCTCAAATTTGGTATCGTTGAATGTACTTGGGGAAGATACGACGAAGGGTTTGTGGGAAAAGTTAGGGAATTTATACCAATAAAATTCTTTGCTGAATAAATTGTTCCTGCGGAAAAACTGTATAACCTGAGGATGAAGGATGGAGACTCGGTGATAGAAAATCTGAAAGCCTTCAATACTCTGGTAAGTCAGTTGTCACATGTTGATATTAAAATCTCAGATGAAGATAAGTGCATCAGTTTTTTTTGCTCTCTACCAGATTCATGAGATATTTTGTTTGTTGAAATAGGTAGAAATACAAGAACCTTGAATTTTGATGAAAATGTCTTAGCATTACTATCAGAGGAAATGAGACGGAAAAATGTGTAGGGATAGAATGGAGATCCCTTGTCTATACAAGGATATTCCAAAAATAGAAACAAAATTAAGCTCTCGAGTGGGAGATCTAAATCTAGAGGGAGATCTAAATCTCCAGGAAAGCCTATAAAGGTGTGCTGGAAATGTAGAAAGGAGGGGAACTTAAAAAAGTATTACATATCTAAAGCTCCTAAGAAAGGAAAGTGATATGATGATGCTCCTTTTGCAGAGGTGAAACCACCTCAAATGAAGGTGGGGATGTGTATTTGGGTTCTTCTTCAAATACACATGTAGATCATGAGGCATGGTTGATTGACTCAACTGCATCCTTTCACTTCACTCCCCATAGGGAATGGTTCTGCGAGTATGAGAACTATGATGGTGTTGATGTATTCTTAGGGGATGATAGGAAGGCCAGAATATTTGAATGCGGAAAAGTCAAGTTGAAGTTGCAAGGTGGAAGGATTATAACACTTCCAGGTGTTCTGCATATTCTTGCATTGGCCAAAAATCTGAGGCAAGTTTTAATACAGTGTTCGAGAAATATACCTACAAGATGGTTCGGGGAGAACTCGTACTGATGTGGGGAGTTCGGATTGGAACTCTGTACAAGCTTCTGGGTCGCATTATTATTGATGGGTGCAACCGTTCTGTGGTTCTTGAAAGTGGAGCATAAATCCTAGTAGTCTCTGGAGAAAAGACCATTTTACGGCATCAAAGGCTTGGACATATTAGAGAGAAGGGCCTTCATATACTTCGCGGTAATGGTATGGTAGAATTTATGTCCAATTTCTCTCTGGAATTCAAATTTTTGTGAACATTGTGTATATGGGAAGCATAATCAAGTGAGTTTCCCTTCTGGTGCTAAGAGGACAGACAAGATTTTATACCTTCTGCACAGTGCTATGTTTGGACCTGTGTTAGTTCACTGGGTAAGTCTATGTACTATGTTTCATTTATATATGACTTATCAAGGAATACATGGATATATTTCCTTAGGAAGAAATATGAAGACTTTGACATATTTTAAGAATTTAAGGCTCTGGTGGAAAACCAAACAAAGAATAAAATAAAGGTGTTGAGGATAAATAATGGTGGAGAGTTAGGTAAGAAGGAATTTGAAGATTTTTGTAAGAAATGTGGCATAGAATGACATAATACTAATCCATACACACCTCAGCAAAATGGAGTTCCAGAAAGAGTGAACAGGACGTTGATGGAAAAGGAAAAAATCATGCTCAATGGTGCCATGTTCGGATAGGAATTTTGGGAAGAGGTAATGGATACTATATGTTACCGGGTTAATAGATCACCTTGATAATCATTGGAGGATAAGAATCCACATGAGGTATGGACAGGTAAGAAACTCTCTCTTTCACATATAAGGGCATTTGGATGTGATGCATATGTACATGTTCCATTTGATAAAAGAACCAAGTTGGATAATAAATATGAAAGGTGCATCTTTATTGGGTATAAGGATGGTTTAAAAGGTTATAATATTTGGAACCCAGAAACAAGGAAGGTTGCGTATAGTCGAGATGTGGATTTTAGAGAGGTGAAATATGTTGTTAAAAATGAGGTCATACCAAAGGAACCTGAGAAGATAGAGTTTGAGCTAAAGGAGGAAGAACCAGACTCTACAACAAAACAAGATTTAGAAGAGGAAGAGCCACAAACTCGAGTTGTGAAAAGATCGGTTCGAGAAAGAAGGCAGTCAGAAAGGTATAGTCCCAAAACTATATATTCCTATTTTCAAGAGGACCAATATTGACCTATAGATTGTTCTAAACGGTTAAGAATAAGTTAGGTTATGGATTATTTTATTATTTTATGAGCTGGTTAAATTGCATGTTGATTTGGTCAAAGCCCTAAGTGGTCACTCATCAAGTTATAAATAGAAGCGACATTAATATCATTTGCACACATTCTTTCTTAAGATATTATTCATTTTGTTTTATTTATTGGTCGTATTTTTTTATTTCTGGCTCGCATATGTATGTTGCAATAGGTTCGTGTAGCGGATCGGGATCACAAACATAGGCACATTTTAGATCTGGTTATGTCGGGTCTGGGCCGCGGGTAGGAGAACTAGAGGTAGCGGCTTTGTTGGGCTTCAACTGCAGGCTAAGCTTGTTGTGGTCATGACTTAGTCAGTAAAGTTACATGCAAGCAGGATTCAGGGTGCGACCAAAGTTGTAGGATATTCAGTCCCTCAGCTGTGGGCAGAGCATGTTAAGGTCGCATCTCTTTGAGTTATTGTGTAGATCATATTTGGTATTCTATCAATTTCTCAAGAAGTACCATCAATCATTCATCATGCAATCACATCAACATCAGATCAGTTATTAACAATTTTTAAGACTCAAATATAGATCGAGGCAGTTAAGATCACTTGGTATCATTGATCCACTCATTTTTTGTTTTGTTGATCTATAGATCAGATCAGATTATCATCCGCTATATTATTGTACTAGGCTCTTTGTGCTCTCTGCTGAAATATTTTGAAGAGAAACTATAAAAGAATAACATTTTAAAGGGTTTCCCCAACATTGGGGTCTTTCCCTGATCTTGGACCAATTTCTGTGTCTCATGATTTTTATATTGCCTTCTTTTTCCTTGCATTCATTGTTCAATCTTCAATTACAATTTATGGTTATTTTTATTGCATAGATATGAATATATTGTTAATGAAAATTTGATTTGGGCTTAAGTAACTGATACAACATAAAGCAATATTGAAAAATTATCAAGTGGAACATAACATAAAATCCTTGTATCTTAATTCCAATGGGGTCTTCTTGAAGGATATAATAACCACTCTTAGTGAAGTGGAACAAGAGATATGATATCCGTAACAAAGAAGAGAATGAATGACAACTTAAAAGTAGATATGTGTGGATTATTGATGCTGAAAAAAATGCTATTCTTTTCTATTGGATAGAATAGGGTATTATTTATGAAACAAATATGACAAAAATGTAGTTTAAAATTGAAGGGTTGAGAATGTTACATAGATGGCAGTACTCCTTGTCATCATAAAATAATTTACAAAATTGTCGAAAAAGGGATAAATATTTGTTAGAAAGAAACAAATTTGTCGTAAAAAATTGCATTGTCGTCATAAATTCAAAATCAATGAGAGGTGATCATAAAATAAAATAAATCAAACTAAGCATATGTTAAAGTATCTCTCTCTCTCTCTATATATATATATATTATCAATTTTTGTTGAGTAGTTAAGTTAAATTTGAAATAAAAACAAAAATAATCTTATGTTAAAATAAAAGTTCTACATTATTATTTATGTTTAATTAATTGTTGTTGGGTTTTTTTGAGTTGGTCAAGTTATAGGTTGTTGTTGGTTTATTGGATTGTGTGAATAATCAGTGTCTTCAACCATGTAGAGGGTTCTTCACCATGTAAACGGTTGTAATGGTTTGTTCCAATTGTTAATATAAATGGATGATATATACAAGAAGTTATAATACATATTATAAATTTGGCCACCACTAGATGTATATCCCATACTGTTCAGGGGGGAATGAAAAATACTAAAATATTCTATTACTAGTGTCGATGCAATTCAGAATGTTTCTTTACAATTTCAGAGATGATGTTCTTAGAGGAAACATTGGAGATATTGAACATCATCTTCCCCATCAAAGTTGCAGATTTTACACCAAAATTTATGAATAATTGGGAGTTGGTGTCTAGCTCATTTTCATCTAATACATGATGATGTCTAAAATTTGTGAGTTTGTGATACAAATTTAGATTTGTAAAGATAGACATCATATTGTTCATGAATTAATATTATTTTATTTACCTTATTTGATGTCATCTTACCTGTATTTTTTCAAAATCTATCAAATATTTTCTATTGGAACTTGAAACACTACCTTTGAAGATTAAGAGGTAATATATGTTGGAAAGGTTATCGAATATGTCAATTTGACATAATGTAAGTGATTTTTTCTTTATCTTCTACCTCTGAATGACATTTGGCTTACTAATTTTTATCTTCAATGACGTTTTATATGGAACAATTCTTCTCAAATTTATGCGTTATGGTGTGTCCTTTGCAACAACTAGTGCAATTTCTAGTTTAGATATTCTTCAACTTTTGAATTTAGGTTTTTACTTCAGAATATTAAAAAAAAATTCAAAATATTAAAACAAATATAATCGTTAAAGTTTTTAAGTATGGATATTTTTATAGTTGAACTCACAAAGTTAAGATTCAAAAGTGTTTAATTAAAACAATGAAATTCCTATTTTTCATTAAAATAATTTATAACTTAAATTTCCACAACAAATGACATCAATTGGATTTTGTTTGCTCTCTGTATTCATAAATAAATAATTCATCTACACATGCTTATAAGTATTTATCTTGCATTATTTGACAAATTGATATTTCAAGGCCTTATATGACTCCTACACAAGTTAGCCATAAAATCAAGCTAGCTATTAAAGGTAGGCAAAAATGTTTGAAAGAAAAATATTATATAATATAAATTGAACAGGTAATTAATTATAAAAAGACATGTTGACTTAGGGCATAACAAAGAGCTATAAATATTTATAATGGAGGGGACATTGTTTTTTGGTACCAATACATTATATAATTTTGAAATATGTTGTTAGTAAAGGAACAATTAAGTTTTAGGTATTTTATATTTTT
Organism: Pinus albicaulis; assembly: GCA_034641835.2. Classification (NCBI taxonomy): domain Eukaryota; kingdom Viridiplantae; phylum Streptophyta; class Pinopsida; order Pinales; family Pinaceae; genus Pinus; species Pinus albicaulis. The sequence goes on along the minus strand of CM076584.1, from coordinate 195,458,499 downwards.
ATGAAAAAATGATAGAAAAATATTTATAAGTATTGGGAGACTTTAAATTATTAATAAATTAGATAGGAAATAAATTGAGACTATCATTCCAATTAGAAATCAATTTATGAAGGTAAAAAGAAATCCCCATGTTTTTTCATATATATATATATATATATATATATATATATATATTTCAACTGAAATGTTGATCATCAATGCAAAGAAGTTGTATTAATGTATGAAGAGACTCAAATGCAACAAGGGTTTAGAGGAAAATTGCATTTTGAAAAATATCACTATATTGATATATGAAGCCATAGAATATCATAAATGTAGTAGTTCTTGCAATGGTATTGGAGTCCTGGTAGTAAGGCTTAAAAGAGATTTTGTTAAAGATTTTTCATTATAATTTAAGAATATTTTTCTTATATCAAGTAGATTATATATGTCAATATTATATATAAAGGCAAATCCATATATAAAGTGATTTCACATTTAAAATATCAAATATAAATATCTTAAACTACAAAAAAAAAATCATAAAATAAAAATATGATTGTTAAAATTTTTCAAAAACTTGAGTAAATTTTGTAAATTATTTTCAAAAGTTACACATTAATTAAACCTCTTAAAAGTCAAACATGAGATTGACACGTTTATCTAGAAATAAAAATTTCATAAATATTGAGATTTGACGTGTATATTTTTTTCATAAATATTGACATTTGATGTGCGTATTATTATAACACTTGTTGACATATAGATAATTTTGATAAATATTGAGATTTGATGTGTATAATGTTTTTCATAAATATTGAAATTTTATATGTATCCTATTTAAAATATACAATTTTTATTTTTGATTTTTAAAATTTTATTTTTGACAAATTTTATTTGTAACATCATAAAAATAAGTTATTAAAAATTCAAATTTCAAAAACTATTTTTAATTGTCAAAATATTTAATTTAATAGCTATTTTTTTCAAACTTTAAAAAATTTCATATATTTTCTTTTAAATTTGTAATGAAACCAATTAATAATTAAAAATTCAAATTTTGAAAAATTATTTCCATTTAATTATTAAAAATTCAAATTTCAAAATTTATTTTTATTTTTCTTAATTATTTTTGAAAATTTAATAAATAAAATTTGAAACCAATTTAACTATAAAATAATTACAATATAACCAACCTATAAAAATAATTAGTGTTTTTTTCTTTCTGAAAAAATAAAACAACAACTGGAGATTCCACAACCCCATTTTCGCTACCAAATCCAAGCAAGCCATTGCCAAACAATCTATTTTAATCCATCAAGCACCTTCGCGGGCCGTGGCAAAGACATTAGATCAGTCGTGTTCAATCAAAGATCATAACATCACATCGTGTTATCGCAATCTCTTTTAAACTTTGAAGCCAAACATAGGTTTATTTAACTTATTCATTCACATTTTTTATCTTAATTATGTATATTAAAAAACCATAATCTCCTTTAAAATTATTAAAGCCAAACCGAGAGGAGAAATATATATCATTATATTATATTATATATTATAATCCCCTCCTCATATATAAAGTTCATAGGGATAAGTTTAAATATATTAATATATGTTTCTATTTGTTATATATGATTTATTACATTATTAAAATTTACTTGTTTTCCATTTATAAAAAAACATATAAATTATATGTTGATGGTATCTCAACTTTTCTTTCTCAATTATATATATATATATATATATATATATATATATATATATATATATATATATATATATATTTTTTTTTTTTTTTCAAATATAACATTCATCAAAATAAGTTGAAAAGATTTAATATATGTTTGACCCTATTTGTTATATATGAGTTATTATATTATTAAAATCTACTTGTTCTCCATTTATAAAAAAGATGAATTATATGTTGATGGTATCTTAAGTTTGCTTTGTCAATTTTTCCTTTTATGTATTTTGTAGTTTTGTGAACAAAAATCCAATAATTTTCTATTTTGTAATTTTTTTTTTTAAAGGGTGTGTTAAACATTTAAATTTACCTTCTTTCTTAATCGAGTTTCAATTTAAAGTTGTTTTCTTCCAGTACTATTGATATTAGTAGATAAATGTAAGGTTATTTTAATTATTTAAATTTGTTTTCATGTTGTTGTCTGTTTTTTAAGGTCTTATTCTATTACATGCTGTAATTTCATTTAATTGGATTTATTTTGATTTTATTACTTTTATTTTGTTGCAAAACATAGGTTTCTATTGTTGCAATTTGGTTGTAATTTCTTTCTCTGTTTTCATGATTTAATCATATTGTTTAATGATTTTGTTTAAAAATTTAATTATATTTTCTTTTTTCCATAACCAAGTAGTAAATTCATGATTACTTTATCACTTGAGCAAGTCACTTTCTAGTTTATGTGTGATTCTAGTTTGTGTAGTTTATTTTTTACTAAGAGTGAAATTATTTTTAGGTAATTTAGATTAGAAGTATGGCCTTTACATTTATGCAAGTGTGGATTGGATTGCTAGCTTGATGTGAAATTAGGTGGTGACTAGATGATGCATTATAAATCTTGAACTTTGACAATCATATAGATTACTACAATTGCATAAATATTGAACTGTGACAAACATATAGATTACTACAATTGCATTTACACAAACAAAAATTGTACTAAGCATGCATAGATGGTGTATGGTAGTTCTTAATTTCTATATGAATTGCAATTAAATGAACAACCCTTCAATTATCAAACAAGTAATTTGAGATTAATAGAAAGGCATGTTTGCTGTTATCGAGCACAAACCCTCTCTATTTTCTCTCTCTCTCTCTCTCTCTCTCTCTCTCTCTCTCTCTCTCTCTATCCATTCCCGACTACTCTACTCACCTATGGAACAAAATGAGCATGAATATAATGGAATCACTTTTACTCCTAATGTCCTAATTATAACACAAATCAATAGCCTAGTGTCTTAGTGTCCTAAGTTTGGATGCTTCAACTCTTAAGTGGAATTACAAAATTGACTCTTGTAAATTCTTATTTATCTTTGCACAGTCTTACTTATCATGATCATGTGGCTATCCATCTTTCCATGAATAATGGGGGAAAATATAACATCCTCTTGAACCATGGTGGTCAAAATAGGAAGTTTGAACTCTCGGTGACATAAATTTTACATGCTAATTTCGTTTGAGGTGATTCTTATGTTGTTAGAAGGGTATCTCTATGTCGAATAATGTGTATGATTTCGACACTTAGATGAAAGGCTTTACCACCCAAGAGTGAAACCTCAAACTACATTCAAAATGTTTAGGATCCCGATTTTCCAAATTGGGACCCATTAGTAAAAATGGTCCTATAGGTGGAGTCCATCAATTTTTCCACTCTAAAAGCATCAAGATGGATGATAAATTATTTAATGAGCCAATATCGATTATAACTCCTCTTGGAACTCTCATAAATCTTATTATCTTATATGGTTGTGAAGTTTGAGCTACAACATCTCGATTCTATAGAGAACTATAGAGAAAGTTAGAGACAATTGGAAAGTGTTTGATAAGTTACAAAATTAAAATGAAAGGCAATATACTTTATACCATCTTCCTCGTAGAAGAAAGTCTTTCTCCAATTGAGTGCATGGTTATGAATAGGTATGTAGCAAGAAAATGCATGATAAACTACCTAGAAAATAGAGGCTTCCTAATGTTGCTTCAAAATCTAGTGAAAACCTTCTTCATTTTAATTAGAGTTTCTAGGAAGATGTAAAGTCTTGAATAAATCATTGAGTTGCTGAAGAAGTAGTCACTTTATATAATACTAATTATATTAGAATTATTATATCTAAATTTAAACAAAAATTGTAATTTGATAAAAAATTAGAAGACAAGAAAACTACAAAAACAGAATAACTGCTAATCTAGAACATAAAAAATATCTATATTTAAAATAAAAAAAAAAAAAAATTAACATTACTCAAATAATAACAAAATATCACGAGTTCCTCAGTAAAACAATGTATTGAACCATTCTTCAAAAATTTATCTTCCTTGCAACAATCATAATCATATAACACTCGTTAATATAAAATAAACTTTCAACTTCCTCAATCATAATGAACTTTCAACTTCCTCAATCATAATCATATAACACTCGTTAATATAAAATAAAATAACATATAGTGAACATAAGACAACAACTTCCGAAGATTGAGCATACCCATTGCCACAACTCCCTTCATAAGGGGAGGTTGAGCATACCCATTGCCAAACTATTTTAATCCATCCGGTACCTTCGTGGGCCGTGGCAAGGTCAAATCAAATCAGTCGTCTTCGATCAAAGGTCATAGGATCACATCAACCTATCACGATCTTTTTTTTGAAACTTCGAACATTGTGCAAACACATCACCATATTCCATATTTGTGCTACCACTTCACCATCTTCAAAACAAATATAGATGGCAACAGCACGACTCGCGTTTTAATAAACTTACTTAACATATTCATTCACATGTTTTTTTTATATTAATTAATAATGAAAACATTTAAAATATAAAATTAAATAATATTATCGATTTTTGACAATAGTATATTCATATAATCTTTAATTTACTTCTGCATTTATTTTAAATCATTTTTTCTAAACACTAAATTTATTTGTGTATATTCAAATATCACCATCTCCATTAAAATTATTAAAACCAGACCAACTATATATAGGGGCATTTTATACAAAATAATGATATATATTTCTCCTCTAACCTCTTATAGATTTAAATATATTTTTTGGTGCATCACATTAAGAGGGTTTATAAGAAGGGTTCATAAGAATTTTGTGAGTAACGTAAATTTTTTCAATGGATTGTGAGTTCCATGCAATGGCGGAGGGTAAGACGATAGGGAAATTATTATAAAGTATTTGACTTTTTTTTTTTTAAGTGTAGATTTTATTAAAATGGTAAACAACAACCATTTTAGGTATTAGAGGATATAAACCAAAACTTAGTCACTAATGTAGTAAAAGAAGATAAACAAGAACATATATATATTTTAATATATTAAAATATTTTAATATTTATATCGAAAGGCGTTTTCTTTGCTGGTTTGGGGTGGGAAAATATTGTTCCCCCTAGCCAATGGGAAGCTTTAGATTTCGTCTTTCCAACCAATCACATTTTTCTATTTGTTTATCCCTCCAATGAATTAAATCTGGCCATCTGTCCAAAAACATCTGCAGACATTTCACCCACCTACGTGTTTCTACAACTCACTCTACACGTAGCCATGTGGAACGCATAAAAAGGCCCACGTTGAAAACCCTACACTAAAAACATACACATCACTCCTGGGGAACACACACTACTTCCTTCATGTTGCCATTCCCTATCTTGTTTTATGGCCATACCCATACCTGTGATGTCGCTTCAAGTTTTATTTTTTATCATACTACTTCCTTATTTCTACCACTCTCTATCCTGTTTTGTCCCTTCCAATTTTAGTTTTTATCACACTCCTCTCTGGTGTTGTACCCTTCTGCTTCCAGTTGGGAAATCTAGCCTCGTTTGCCATACTCCTGCATTGAATTGCATTGTATGTTTTTTTCCATCTTGTTGATATGGTGTTTAATGTGTTTCATGTGTTAAAGAGGCTTGCACCCTTCTCTTTTTTGTTGTTCAGTCGATCCCCATTCGCCATGCTTTCTTGCAAAAAATTCAATTGGACTGAGCTGTGGTTATTCAGAGGCCATCCTATGTCCACAACGGGTCACTTCATTCAACTTCCAATATATTGTGAGGGGTGTGATCTTACTTGGTTTTGTTTCAATAGGTCAACTTTACATCATTAGACTTCAAATTACCTGAGATACATAGCACCATCTAGGCTGAAGGACTTCAACAGATTCCTTTCCGAAAACACTAGGTAACTATTGCCATAAGTTCCTATGTGAATTATCAACTAGTTGTGTCGTGTTATCTTCTCTTGTTCTCATTGGATTTAAATTGTAAAAAATTCCAGTAAGGGGATAGGTATTAACTATTCTTCTTCTTATGGGCATCAATGACCATTATACTTTCAAGGATAACTAACAAAGAATATTATCTTGGGTTAATATTTTGGCATAGTGGTCTTTGGGAGGGGTTAGAAAAGTGGTCTTCCTTAATGGATCAGTGGTGTTCTTGGGGATTGTTGCTTCTCTCAGAATGAAGCTTGACTCGACTGACATTTTAATCAAGTTCCCAGTCTCCAAACAACCCTACTGCATTGTAAAAAAAACCCTCATGTGAATACAATGATGTACAAATCAATATCCAAAAAACCATACCACATTGTAAAAAAGTCCCTCATATGAATACAATGATGTTCAAATATTTTATAGATTCTCGTATATTTTTCATCCTCTTGCTGGATTTCACCCCATATTAGTCAGTAATCAGTTGAAAAATAAACATGTTGAGGTAATGGATGATTAGGCCATTGTTAGAATACGACATCTTGTATCCATGTCTAAGTAATCGAAACCCTCAATTCGAATAGTAGGAGGGTTTCAACTTCCATTTCCATTTCAATCGCAGATCATACCTTCACACAATCGAATAGGCCACTCAAGTTTAGATTATATTTTTCAAATGTGTTAGTTTTGATATTCTCCAATCACTTCCGCAATTCAAAGTTGTAAGTCAGCTTTGCAACTCTTTTCCATCCGATGATTTTCCCTTCCCCAATGATCCAAGTTGTATTTTCCCATGTTTCAATTATGTTATTCCACGAATGTTACCATAATCCAATTTTTATCATAATCCTTGACAGGCCCTACCAGTTTGAGCATCTTGTTCAATAAGTATATACTTTCATACTTTGCTAATTCTAGAAAATAAGGAGTTATTCTATTTCATTTCATATAAATGAAATAATGTTTCTACTTACACCAATGAAAGTGAATTTTCTAGCAATTTGAATATGTTAATGGGTGATCTAGTAAAGGCCACATCTCATATATGGTTCAACACTTGTTTCTATGGAAAAATTCCTAACAAAATGAAGGAGGGTTTTGATTTCCATTTCAATTTCAATAACAGATCATACCTTTGCATAGTTGAATAGACAACACAAGTTTACATTATATTTTTCCAATGTCTTAGTTTCGACATTCTGCGGATCATTGCTGCAATTTGGAGTTATAAGTCGAATTTGTAGCTCTTGTCCATCCGATGATTTTCCCTTCCCCAGTGATTCAAGTTGTAGTTCCCATGTTTCAATGATGTAATTCCATGAATGTTATTATAATCCCATTTTTATCATAATCCTTGACAGACCCTACCAGTTTGATCATCTTGTTCAATAAGTATGTACTTTCATACTTTTCTAATTCCTTGCAAATAAGGAGCTATTCTATTTCATTTCATATAAATGAAATAATGCTTCTACTTACGCTAATGGAAGTACATTTTCCAACAATTTGAATACGTTAATGGGTGATCAGGTGAAGGCCACACCTAATATAGGGTTCAACACTTGTTTCTATGGCAAAATTCCTAACATAATCTATGGCCTCCTCCATTGTACAAGTAACATATCTCGCCTAGACTGCTTAATTTGTTCACAACTAGAATACGATAACATTCTGCAGCTTTGTGGACATGACGTCGGTGGTTCATGATCCATGGGTGGCAGTTCAAACTAGGGTCATAATTATTTACTTGCTGGTTTCTTAGTACAATACATGTGTCAAGTAGATTTAACTAGTAGAACTCCTAGGAGGTTTTGTTTTTTTACAAATTCAGTGTTTATTACAGTGCTTGTGTCTTTTCCATAAGTTCCTATGTGACTTATCAACTCGTCCTGTTGTGTTATCTTCCCTTGTTCTCATTGGATTTAAATTTTAAAAAAGGCCAGTAAGTGGATTTGGATTCTCTATTAAAAATGCTAATTGTTGTGCTTCTTATGGACATCAATGACCATTATACTAACATAGAATATTACCTTGGTTTAATAGTTTGGCATAGTGGTATTTGGGAGTGGTTAGAAAACTAGTATTCCTTAAGGGATCAATGGTGTTCTTGGGGATTTCCCACAAGGTAATCTCATATTATTTGGTTGATATTATTGTTTCATTAGAGTTTTATGATGTCATTAATTGTTGGTGTATGAATGTTGTGTTGGTGATTGTGGATTAGCTTGTCAATACTTTCCATCAAGGGGTTGATTCTGGCATAATTTTGGTGTTCATGGACAAAAATATCTCATCACAAAGGCCTCCCATTGAGTTGTAGTTCCTTGAATTCTCTATAGCAATTGGCATAGAAAAAACTATGTGCATCTAAGTCTTAAGAATGTTTTCTAATATCTCACCTTTTGGGTGCCCACTTCAACATTTTGTCCATCACCATTGAACTGAGTGTTGGAAATACAAATACAATAATGCAAACCAACACACACACACTCATCTAAATATTTGTACTTAGATCTTGTGAGTTTTCTTAGATATTTAATCACCTAGTAAATGAGATTCTGCCTCACTATTCTCCTTTGGCATACAAGCATTCTCAATTCATTCATCCTTGCTAGTTGTAAAATCATATATTTCTCCATTTTTATGATGAAAGGAAAAAATATAATGTGACACCTCAAGAAACATTCTGAATATGTATCTAATTAGTTAACATGTTTAGATTTTTTCATGCTCATGGTTCTTATAACTTTTGAGTTTTCTTAGATTTGGATTTGTCATCCTTTCCATACATCTCATGCTCTTGATGTTGGTCACTGCATGACGTAGGTGCATTGGGTTCCATTTTCCATCATATTTCAATCTACAAAACTTATGAAATATACAGGGGAATTTGGTTTCAAATTTTTATGCTTCATGACGACATCATCTTTGCAAAGTGGGACATGATTTGTGCATATGGTACAACTATAAGAGATTATGCCTTTCTCTTGAGCCATTTAAAGAAGAAAGCATTTAAAGATAGTTCTACAATTTAAGGATAAAATATCTGGAACCTTTCATCATCACACCTATAATGTAATTTAATATACATTGAGGTTTGCAAGTTTTATCCTCAGGTTAGACCACTGTAGAGAATAATTTCAAGGGGAATCTACTAAAATTATAAATAGGATACTGGAGCTATGTTGATAATTGTACAAATATGTATATGTTATTTTCACACAAAAATGGGTTCCCCTATCAAATCAAACCTAAATAAACTACAACAGTAGGGAAGGTTTACCTAGATTTGTTCATGTTCATGGTTCTTACGAATTTTGAGTTTTCTTAAGTCTCAATTAATCATTATTTCCACACTTCTCATGTTCTTGATGTTGATCATTACATGAAGTAGGTACATTGCGTTCCATTTTTCGTCATATTTCAATCTCCACAACTTATGAAATCTACAGGGGAATTTGTTTTCATATTTTTATGCTTCATGATGACAACATATTTATAAAGTGGGCCATCATCTATGCATATTGTAGATATATAAGAGATTTTGACTTCCTCTTAAGGCATTTAAAGCATAAAATAATTAAAGACATTTTTACATTTTAAGGATAAAATATCTACAATCTTTTATCATGAAACCTATAATTTCATTTGATAAACATTGAGGTCTGTAATTTGATCCCCATGTTAGAACATTGTAGAGCATAATTTCCAGGGGCATGTGCTAAAATTACAAATAGGATCCTAGGGCTCTGCTAATAACTGTACAAAGTCCCATGTTCAAACTAAATATCTCTGCATAATTTCATCAATAAAAGGACTTCCTTGGTTGTTTAAGAAACTGCAATGTTATCTGCCTTAATACTTGATTGGGAAAAAACTCAATTCCTCTTAATCCAACTAAAAACTCTTTCAAAACAAGATAAATAGATAACCACAAGTAGAATTCCTGTTGTGTGTATCATCTTCCCAGTCAACATCAACAAACCCACACATCTGAAGGTTCTTATATCCATCTTCCTCATAGAAAATAACATACTCATTAGTGCCCCATATGTTAGTATGAATCTTAATTCCAAGCGTACGAAAAAATACCACTTTAGCTGTGCATAAAAACAGCCCTAACAACAAATATGGTTGTCAATATCTTCATATTTGCAGTTAGGTGATCAAGATAAATACTGCAAAAATCTAGATCTATGCATTAGAAGACATTAAACAGTAGAAAAAACAAGATTTACTCCATGCATCCAATAGACAAGACAAGAATATGTTGAATAATGTTTTGTATTATGGGCACCTGGGAGGAAAACACAGAAGGGTGTTACCAGTTCTCCTCAATGGGATGGGTTCTTGTAAGTCCTCAACACTTCAAATCTAAAACTTCTCTCTCTTGATGGTGTAGAAAACCCAGACAAAAATGGTAGCAAAATATGACTATGATGGTGGATCAATAGTCAGACCAAAAGTATAGATCTAGAGTGATCTTTAGGCAACAAAAGGTGGTAAATGAATGGGAAAACCCTTCTATTTATAACAAAATATTGAGTTAGTCTAGATATTGTTGCATAATTAAAATATTATTAACCAAAACAAGATCCAACTTTTATGGAATATTTTATTATATTTGTTGGAGGCAAAAAGAATTTGACTTGGGTCAAAACCCTTTATTTTTAAATAATAAATAAATAAATGATTTATTTATCATTTTAAGGATGTGGTTGATTAATAATCAAATAAATAATAATTTATTTAATTATTTATGGGTGATTTAGTCATATTTAACAAAGAATATTATTTAAATAAGGTTTAAATAACTATTCTTTAGAAAATAATAAGATAAATAATGATTTATGTAATTAATTTCCTTGTTTCGGGTTAAATATAACCAGGAATATTAATTAAAATGTTGTTTAACTAATTATTCCTTGAGGAAAATCAAACAAATGTAGATTTATTTAATATTTCCTCATGGAGTTTCCTGTTTAGAGCATAAAAAACTTAATAAAGGTGGTTTACTAAGTTATTTTTATAGTGAAAGCAATTTTACTTAGGGTAAAATTGGTCTTAAATGGTGTACTTGGATCCATCTAATGATAATAGGTTATGTTGATTATATCATTCACCCCTTAATGTCTTAAGAAGGATTATAAAGGCAGATTACCCAACAGTATTAAATTGGCTAATGTTTTAAAGGGTGTGAGGGAAAAATGAAATCAAAATGAGTCATATATGAAAAGGGGACAAACACACTTTATAATAAAATGAGAGTATGTCAAAGGTCTTAACCGAAATAATGAAAGTCTGAAAGGCGCAAAGAAAGGGATATAAGGCGGGACTCGCCTGTGTTCGGCATATACACACATGACGAAGAAACGAAAACCATTCCGGGGGGTCACAGACGGTAGGGGGAAGGCTGAAGCTTCCCCCCCGGAATTCTGATGACATGGAAAGATGAACGCTAGGAGTCAAGCGCTCTGTGGGGAAAACGGCTATGGGTTTGAAGCTATTATAAAGACCATCTCGTGTCCTTCATGGGCCTGATCCCAAGGTACAACTGTCACCACGATTCAATGGTAAGGTAAGTCCCAGGACACCCAGTAAAAGACCAATACCGACATTTAACCTGACGCGCGGTATCCACCTAACCGAAGTTTGATACCCAATCCCCTGATGCTGCGTGTCTCAGTGTCAGTGTTCTTATGACATCAGCCCTACTAAGATACACCATGTCATCGTTTCCCGAGATGTTTTCAGCTCGTATAACCTTGTTCCGTGATTTACTGTGGTAAAATGCTCTCTGTTTACGGTTACTGTATAAGCAAAAGCGTGAGCACCCAGTACCAGGTCTGCCCAGTTGTTGTCAATCTCCCTGCGTCATTTTCACTAGAATTATTCCTACTTCGCAGGTACTCCATCTCTTTTATACTATTTGGTTTCCTTTCACTTTTAAATTTTTATAATGGTCATGGGTAAAGTCACAGTCAAGAAATTAGAGCCTGAAACTCCCCAAGCCCGTGAATCCAGGGCTGCCCCTGGACCCAAACCTTTCACAGATTTGTAAGCTGATATCCAAGACCCACAATACCCATTTGTAAGCTGATATAGTCTTGTATGTACTATATCATCAGATTACTCCCCCTGTCTACCCAGTGGTTGATTTTATTTTTTGGCTACGGGATGCTTACGATGAATGCAAGGGCATGTTCGTATCTTCCCAGGGGAACAAAATATTCAGCATATCCCCCGAAATCATTAGAAAAGCTCTCTGTTATCCTACCAGTTCGAATTACGTCAGTTTCAACGAAATGACACTATCTCATCAGTTTTCTAAACTGCCATGGAGGCAACAGAGCGATTTCATCACTGCCATTACTGACTCTCATTTCACAACTCTCCCCTCTGCCGATTTAGTACCCCTGATTTTATTCAAGGAGGACCTTCAGCCTACCCTTGCCCTTATTTCAAAGCTACTAGGTATAGAAGGTTTCCTGGGAGTCTCAAAAGAATGCATAGCCTTTTTATCGTTAATGGCTCAACCCAGTGTCGTCTTAGATATCCCTGGCTTTTTGGCCTCAACCATCCAGACTCAGTTCCAAGATCTCCCAGATATGGGTCGTTTTCATTTTTTTTCCATGGTCTTTTATCTTTTCCTCTTCCAACAGGCTGAAAAATTTGAGGGTTTGGGTTTGGAAAAATTCTATAGGATAAACTCTCAGCCAAGACTAGTTTTTGACTAGATTCCTGCAACACATCATTTGGCAAATGGGGTGGGTTACTCAAGTTTCCTGAATGATTTCATGCCCATATCTTATACTATTATCGATGATTCTCCTCCACCTAGGATTTTTCCTGAGCAGAAGAAATGGTTGCAGTATAGTGAGGCTGAAAGCACTGGAGACTTGTATATTTTTTATCACTATACTGAAATCAGGGTTTATAGAGCTGAAGTCTCTCCATACCAATTGCCAGTTTTTCCTGCCTGGCATATCTACGCTTTGGAATACCTCCGGTAGAGATTAAAGGATGACTACGTCCACTTCCTCCCTGCAAAAAAGGGGTTTGTGCTCAAGCTTCCTAAAACCATTGGCCCTTTTGTTGTTAACTCGAGGCACGCCCTTCCCGTGGTGTAAAATCTGCTTCAAGGCATGGATTTAAGGCAAGGGAAAGCTTGGCCCTATGATCCGAAAGGCATCATTTCTAACAAAAGGAGGAATATTAAATCAACCCCCTACAATCATGAAACAAGGCCCTTCATTGAATGGTGAGCTAATTTTGAAACCTAGCCTTTGCTTTCACAGATCGAGACAAATTCATCTGCGACGGGGGAAAAGGCAGACACTTCTTCAATGAGAGAAGCAGATCAGAAACATGTGGAGGAGGTTGGCATGTTGGGAGAAGGTTCTCCCCCTTCAAAAAGGCAAAGAACTAAGACCAATGAAGCAGAAGGCATGGGAGATGAACAACTGCTGCAAAGGGAGACACTTTATGGCCAATCAGACAAAGGAAAAGGGGGATTTGTAGTGGTACAAGACAGCATGACTTCTTCTGACTTCTCAGAATTCTTGCAAGCTATCTCAGCTAGCAGCTCTAGAGGGGAGGGTGAGAGAAGGATAAGGAACAGAACAATCAGAGAAATTTTTTTTTTTAATTGGAAGGATATGTTGATAAGTACCATACCAGGTTCTCATCTGCAGTCGACTTGGACAGAGAGCAACTAGTAATGGCTATTAATAAGGAAATATTAAACCCATAGGCTGGTACCACTAGTTACAGAGCCCTGGAAATAGCAATAGACATGTCACAAGTCCCACCAATCGACAAATGTAATTTGTTCCAATGTTTTGGTGATATGCTGAAGGATGAGGTAGTAAAGCTCTCCCTTACTCTGAGAAAGTTGCAAACTAAGCATAATCAAGTGATTTAAAATCTCAAAAGGGAGAAGATCAACTCTCGGGCACTCTCGAATGACCTACACAGCCTCCAGGAAGTGATAGAAGGGAAAGATAAGGGTAAAGCAGACCCCCAAAGCCATATCATCGCCGAATTGCAAAAGCGGGTCGCAGCCCTGAAGCACAAAGTTAATATACCTAGCACTCATCATGTACAAACTGCTGAGTTAGTCCAGGCAGAAAAAGATAAGGAAAGCCTGGCCGATTCCCTTGCAAAGGAAAGGGAAGAGAAAGCTAAGATTTCAGAGGAGATGGCTGCTCTACAGGGAAGGATGAATGAATTGCAGATAAGCTGGGATACTCATGTGTGCGATCCACCAGCTCCAGAATGGACTAGCTTGCTCTCAAAGAAGCTGACCACTACACTGGCCACACTTCAAGCGATGGAAAAACAAGTCTCAACAACTCGCCAAAGGATCAGTGAGCTCAGAGCCCTCCTCGCAGAGAACTCCAAAAGGGTTGATGCCATGCAGAAAGAGATAAAGGAGGGGAAACAGGAGAAGGCGCAGCAAGAGAAAACTATCCGAGAGCTCACTAACCGAATAAAGGGAAATATCACCCTCCTAGACACCAGGCATTTTATTTGGACTGAGATTATCATGGAGGTGAAGAAGCGTTGGGCATTTTTGAATATCATCGAGGAAATGAGGGCCACTGTAAGCCATTTCAGAAGAACGCTTCATGAAGGAGGGACTGATGCCTCCAACAGGCTCCAAAGCGCAAAGAGGTATATTTCCTTTTTAAAAGAACTAATTCTAGAAGAGGTGGTCAAGCGGGGTATCAGGAGCAGATTCAAGGAAGCTGCAGAGTGTCAGAAGGTGATAGATAAAGAGTCCACACATAGCATGGCTTTGAATGTCTTGGAAACGGTGGTGGCTAGTTTGGAGCAGTTCAAGGTAGACTGGACAGAGATAACACTTGCAGGACTCCCATCATGCTGGGAGCCTTCCAACGCAGTCCTACAGCCGCTATCAGCGTATGAGTGCCGACTAAAGGAAGTAATGAACCAGACCAATATACATTCTGAAAAATTTTCTTGACTCAAAGCTGAAACTATATTTTGAGTCCTCGGCAAAAAGTTTTCGCTTCTGCATCAATTGAAATATAAAATTCCTACTCATGCAAGCTACGACGAGCTTACCGAGGTTTACATCAAGGCAGAATTTTTCACCGCAATGCCTGAACCTGCAGTTGACACCTGGCAGAGGTGTACGAGTTATGCTAGTTTGTTAGCCAGCTCTTCTGCAACCGTCGCGCGGCCTTCTTCAGCCACTGCCTCGACCCTCTGCCACCATTGAAATTTTAACTCATGATTTTGCCCGCGTGGGCTCTTGTTTTTATTTTTATTTTTACTTTCAAGATCCGAGTGAGATTCACATTTCACTCTTGCAATTTACTTTCTGTTAGAACTGTTATGATATTTTTTAGAAATGGCCATGAGCCTGGCTTGTAAATGATGGGAAGTGTTTTATTCTCATCATGAATTTTGATATTTTGATTAGGACTTAAAACTTCCTACTAGCATGTGGAAAATATATTTTCCCAAAATATCTTTCCGCATATGTTCATTGAAAACTCTATAAAAGCAGTAAACAGGGACTGATATAGGGTTCCAAATTTTAAAAAGAACTGAGTAAGAAAGAAATCTGTGTGTATTTTTGTTGGATATTTGATATTAATGTTGAAGATCCCATTGGTATTCAGTGATAAGGAGTTTCGTCGATACTAGGGATTCTAATCTGAGTGCTTCACAGTTTGTAGCTCTCCCTTATATTTTATAGTGTAAATGTTCATCTCGTCCATTTCCATATTTCTCATATCTGTGTTTTGGAATGCGAGTGCTCATATGTTTAAATGTGAATTTTGCATTTTTTATACTCATATTTACTCATGTCTAGTGCTTTAAATATGGCTCAGGCAGGATATTCTGTTTCATCTTTCACTTCTACCAACGTTCTTCTGATATTAGCAGCAATGGAGTTCTATCTTTAAATTTTTTCTCATGTATGGATTCTTATCATTGTATAGGCCCAGTATATGTGAACACTTGTTTCTAGGTTGAATTTATATTATAGTTAGTGTCCATTACACTTTCTTACACAGCTATCGCCATCCTTTTATTAACCTCTGTGAATCATTTTAGAATTCGGCCCCCTTTCCAGCGTGCTGTCTTAAAATTGTCTGACATGTTCATATATCAAAGTTTACGCTCTGTTACTACAGTATTACTTTTGCTGAGTTTAAGTTTTGAGAGTCTTGGTTCCACTTTCACCAAATCTTTCCACTCAAGATATGATAGCATGAGAGCCCCTTCTTGTCAACCTTTATAAGTTGAACTTTATGCTCCTTGCTGATTAAGATGTCCTAGGCACTGGTATTTGTACAACTCAAGTTTGTCTATAGGAGTGACAACATATTTCTGGCGCCATTTCCGGGGATATGAATTTGAGAAAAGATAAATCCCTGGGCCTCGACAAACTTTTCATTCACTCTTCAGAACAGGTGAGCAAGAAGAGTTGAGAGTTGTAGATTCCTCACCTTGGCGACTCCACTGTCATTCATAAGATAAATCCATTTGTTGTCCTAGCTTCCCGAAAGCCACATCTGAGGTCAAATACATCTCAGTTGAGAACACCTTCGGTGTCTGACCCAGAAAATATTTTACACAAGAGAGGCTGGAGAGAAAGACAGTCAGCCCACACAGATATCCCCAGATTTTCTTTGGAAGACTCTCCATCCTCCTCCTCCCAGATAGCTCAAGATCAAGGTCCTGACTCCACAGTGAGAACCCTTGATTATTCTTCAGATAACCCCTCTCTAAAAAATATTCAATTTAAAGACGAAGCCGAATCTGTAGACACCACTAATTTCTTTCTCCATCCCACTCCTGAAGTTGAAGAGGTCAAAGAAGTCACAGAAGTTTCTGCTGTTAACATTCCATCATTTCCATCAGCCCCTCAAGCCTCTGTTCAATATATACCAATTATCATACATACTTCCCTTCCACCACCCCCTCTTACTCATCAGATTCTCCTTCCACCCCCACAACCTCCGATGGCTATTCTGGGCTTCATGTTAAATAAATATGCCCCCCTGGAATTACCTCAAGTCTTAAACGACATGCCTCAAGACTATTTGAAAATCCTGCCTTGTTTCAACAGGGAAAATGATATTGAAGCTCAAAAACACTTGGAAGTTTTCTGTGCCTTTGCAGAAAAATTTAATGTTGAACATCTGGATGTAGTGTTGAAATTTTTTGTCTAGTCTTTTTACGGAGAAGCCAAAAAATGGTTCAAAACTTTGGGAGACCATTCCATCACTACTTGGGAGGAGATGGAAAATTCCTTTATTAGAAAATGGGGAGAGAAAAAAGACCATGGATACTGTCTCACTGAGTTCAATGCACTCAGAAAAAGACTTAATGAGGGAGTGCCAGAATTCATTAAAAGGTTCAACAAGTTATACTCAAGCCTTCCAGCTGAAATGAAACCTCACCAGCCTGCTGCTAAAGTGGTGTTTGTAGCAACATTTGATTCAGAATTCGGGTTCTCTCTAAGAGAAAGGAAGTCTTCTACCCTAGATGATGCCCAGACCGATGCACTGGAAGTGGAGGCTAATTTCGCCTCTATAGGAAAATCAAAGGGGAGGTCAGATCAAGATACTAGGCTAAGAGGAAAATAAGAGGTATCCACATCTGGTCAAGACAAAGAGGAAACTAATAATAAAATTGAAGAGATGAATAAAATGATCAAAAATATTTCAAGCAAGCCGGTGAAGATTGAACTTGAAGCCAAGAATTCATCCTCTAAGACATTCCAAAATGCTCTAAACAGGGGTTACAATCCGCAATATAGAAATCCACCCCTGAAAATACTGTAAAGAGAACGGAAGGATCAGCAAGACCAGGTACCACACCCACTGTACCTGGAAGGTAAAATTGATCGTCTTACCAAAGACATTCCAGATGAGCAAGATGATTCATATCTTGCTTATTCGAATAGTGACGAAGTTTAGTTTCCTTTGCAAGAAGATGATGGAATGGGGATTCCATTTCAAGAAGAAGAAGAAAAGGCTAAAGTCACTGAGAATCCAGAGATCGACGATTACTGCAAGCAGTTTGTTGACTTCATGCAAGCACAATTCCATAGAAAATATGATCTCAGGTCT
The DNA here is from genome assembly GCA_034641835.2 of Pinus albicaulis. NCBI lineage: Eukaryota > Viridiplantae > Streptophyta > Pinopsida > Pinales > Pinaceae > Pinus > Pinus albicaulis. The sequence goes on along the minus strand of CM076584.1, from coordinate 195,440,448 downwards.
TCTAGAGAAAGAACCAGTACACAATATCAGGAGGAAGAGACGCCTAAAAAAGAAACAGCTGTGCAGAAGGAGACGACGGTGGAGAAGGTCGCAAATAAAGGTAAGAGGCCTCTAAATGAGCCTTTACATTCTAATGACCAAATTCCTTCCTTTTCAAAGTTGGCCACTACTCCAAATGCCAAACCTGTGTTGAAAGAAGTCAAGCCCTTAGCTGAAAATAGAGAGTCAAAAGAAAATATAATAGAGAAATCTTCCTCTGCCTTTAATCTACAAAAAGAACTTGATAAAGTCAAGATCCTAGTTCCACTGACTGAATTACTGAAGCAACCAACATATCAGTCTCAGGTCTCCTCTTTTATGCTTCCCTCAAAAGTGGCTCCCATTCCAGATAGTCTGAATCTCCAGGAAGAAAGGCCCATGGTCGTGTTTGGTCCCCATGTTGAAGAATTAGATGCTTTGACCCCTCCTTTCTATGTGTCATTAGTAATCCATGATTTGTTATTTCATAACTGTATGTTGGATTCTGGAGCGTCTCATAATCTCTTGCCCCTGTCTGTGATGGATCAATTGGGGCTGCAAATCACTCGCCCATACAAATACCTTTACTCTTTTGATTCCAAAAGAGTCAAATGTTTGGGGATGATTAAATATTTGGTAGTTAATCTATCCCAAATTCCAGCCAAGAGTGTAGTGATGGATATAGTAGTAGCTGATATCCCAACTCGTTTCAGGATGCTGTTGTCAAGGTCTCGAGGAACGAAAATCGGAGGGTCAATAAAACTGGATTGGACTTATGCTACTATCCCTGTATTTGGAGGGCAAGAAAGGAGACTGTATCGGGAGACAAGGTTTGTAAAGATGGTTACTAAGGCTAAAAATTCTATTAATTCACCGGTATATAGTAAAGAAGGTGAGTTCTCATGTCTAATGTTTGAGGAAGATCAAGATTATGCGCAGGAGCCATCATTCTGTCAGATTAAGACTGAGCAATCCTTAGAAAGTCTAGAAACTAGAGTTTGGACGTTGCACTTTGATGGAGCCAATTCTAAAGAAGGGAATGGAGTTGGGGTGCTCTTGATTTCCCCCACTGGCCAATGGGTTCCATTATCTTTTAAACTGGAATATTAAGTTATGAACAACATAGTTGAGTACGAAGCACTGCTCTTGGGTTTGCAAATGGCAAGGAGTATGAATATTCAAAGCCTGAAAGTGTTGGGAGATTCAGAGTTGGTGGTGAGGTAGGTGAGAAATCAATGTCAGGCTAAACACCCACGACTGAGGGCCTATATGAATGAGGTATGGGATTTAGTTGACAAATTTTTCTTATCTTTTAACATTCAGTTCATGCTAAGAGAACATAATAGAATGGCAGATTCTCTCGCTATCGCTGGCAGTACCTTTCGGCCACCTCAGAATCCTCTTTTAAGATACAATATCGACCTTCAATCCACGACAATGTCAAACACTGGTAGGTGTTTGAGGATGAGGATAAAGTAAGAATATTCATGGAGACTGTTGGAGAATTCTCAAATATGGAGATAGACGTTTGTGAAGAAGAGACTGAAGACCTTTCTCAAAACAAATGGGAAGAAAGTGTGGCTGGTCATAAGGTGCTGCAAATCAAAGGAAACATAATACCTATAGGATTGGTCCCTTTGGAGATATTTTTTGACAAGAATTACGTCCCATTGTAGCCAAGAAAAGTGGTAGAAGAAAATCAGGTGGAAGACTTGAATCTCGGCACCGAAGCTGATCCAAAAATTGTAAACTTGTCTAAAAAGGTCCTTAGAGAATATAAAGAAAAATGTCAGAAATTATTTCAGACATACAAGGATGTTTTTGCATGGTCTTATTAAGACTTGAAGACTTTTGATATCAGTGTCATTCAGCATAAGATTCCTCTAAAAGGAGATGAAAAGCCTCATAAACAGAAGCTCAGACAGATTAACCCTTTTCTTCTTCTCTCCATAGAGAAGGAAATCAAGAAGCTATTAAACGCGAAGATCATCGTACCATTGAGATACTCTGAATGGGTGGCCAAATTGGTCCCAGTTCAAAAAAAGAATGGAGAGAAAAGACTGTGTGTCGATTCTAGAAGTTTAAACCGAGCATCTTTAAAGGATAATTACCCACTGCTGAAGATGGACCATATATTGCAGAAGGTAGTGGGATCTTCACGAATGTCTATGATGGATGGTTTTTCTGGATACAATCAGGTGGCTATGCTTCCAGAAGATCAAAAGAAAACCGCCTTCACCACTCCCTGGGGAACATTTATGTATGCTCGGATGTCGTTCGGACTGATAAATGCAGGGGCCACTTTCCATAGGGCCATGGATATTGCTTTTGTTGGGGAACAAGATAAATTTGTATTGGTCTGCATTGATGACATCACTGTGTTCTCAGAGGATGATGTAGAGCATATTGAACACTTGCGCAAGACCTTTGAGAAGTGCCAAAGGTATGGTCTCTCTCTAAACCCTCATAAATCACTGTTTGCATTAGAAGAAGGTAAGTTGTTGGGACACATTGTGACAAAGGATGGGGTGAAAATTGACCCTAAAAGGGTAGAAGTTATAAATGGTATATCTTTCCCCAAATATAAGAAAGAGGTTCAAGTGTTCCTTGGGCACATTAATTTCCTGAGAAGGTTCATTCCAAAATATGCAGAGATAGTTCGGCATATAACTGACATGATCAAGAATAATAATGAGGTAAAATGGTCTCCTGAGTCATGAGAGGCTTTTAACAGGATTAAAAACGCCTTCGCAGAAGCTCCAATGTTGGCTGGACCAGATTATGCTAAGCCTTTCATGATATTTTCAGTGCATCACCTCATACAGTTGCAGGAGTGTTATTACAAAAGAATGAAGAGGGGTATGAGCAACCTATTTCCTTCTTCAGTCTGGTGCTTTGCGATGCTGAGTTAAAATACAACATCCTGGAGAAACAAGCTTATGCCTTGGTAAAATCCCTCAAGGCATTTCGGATGTATGTTTTACAGTCCTCCATTACTGCATTTGTACCCACAGCAGCCGTGAAGGACATCTTGATTCAGGGAGACAGTGAGGGGAAAAGGGGTAAATGGATTGCAAAGATACAAGAATATGAGTTAGAGATACGCCCCACCAAGTTAATTAAAGGATAGGGATTAGCCAAAATCCTATCAGAGTCGAATTTTCAGGCTTTGGGGATAAATATTTCCATGATATCAAGCGAGGAGTCTGAAAAAATAGATGAACAATGTGGGATAGAAATAGCTACATAGAAGACTCATATGAAGTATCTCCTCAGTCCTTGGTATAAGGAAGTTGTAGAATATCTTCTAACTCTCATATGCCCCCCTAGCTGTGACAAAGAAAAATATAGAACACTGAGGCTGAAGTTGCAAAAATTCATTGTAGCCAATGGCCAGTTGTATTGGAGAGATCCTTCAAGCATCCTGCTCCTATGCCTTACCGAAAATGAAGTAAATATGTTAGCAAAGGATGACCCACATGAGACTGAACTGTGAGAAGATCCAGAAAAAGAAGACTTTGAAGTGCCAAAGTTTAGAGATAACATCCTGCCAAGAGGACTGGTCCCTCTTGAAGAGCTTTTTTATTTTAATGATGTTGCTAAGAAGCCAAAGATGGAATCCACTGAAGAAAATGTAGAAGAATGCAATATAGGCAGTGAAAAAAAACCCAAAATGATAAAATTTTCCAAGACTCTGCCAGATCCTGTAAAACATAAATATATTGATCTTTTCAAAAAAATCATTGATGTTTTTTCTTGGAGCTATGAAGAATTGAAGTCATGTGATACATATATCATTCAACACAAGATTCCTCTCAAGGAGAACCAGAAGCCCTTTAAACATAAATTACGCAAAATAAATCCTGTCCAACTGCCACTGGTTGAGAAGGAAATAAAGAAAATGTATGATGATGTAATAATAATCCCACTCAAGTACTCATAATGGCTTTCAAATCTTGTATCAGTGAGGAAAAATACAAGAGAAATTAGGCTATGCATAGACTTACGAAATTTAAACAAAGCATCCCTAAAGGACAACTACCCTTTACCAAAAATGGATCACATATTGCAAAGGGTAGTAGGCTCCAAAAGAATATCTCTACTTGATGGCTTTTCAGGGTACAATCAGGTGCTAGTACATCTAGATGATCAACAAAAGACAACTTTCACCACACCTTGGGGCACCTTCATGTATGTTAAAATTCCTTTTGGGTTAATGAATGTTGGACCAACTTTCCAAAGAGCAATGGATATTTATTTCTCAGAAGAAATAGGTTACTTAATTGTGATATACCTTGATGACATCATTGTCTATTAAAAAACTGATGAAGAATACCTAGCTCAATTAAGAAAGGTCTTTGAAAGTGCGGAAAGTATGGTCTATCTTTAAATACCAAAAAAAATTTGTTTGGCCTTCAAGAAGGAAAGATTTTAGGCCATATCATATCTAAATAAGGGATGAAGATTGAACATAAGAGGATTGAGGGAATATTTCAAATCAATCACCTAAGGAATATCAAAGAGCTACAACCTTTTATTGGAAAAATAAATTTCTTAAGAAGGTTCATACCAAACCTTGCAGAACTCCTAAGAAACATTACTAATATGCTAAAAAGAGAAACACGAGTCAAACGGACCATAGAAGCAAAGGAATATTTTCATTTGGTGAAGCAAGATCTTACACAAACACCTGTTCTAATCAGCCTTGACTTCACCAAAGATTTCTTCATTTTCTCCTTTGCATCAGAACACACAATTGTTGTTGTCTTATTACAGAAAAATATAGAAGGACAAGAGCAGCCCATACAATTATTCAGCCAAGCATTAAGAGATGCACCTCTGAAATATAGCATCATCGAAAAGCAGGCTTTTGCCTTAATCAAAGCACTAAAATATTTCATAGTCTACATTCTGCATTCAAACATCATTGCATTTGTACCTCACACAGTGGTTAAACACATCTTGACACAAGATCCTGATGGAAAAAGTGGTAAGTGGATTGTTGTCATCTTAGAATATGATCTAGAAATCAAGCCCACCAAGCTAACCAAGGGACAAGGACTGGCTAAACTCATGACTGAAATAATGTTTCAAGCATTGGACATCAATATGATCAACTCATTGGATGAACAAGAGGAGTTGGTTACTCCACCTATTGAGGAAGCATTTCTGAACTCATCTTGGTATGTTGATATATTATATGTGCTTTTTAATCTAAATGTTCCTCCTGGTTTGTCCAAAACAAAGGCCAGATTCCTGAAACTAAAGACTGTAAATTTTTTCATTCTTAACAAAGTTTTATATTGGAAAAATTCTGGTGGTATATTGCTTAAATGTTTTCCTGAAGGAGATGCAGATAGGATCGTGCATGAATATCATGAAGGAGAATATGGAGGCCACTTCTATTGTAACAACATTGTTAATAAAATCCTTAGAGTTGGTTACTATTGGCCTACCCTCTTCCAAGACATCCACAAAATGGTGATTTCCTACCATAAATGCCAAATATTTGAGGGAAAAAGGGAACTGTTGCCTTTGCCATTACAACCTATCTCAGTTGAAGCTCCTTTTTAACAGTGGGTCCTTGATTTTATTGGAGAAATCCATCGTGCCTCCTCTGCCTAGAATAATTGGATCCTTACTGCAAATGACTATTTTACAAAGTGGATAGAAGCCATTCCTTCCAGGACTGCCACAGACTCAGTAATTATCATATTCGTTGAAAATAACATTCTGTCTAGGTTTGGTTGTCCTAGAAAAATCATTACTGACAATGTTGTTGCCTTTAGATCCAAGAAAATGGTGGAATTTTGCCACAAATATCAGATTGCATTGGGACATTCTACATCTTATTACCCTCAAGGTAATGGGTTGGATGAATCCTCAAATAAGAGTTTGGTGAACATCATCAAGAAATTACTGGAAGAGAATAATAAGTCATGGCACAGCAAGTTAGTTCATGCATTATGGGCAGACAGACTAACAAGTAAGAAACAAATTGATATGTCTCCCTATCAGCTAGTCTATGGAATAGATGCAGTCTTCCTAAGAAGCTTGGGAGTGCGAGTAATGAAGCTCATTAAAGAGGTGTAGTCTAAAGAAAATGACATACAAAGGAGAATAAACCAAATTTTTTAGTTGCAGCAAATCAGAGAAGGAGCATACAACAGAACATAGTTGGTGTAGGAAAACATCAAGAAGCTCTTTGACAAAAGGACTAAGGAAAATGATTTCAGCATTGGAGACAAAGTGATGAAGTGGGATTGAAGAAGAGAGGACAAAGGAAAGCATGGAAAATTTGGCAATCTATGGAAAGGTCCATACATCATCAATTCTGCCAGAGGTAATAATGCATTCTTCCTACAAGAAATGGATGGAACAGAATTATTTGGAGGTCCTATCAATGGCATGATGCTCAAAAATTATTTCAGTTGAAGATCTTAGTTTAAATTTTTATTCATTGTTTATAACATTGTATAAACAAAAAACTCATGAAAATTGATACAAAGAGAAAGAAAGAAAAGAAGAAAAGAGGGAAGATAAAAAAAAAAGGTAAAGCCCCATACCAAAAAAAATATATTTCTGAAAGTGTGCAACTCCAAATGCCACTACTTTGAAAAATAATTCTTGTTCAACCATACAGCCTAATCATGATTGAACAAATCTTGAATTTTTGCTAATAGGATAGAAAATGAAGATTTTGCAAACTATTTAAACTTGGCTTATCTGGTTCCAAAGTATAAATCTGAACCAAAAAGAGAAGAAAGGGATAAATGAAAAATTCCAGATCAAAGCCCTTAGTTTTAGTTATACTTTTTGCAAAATAAAATTTCTGTGTACCTTGTCCAAAATTCCACAAACAATGATGATCAAACTGCTTAATCTTGATTCATTCATGCTCTAAATTTCATTTTTATAGTTAGAGAAAGAAAATTTGACAATATGTCTAATCTTGACAGATAAGTAGATTAGGTAGAGAATAAAATGACTCATCAGTCTAATCTGAGCCTTTGGAAGTTATAAGGGTAGAAATAGATAGTTTTTTATTTCAAAAGAAAAATGATGTCAAGGGTTTTCCTGTCTAAATGAACCCAAATGAAGAATGTAATATTCCTACTTAGCCTGAGCTAAGAGGAATATGCAATTTTGTTTTACTTTTTGTTGCATGAATAAATGAATAAAGGAGGACATATTAAAATCCTGAAAAACTAAATAAATCAATGCCCATGTGAACAAGGATAAATTAGGGCCATGTAAATAAATCACTGTAGGTGTGAAATGGGTTTAAGCTGTGAGAGTGGGTCAACCTTGACCAAATCTACAACGTTGTATAGATTCAATGTATCTCATAAAGGGACAACGCAGTTCTAGAAGGAGGCCCCTCATGTGAAAGGAGCTAACTCATCAAGGTGGTTTAGGGTTTGCAAAGGCTTTCATATTATAAAAGGAAGGGGAAGGAAGCAAGATAAGGTTGTTTATTGATTATATTTTTGAGTATCTTGTTTGTTAGACAAATATTGTTCTCCGCTGTTTAGTGGACAATTATGCTGCTTAGCACTTGGAGTTCCTTTGCAGGGATTCACCTCTTCCCTTGAGGATTCTTGGAGGATTATTTGCTGATTTGATCCACTATCAGGCTTTAGGCCAAGCTCTAATTCTAACTACAATGCAGATCCAGTGAGGTTTTGCTTGCTTTTGTAGGCTGCAGTAAGTGGAACTCTAGATCTAGAGAGATCTAGCTTGTATTGGAGCCTCTTCTCATGGAGTGTGTCTTTTAACCTCCTGGAAGAGTGCATCCACTCTTCAAGCTTCAAATTTTTATCTTGGCATCAGGCCATCATTGTAATTCAAGCTACAATGCAGTTTTCATTGAGGAACTATGTTATTTTCATAAGAGATTCTTCAGAGTGTTTTGACCCCATTTCTGATGAGAGATCTTTGGTGTTGGGCTTTGCCTTTCACTTTGGTGATCCACAGATTAGCTTGCTGATCTATGTTCTTTTTAGATCTGATCTATTTTAATGTAAAGTCACCTTTAAAAATTTCCGAAGAATTTTGTAGATCGGCAACTTAAAACTCAGATCTACTCTTTGTTATGTATGATTTGGTCAAAACCCCAAGGGGACCTTGTAAATAAGATTGTCTAGTTTCCATATCTGAAATGGATCTGATGTTTTGTACATATATCTGTTCTATATCTAAGTTGTAATATTTAGCTATTGCAACTCCTCAAAATAATGTTTTTAAGCCATTTCTGAAGTTATATATGTGTTGCAACCTTCTTTTCTGAAGATTTCTTGCTCTATTGTCTCCTTTATTCTACTGTATATTGAAAGAGATTCATTATAATTTTGATTTTCTGCTGTATACTCATAAGTTAATCATATTTTATGGCCTCGTGCTCATACTATCCAAGACTGCATTATTTTTGAAGCATTTTGTTGTGCATAGCTGCAGCCCCTCTTGTAGGGTGTTTTTTAGCTAGACTAGGTGGTGGGAGATCTGTTCACCACAACTAGTTTGATTTGTTTTTGCTTCCATTTTGGATCTAGGCCCCAGATCTACTGATATAAGGGATCCAAGGGTTGTAAACTCATTCCTATGAATCAATCTCCCAGGAGTGCGTTATTTCAGCAGGCCTGTGGTGCTGTTCCATATTTAGAATATTACAAAGAAAAAATGTTAGACTAGATGATGGGTAGGTAAGATTTTCTTTCATGAAGCATGGCTTTCAATATTTAAAGCTCAGAGTTATAGAAGTTGCAGTAGATCAGCATTACAAAATAGAAAATCGGCTAAGCACATAATGCACCAATCTACAAAATCTAGAGTTCTGAACTCTGAGGTTCTTAACACGTCCTGAAGGAGATGCCCTCCCTAGCTGGATCTAATGTTATCCTCCTGTATTCTATAGTATCACTAGATGACTATGGATTTTCTACAGTCTACTAAAAATAACATTCCCTGACTATCATTTATTTTCAGAAATCTCACTGCCTTCATTATTTTCCATTTGACCTGTTCACTGTCTCTCATTTTACCTATTCAGATCATCCTCTCACTCTGAAATTCCATGTTTTGACCCTAAATCACTCAGTTTTACCCCTTCCCCTTCCTAAAACCCCATTTTCCTCAAAAAAAATCCTCTCACCTTCGTCCTTTTTCCTTCATCCATTTAAACAATCTAAAACCCTTTTTTTGCATTTTTTTAAACCAAAAAATAATTCTGTTCGAGACTTGTTAGTGTCGGTATCTTCATCCCTCCGTCAGTGATCAAAGCCTGTTGTTGCATTGCATATTAGGTGTCTCATTCAGTCAGCTACATTCCATTAGGAGCATGGATCATCTGATGGTAGTGGCTTGTTGCTCATGTCCCTCATGTCCTTTACTTGCTGGCCTATTTCTGTTCATTAAGATCATTTACAGTCACTTTTTGTCTCATAGTTTGCAAAGAGTCATTTTTAGCATTTTAGTGTCATTAGGTCTAGGGTTTCATTAATAAGGTTTTCAGAATGCCCAATAATGGTTAGCAGGCACATGAGGAGTTTGAAAAAAGGATTCAGTACTAAAAATTTCATCATCATATGCTTAATAATGTATTTTTCTTCAAAACTCTATTTTGAAGAAAAATAGGGTATTTCATCTTTTTATCTACAAATGTAATGTAATTTTAAGTTTTCTCAGTTGTAATAATATTTTCACTGGAAACCCTATTCTCCTTTGTCAAACTCTAGCCAGCCATTCCCTGCAAGACAAACAAAAAGTACATCATTCAGTCAAAAAGCCAAAATGAAGCAAAACAGAGTTTTTAAAAAAGTGTCAAAATTTGAAACATTGAAAAGTGGGTTTTTTTGAAAAGAAGAATCAAAATCCTTGGCATATAAAACATTTTCATCTTTCATAAGCTCATTTGTATGCTAAGAGAATAGGAGTGAACCAAGGAGAATTCGTGAAGAGAAAAAGAAGCAGTTTGAAGGAGATTTGTGCAAATTTCTCCTACGCGACGCATTGGCTGGGTGTCGCGACGCATTGGGCAGGCGCGATGCATTGGGTCGGCCCCCACTGTGTTAAGAATACATGGGTGCGGCGCATAGGAGTTACGCGACACATTGGGTTTGTTGCGCGACGCTTAGGGCCAGAAAATAAATTCATTACTATTCCTCTCACAATTTCAAATCGGCTCGGTCCCTCTTTGTCCAAGTAAGTCAAGCAACCTCTCCATTGCCAATGAACATGTGTTTTGTGTTGTTTATGAGGATTTAAACAAAAAATTCAAACCCTATTATCTTGTTCAAAGGATTGTTTCCTTAGGGTTTAGAAATTGGTTTTGTGCCTATCACTCCTACTTCCCCACCTTGTATTCCCTCATCACTGTTATTCTTGTTCCATTTCCCTATTCCCTCATATCACTAAATCATTCATTTCCTATCCCATTCCCATTATCCCACATCCCAATTATAAATTTCCCAAACCCCAATGATATCCCAAAAAACCTAGTGACTGTCCCTAAACTCTTTAATTGACAAATTTCACTTGGAAATATCCCATCATCATCCCTACCCTCTCCCTCCCATATTATTACATATTTGGAAACAAAACCAAAGACACCAAACTCCTCATATTCATCCAACACAACCTAGAATTTGGAAATCATGGAGACAGATGCTTCTTATGACCAAGACAGTGACTCCACAACTGAATTGCATGCACCTAGAAGACCTCACAAGAGTGGCAGACATGTGAGGGAGGAACCCACTTCGTTGGCTGAGCTGCAGGCTTGTCCACTTGCTATGGAATGTTTTCAACAACAGTCTTGTTATCAATTTTGTGAAATGGTTGCTAGGGGCCACCACCATCAAGAGCTGGCCCGATTGTTTGTGTTGCATTTACATGATAACCAAGTCACCCTTGCAGGTGTGACATTCACTTTAACACCTGAAACTATCTCTCAAGCAACTGTAATTCCAAATGTTGGAGAACAATGGAACAAAAGGTAGCAGGTTGATAGGGTACACTATGAGCCATATATCAAGCCTAGTTTTGTGAGACAACTCAGCAAATTTTTTCCCTTCTGGTTCCTAAAATATTCATATGCTCCGAATATGAAACTTATTATCAAATATTTTAGTTGTGAGGGTCGGTTTTCATGTCTTTATGCCTATCATATCAGGTTGTTGATGCATTTCACCAGGGTGAGGATGATGAACCTCCCTTATTTCATGTGGCGGAATATTAAGAAGATGACCACCCTCGTGCAAAGGAAAAATCCTGAGCAACAGTATAGCAGTATCTATCACTTTGCACTCATCAAAATTGTGGTTATGCATTAGCTCGGCTTGCAGGATATTTCATGGGAGAATTTCATTTCTAATGATTTCTTCACAGCTTCTCAGGTACCTTCGGAGGTTTTTCATGAGGTAGGTGAACCTTCATATCAGCATGAAGGTCATGAGACATATACCACTAGTGTGTCGGTGTTTTTCACCTATCAGAGGGGCACTAGAGGTTTGTTTGCAGCAGCCAGGAAAGTATTATCTCCACCGGGGGTGGAAGGGGTCTCACTTCCTTCATCAGCAGCATAGATGCGGGACAAGGGTAAGAGGCTCATACATGATGAGGGGCCTTCAGGAGGCCAGGATACAGATTTCATACTCATTGATGATGATTTGGGCTCACTAGGCTCGAATTTGAGAGAGATTGTTCAGGAGCAGAAGTCGGAAATAAGCACTTTGTCCATCAAGTTGTAAAGAGACCAATGGATTATCAATTACCTTGAGCCGAGAAACAAATATTTGGAAGATAAGAAAACTATCATGGAGTTGCAAAATATACGTGAGAACTGGCAAGCCGCATAAAGGAGCCAAATCGAGATGACATCCATTGAGCAAGAGATTGAGGTTGATCGCGAAACTTGGCTTGAAAGGGTCAATATTCATTTGGAGAAGCTGTTGGAGAAGGCCAACAAGGAAAATAACATGTTGAGGCACATGGCGAATCATTATTGGGCAAGAAATCATGTTTGCAAGGCACGAATCAAGATCCTAAAGGCTAAGTTGAAGAGGGCATTAAAGCGTTGGAAAAGGAAAGATAGACTTCAAATTTTGGCCAAGGGTTCCTTGGCCCAACATAGTACATGATGGAGGAAATTCAACCCAAATTTCAAGAAATTTGGGACACATTTTTCAAATTTTGTTTTTTTTGGCCTCAACACAGATTTTTCAACTCTACGCGTTGTGCCACTTGGTGCACGCTTATAATTGGGAGCTCCTCTGGGGTAAAACTTTATATTTTGGGATTTTTCATGAAAATGTATGCATTCCTACCCATGGCCAAGATATTTTGACAGGTTTTGGGCCTCCAGAAGGGTCAAAAACACCCTAAAAATGACCTTTCTGCCCCTTTTTGGACACACAAATAGTAGTGTTGGGAGAACTCATTTTTGGAGGGGAAAATGAATACCAAATTCAGAAATTCCACTTGTTTTAGAAAGTAGATAGGCAGAACTTTCCAAAAAGCCCATTTGGAGCCAATTTTGACAATAGGAAGGCCTTCAAAATCATCTCCAAACTAGCACGACACATAGAGAAACCAGGCGTGGCTCATTGGGAATTTTGGCTCATTTTTGACTCAGTAACTCTGTTTTTCGCCTAGTTTTGGCCAGTTTGACTTTCTCACTTCCAAATGTAAAACTCTTGATGTAATTTGATGTAATTTAATGGGTTTTGATGTAATTTTGTCAAATTTTTACTCATGGAAGTAGATTCATCCATCAAAAGGTGAATTGCAGCTGAATGAATCAGTTTCCTATCTTATAGAGGCAAGTTGTTCCACTGCCTATTTTCCAGTTCTTAGTTTAGATCTTGTTGAAATAGCTCCTAGACTTGTGAGCTTGACCCCTAGAGGTTTGGGATGAGGTAGTTTTGTCTATATCTTGTAGTTTTTTAGTCATTAGCATGGTTGGATACTTGGGAATGCTTTGAGCATCATTGTACATTTCATCTCTGCAGTTTGGCAAAGGAATAGACCAGGGTTTGTAGCACTCCTTGGGATTCATGTGGCTCTTTTTTTTGATGATGTGTTTCTCTCTGTTAATGTAAGTTTAATGGTGCTTTATGTGTATCATCTTCCTTATTATTTCTTCTTAAGTTAAACAAACAAGGATAAAGGTGGAATTCATTAGATTTGCAGTGCTCTACCTAGAGTTTGTTTAATTTTCGATGTTTTCAAATGTTTGAAGAGGATTCCTGAAATTCTCTTGCCCTCTTCAACTCCTCACCAGTCTGAGCTATCCATTTCATTCAAAATTGAAAGCGTCAAAACAATTCCGTATCTTTCCCCATTCAGATCTCTGGAAAACTGCTCGTTTCCCAGACCCAAAATCTGCCCTTCCCTTTGATCCAAAAAAATACCCTCAAAATCAAAATAAAACTCTTTTACATATATACCTAGCCTAAAATCAGCCTTCATTCAAGTCATCTCAAGCCTCACTGATCATTTTTTGTTGAGATTGACCAGGAGAGAGCCCTCTCCCGATCTAGTAGGGCTAGCCACCAGGTTAAGTGTGGTTTGATGTTACCCTAGATTCTGCCTTCCTCAGCCTGAGGTACATTTAGGCAATAACATAGTGGCGACCATACTGGTAAATCTCAAAAAAAATTTCTTGTTAGTGTTATTCGTTTTATAAGCTACAGACAGAGCCTGAATTTATGCCAGGTAGCCTTCGAAACACTCTTGCTTTGCATTAGCGAAAGTAGATAAACGCTGCTTCAGTCAATCTCCGGTCTAGTTTTATAAACGTAACATATGACTTGTAAATTTCCCCAGTATATCAGATGATTCTGGACTTTTGGGTGATGAGTCTAGAATTTGATAGGCTGAACAATTTGATTTTGTCCGTTTGATTTTTGGGAATAATTCAACACACTGGCTTCCAGACGATACACCAGAGCTAATCCAGATCCCAATCCACCTCCTGTGTATGAAAATCCCAATCTTATTTCGATAATCCTTCGTCGAGAAATTCCTGTGATTCCTGTGTTCAAATCTCATTCATGTCCTGTTGTTTTTGAGTATCTTGAAGATCTTGAGTTTGATGAACAATTTGAGTTGTCATTGTTTGAGACTAAGTCTGAAAGTGTTATCGATTCTACTGTCCTAAATCCAGAGTTAGTCAAAGATCTTGAAATTGAAAAAGCTAATAGATCCATTGACAGTTACATCTTGAATATTCAGAATTCCATTGTTGCAACGAACATTCCCGAATTCATAGAGTCTGCATCTGTAACTCTGGGGTCATCTGCAATTACATCTAGTTCACAAATTCCTACCGAGCCTCCTTTCATTCCCACCATTCCCGTGCAACCTTCTATCTCTGATCAACAATCTGCAGTAGTATCACCTCCCTCCACACCACATACACCTCATACATCAGCTGCTCTGACTCCTCCTATATCCCCAAACCCGGTTGTAAATCCACCCAGAGCAATGGCTACCTGATTTGCACCTCTTGTGTTGCCACAAAACCTGGATGACATGCCCGTTGATTATCAAAGAAAAATTCCATTGTTTGATGGCACTCCTCAAAGTGTTATTTCTCAGCAACATGTGGATAGGATGGAAGATTTCTTTCACCTTCAAGAAAATGAAGAACACTGCTACATATAGAAATCCCAAGGCTATGACTGTGCAATTTATAGGAGGCACTGCTACAGAAATGATATTAGTACATAGATATGGCAATTTATGGCTCAAATAATGTGGGGATCAAAGATCTAACCCTTGAAAAACAATATCAAGTCAATATTGCAAGGATTGGTTGAAATATACAAAATGGAAAAAATGTCAGAGTAGCAAGGCTGAGTAGCAGCTGCAACTCAAACACTGGATGGAGATGGTTGTAGATGATACACAAGCTGAATAGATCTCCTCCAATGGATCTTCCAAGTGAAATTCTGATCCTAACACTGAAGATCTCTCCCTCTAAACAATTGCTGCAACCCTCACTACAGATACACATTGGAAATAACGCACTCTAAGAGAGGGACTGCACTGTAGATCATGGAAATGGTTGGCCTGATGCCAAAGATGATGGGAAATAGCTCAAATGCTCCCTCACTGATCCTCCAAAGGAAACAAGACTTCCTCCTTTGAAAAATAAGCATAGGAAGTGGTGTTCAGTAACCTCCACTGCAACACCCTGCAACACAACTCAACTCTAAATAGAAACTGCGTTGTAGCTGAAGGAGGATTCTTGGTCTCAAGCCTAAATGTGGAGAAATGAAGAGAAACTCCTTCAAGAGGCCTTTCTTGGAAGGATAAGGAATTCCTAAATAGGAATGCCTTGTGCTAAGTAGCACTGCAACTCTGCTAAACAACAGGAGAATGCACAAAGTCTAAACAGACAATGAAATCAATAATCAAGAGCATGAATAACAATGGTTTCCTTGCCCTCCTTTTAAAAAAGTGAAAGCCTTCTCTCCATGAGTCCCACTCATTAGGGTTTCCTTCACCAAATAACCCTCTTCCCATTCATATTGCGCTATCTACCAAAGTGTTTTCCACCTCCTATCCCAGCGCTGTTGACTTGGTCAAAATTGACCTTGTCTCCATGAAAATGTCCTCTTTCACAATTGAGCATGTGAAATCCAGCTCCAATGATTATCCCCTTTCATACTATGAGGGATTTTATTCATGTTTTTATTATGCATGGGCCTCCTTACCCAATTATTCATCTCCTAAGTGAAATCAGCAAAATTTAAAACTCCAATTTGCTACATGCAAATTTTGGAATATTACATTCTAACTCTCCAATATGCAAATTTAGTTCCATTAAACAAAGGTGGCTTAATAGAAAATAGTTCTTCTTAACTATTCATATTCATGGATCTCCATTTAAGCGATCAAGATTATTCTGAGGGGCCTACTCTAATACCAATTACTGGGAAAAATAATAGGGGCGGGGGGTGAATCAATATTTTAATTGACTCTAAACTTTTCTTTTCATATTATGATTTCTACACACTACTATCATTCATGCAACCAACGTATGTACGCGACTTCAATGCATCATTAACCAGTGCATAAATTTTTTATCTTTAACCAAGGCATCATTACTTCATTATTCATTCATTAAGAAGAATCCATGAGTGGTAAAGAAAAGATAGATCATCAACACACAAGAATCTTATCAACACACATGAACACTAGGATTTTAGGTGGAAAGCCAATGTGGGAGCAAAATACCTCTACCATTGTCTCTATCTTCTATCTTATTATATAAAGAAAATATGCTTACAATCTTGTACTAGTTCAAACTCTTATTAGTGCGAATGAAACTACCTGTAGGAGGCTAAAACCTCCACTTTTTCTCCAACATCCACTGGAAGGGAGCTACAACCCCCCAATCTCGTTTATTGGCTCCTACCAAAATGGAGAACCTACCCCATGCACATATTTACCAATTACCATTGGAAGGAAGCTCTGAGGCTCTCCCTAAAGGATCTAATGCTCAAGACCTCTTCTGGTCCACGTTTCATAATATTTCATACTGGATCCATCTAAATAAAAAAATAAAAACCTAAAGGCCACATTTCATCAAATTTTCATACTAGGCCGAATTTCATCATTAAGCCCAAAGCAAGTAAAAACTTTGAAACCAAATATTGTATCAAATCATCGAATCAATGAATCAACTAAATTAATATAAAATTATTAATCCAATAACTAAATATCAACCAACTATCAAATCAAACCAATCCATAACAATTATAAACCATTTAGATCAATCATCATAAAAAGTGTAGAGAACCCATCAACTGTCATCAACTAGCATCACTAAAAAGCATGATCAAGTTTAACTTCAAAATGTATATGTTACTGTTCAAAATAAACCACATGTATATATGCACTTTCTCTAAATCACACATGTGTCTAGATCTCAAATCACTAACTAGTACATCATGAATCCATGTAATACTAAATTACCCAGTGAACCATACATATATCATTGAACCAATCACATATCACTGAATGAAGTACAAATCATTGTAACATCATTACTGACCAATATTACAATCATGAATAACTAACCCAATAAACATTATCAGATATAGATCAAAATTATCAAGACTTCATCGATAAACAACAACAAATAGAATAGAACTCATCAACATTAATTCACACTACAAAACCTATAATAGATACACGACATTAATGAACCATACCAGCATATGTACGCGACCACCATGCATAACACCTGTGTACAATTATCAACATATGTAATCAATTCATAATTTATACGCGACTATATGGAACCTGATTTGGGTGTGTACGTGACTATCTAGAGAAAAACCCGTGTACATATATGTAAAATTTCGTTGTACACACAGCTTCACTCTTCACAACATTCACACTCAGAATTAAAGTCGTCTAAATAATTCATTTAGATAAGAACATAATTATAATCATAGATCCATCATTATTAGCTACATCGACATTTTCAATAAGTAAATCAATCAAGCATATGTGTCCACATAAATTAGATCTTTCAGATTTGAGTCTTGTCCTTACTCCCTAGTGCACACCTGTTTCAAATCAGATCACACACGAATAGCCCATTACATGAACACATAACACCTTGATATCCATATCCTTATATACTTTTATCCTTTAGCCAATACCTTTGGTAAATCTGTTGGTGATATCATCAGTATTCCTTTATGGGATCATATAATCATTTTCCCAACCATTACTATGTGCCAATACCATTGTAATGACCCTTGGTATCCAGATTACCATGGTTCATATTATGTACTTGAATTTTCTTCACAATACCTGGATATGAATGTGACTCTTCTTCATACGATCTGTGTATACTTTCTCAAACTTCACCTTTGTCATCCATCTATGACTCAACTGTCATTTCTTTGTACATTTAATTTGTAACATATGTACAAGTTTGCATTAGCTCTGAATAATCAATGTTGAAATCAATAATACATTTATTAAGAAGGTTTCATGAAGGAGAAAACATTATCCATAATTCCAATATATAGGATATACTAAATTTTAACTTTGTTCTCGGGTTTTCAAACGACCCTTCCCAAAATTTGGATGTGAATTTTGCACCCTTTTCTGAAATTAGAACTGTAGGTCTTCCACGAAGTCTAAAAATTTCCCTCGTGAATATTTCTACAATGTTTATGCCCTTATATGTGGATTTCACTAGGGTGAAGTCTTCTACATTACTAAGTTTATCAGCGAAAACCATAATGGAATAATGTCATTTTCTAGTCTTTGGTAGTCTAGTGATAAAATCCATTCAAATTGTCTCCCATTTCCATTCTAGAATGGGTAGGGGTTGAAATAACCCACTACGACATTGATGAGATAATTTAACTTGTTAGCACTCAAGATGTCTAGCTACATATTTTATGTCTCATTTTTAATGTTTGGCCAATAAAAATCCTTTCTCAACACTACAATAAACTTCTTGTAGCAAAGATGACTAGCTGTTGAATTTTTGTGCAGCCCATCTAAAAAAATTGTTTCCAAATTTATATCATCAGGTATGTAAATTTTCCTTTAAAAAACAATAAATCTTTACCATCTACTAAAAAATCACTCCTTTCCTCATCAGATTTTTCAGTTTTCTGCACTTTTTACTTGTTTTTTAGATACTTTGAATCATAATTTGCAGCAATTTTGGTTCGATCTCTCCAATTTCTTGACCAAATTTTTGTTGATGTAGCGCAAATCTGGTTGATTTTTCTACTTAAATCATTAGCTATTCCACTTTATTTCCCCTTAGTATTTGTAATATCTAAATCATATTCACCAGTAAATGCTAACCATCTTGCTTCTGTAGAATTTAAAATAGCTTGATGAAAAAGGTATTAAAGAGGTACAACATTATCTATATTTAACTAAAACTTTCTTCCCATAGGGTGATGTCTGCACATTTTGAATGCATGAATCATGGTCATAATTTCTAGATCATGAATAACATATTTTTTCTCATGTTATTTCTATTTTTAAGACTCATAAAAAATAACATTCCCATATTGCATAAAAAATCCTTCATACCTTCCTTACATGCATCCATATATATGACCAAATCCATTTTGGCATCAACCAATTTTAAAATTGGAGTCATGGTCAATTTTGTTTTTATTTTTTCAAGCTATCTTGACAATTTTGACTCCACTTAAACTTAATCCCCTTATCTTGTAGAGAAATAATTGTATCTGCAAGTTTAGAGAGTCATTCTATAAATAAACTATACTACCCTATAATTTCCATAAAGGATATGATTTTTTCTATATTTTTGGGTATTGGACACTCCATTATTTCTTTTATCTTTACTGGATCAACAACAATTCCCTATTTTGATATTACATGACCTACATAATGAATTTTCTTCTCATAAAAAGAACACTTGTTCAATTTAGCATACATTTCATTATTTCTTAGAGTTTGAAGGACCATGTACAAATTTTTGTCATGTTATTATTTACTCTTTGAGTATATGACAATATCGTCTATAAAGACAATTACAGAATTATCTAGAAATGGTCTTAGCACATTGTTCATAAGACACATGAATGTAACCAGGGCATTACTAAGCCCAAATGGGAGTACTGCAAATTCATAATTTTCATAATGAGTTTGAAATATTATTTTGCAAATTTCCTGATATTTAATTATGATTTAATGATATCCTAAACTCAAATCAATTTTGGAGAAAATAGAAGCACCTCAAACCAAGATAAAAAAATGTCATCTATCTTGGGAAAGGGATATTTATTTTTCATGGTTATCTTATTCAAGTATTTATAATATATGCACAATATCGAAGTAGCATATTTCTTTTTCATAAACAAATGAGTGCTCCTCAAGGAGAGACATTTGGTCTTATGTACCTTTTGTTCAAGAGTTCCTGCAATTGAATTTTCAGCCCCATTCATTCACGAATACTCATTCTATATGTGACCTTTGACACTAGAATGGCTCCAAGAATAATATCAATGGTAAAATAAATATCCCTCCTTGGAGGAAGTCTGGGCATTTTCTCTAGGAATACATCCTTATATTATTATAATATAGGATATTATTCTAGTGATGGTTGTTGTTTATCATCCGATTTTTTTTTTATTATAATAGTGAAAATTTGGCATCCTTTTCCAACATATTTCTTAATTTATATTGTATATATTTTTCTTACAAAATCCTTTCTTGGAACTCCTTGAACCATGAAGGTTCCCCCTTTATCATTAATACAATTAATGGACTTTTCCAAGCAATTTAATATCACTCTATGCGATTATAACCAGTCCATACATGTAAGGATATCATAATTTCCCAAGGGTAGAAGGTTTAGATTTAGTGTGGTATATATTCCATTAACATTAACTATATATTTTTTGCTAGTTTTAATCACTTTTCTATTAGTTCATGTAGCCAATTGCACTAGGCAAGTTTTTTTTTTTTTTTTTTTTTTTACAAGTTTACACCTTTCAATTACCACAAGATAAATGTAACTTAATGTGGATCCTAGACCTATGAGTAAAAATACGTATTTATTAAGAATATTTCCTTGAAATTCCACCATAGTGGATTGATTGTTCGTATAAATCTTTCGTCGTAAAATATCACTTTAGCTATGCATAACAAATAGCCCTAACATCAATTATGGCTGCAAAATATCTTTAAGTTTGCTGCGTAAATTCAGATCTAAGCACAAAAAGACATTAAGAAGATAAAATATAGTATGGCTCCATGCATCCAATAGACCAAACAAGAAAAAAGTGTTTAAAAGAATGATTTGTATTATATTAAAGAATGGGGCACCTGAGAGGAAAACAAGAAAGGTGTTTTCTGGTTCTCCTCACTAGGATGGGTTCTTGGAAGTCCTCAGTGTTTTAGATCTAGAATTCCTCTCTCTTATTGGTGTAGAAAAACAAACATGGAACTCAATGGGAGTTCATAAAGCAAAATGGAAAATGGTGACCAAGAGTAGATCCAGAGTGATCTAATGCAATGGAGGTGACTAATGAATGGGGAAAACCCTTCTATTTATAACAAAATATTGGGATGTTCTAGAACTTGTTGCATGAATAAAATATTTTATCAAATTCTAGAATCACCCTTTAGGAATATTTTATTATATTTGTTGGAGGGAAAAGGGTTTTTTGACTTGGGTCAATTCCTTTATTTGTAAATAACAAATAAATAAATGATTTATTTATTATGTAAGGGAAATCAGGGGAATATAATTAAATACATAATGGTTTATTTAATTATTTATATTTGATGTAGTCAAATTTAACTAAGAATATTATTTAAATAATGATTTAAATAACTTATTCTTAGGAAATAATCAAATAAATAATGATTTATTTAATTGATTTCCTTGTTTTGGGTTAAATATGACCATGCAATATAGACAAATGTGGTGAAAAAAATTTTACTTATCGTAAAATTGGTCTTACATGGTGTACTTGGTTTCATCTAATGATAATAGGTTAGATGACCAAAAAAATGGTGTAACATTGATGGTCTGCATGCATCCCATCTAGTGCAAAAATGATTCTAGGTATGTTATAGGAAACATCGTTCACAATAGATGCTTCCTAAATATTACTTAATGTTGCCTTCTTTTTTAATGGATTTTGTGGACAATCTCTCCATAGGTGGTTTTCAACACAATACAAACATTTAATTGGTGGTTTTGATTATACATTGAAGCTTATATTTCGTGTTCTAAGTCATATTTTCTACCTGAGATGCCTTTGTTCATTTACATTTCTATTATAGTTCCCTGATTGTACACTCTTAGAAAACGTAGGCCTTTTAAACCCCTTCCTGTTATTATTAAATATTTCAAGTTTCTTTTCCAGCCATCCTTTGGAGCTTTCTCCCTTTTTCTTTCTCTAATTTAAACATAGGTTTTCCTTTCTAATGGTCTCTCATCCATGGTATTTGTTTGGTAAAATTAGATTATTTCTCTATACCAAAAAGGTAGGAAACTATTAGGTCCCTATAATACTACTATATCCCCTTATTGTTGTTAGTGTAGCCCCCTTATTGTTATTATTGTACCCTTGTAACCCCCCTATAGTTATTATTGTACCCCTGTAACCCCCATATTGTTGTTATTGTTCCCCTACATTATTATTGTTAGGTCAGGTAGGATTATATTGTGATCCTATGGACTCCTATATATAGAAAGGAGGTTTTTTCATTTGTATCATCCAAGAATTTTTCATTATGTAATGTAAAGGAGATTTCCCCCTTGAAGTGGCTTATTTCTAAGGCATTGATCTCTATTTTCTTCTATTTTTGGAGTTGGTTTCATAACATTTTCTATCAGAGCTTTGGATTTGAGGGTTTCACTGCTCCAAGCATGTCATCGTGGAATTTTCGCTATAAATTTTTTTCTACGAATGTTCAGAAGCTGAAATTTTTATCACGCAAAGCTGAAATCTTAAGGAATGTTGTGTAAAAATTTCAGATCTTGGTTCACGATATTTTCGGACATATGATCTGTGTAATTTAGGGTTTTTGAAGGCTCTTGAATTTCATATAAAATAAGTAAACTTGGGAAAATCACCATAACTCTCTATTTGAGAATCAGATTGGAATTCTATCAAAAATAGCCGAAATGAAACGAAATTGAGTTTCCTTTGTATCAATTTCAGAGCCGGAGGACGAAACAGTGAGACGTGGCATGTTGGGCAAGTTCGCTCTACTGAACCGATCCATAATTAGTTTATTGTGGGAGATTGGGCATAACATTTTCTTAAAGCATCCAAATCAGGTCATACTTATGGCATTCAGAAAAGGTTTTAGAGGGCTACTATAGGACCAAATTTCAGATATTAAATATTTGAAACCACTTAGATATTCAATTTTAATATAGAGCTTCTCAAATGCAACAAAAAGGTGTGTGTTTTTTTCAAATTACATAAGTCTTGTTTGAAAAATTAGTTTAAACTGATTCCAAGAGCATATTGAAGAATAGATATTAGTATTGGGTTCTAAAATGCCCCTAAAAATAATTCAACACCCATTAATTCCTCTGAATACTCTACTATGACTCATGAAGATGAAGAAGTCAAACATGATATATCAAAATTACAAGAGGAAGTGCACCAAATTTTTCTCTCGCAAAGAGGAACAAAAAATGAAATGGATGTTTTGAAGAAAGGCATGGAAGCAAAGATGGATGGTTTGAAGAAATCTGTGGATGCTAAGATGGATGGTTTGAAGAATGGCATGGAAGACATGGATGAAAAAATGAAAGACAAGATGGAAAACGTGAAGAATGATCTAAAAGTAGACATGGAAGGTTTGAAGGAAGGTTTGACAAAGTTGATACAAGACATAATTCCGAATGGTGAAAATATAGTAGAGGAACCTCATTATGAGAACAAAATAAATGTTAATCGTGATTTCATGAACTCTAATGTTGGATCAAAGACCCATTATATTCTAAATATCAATATGAGGAAGTTTGATGGAAAGGATCCTGTAACATGGATACTACATATGGAGCAATATTGTGATATTTAGAACAAAATACATTTTTATGGCATTGATGGCTTTGCTCCCGTAAAAAAATTGTTACTTGGTCAATTTTTATGGAGGAAATGATAGCACATTATGAGGATACAAATAGAAACACCTTATTTATCCAATTGATAAATCTCAAACAAAAGGGTTCAGTGGTGGAGCACAATGAGGACTTCCAAAAATTGAATATAAGGGTAGCTGATATTCTAGAGGAACACATGATTGATGTTCTCATAGGGATTTTAAAGGATAACATCCAACATGAAGTTAACCTTTGGGAACCTGATCCATTGGAGAAGGCATCCAAGTTGGAAAGAAAAATTGAATGTAAAATTATGGTGACAAGGAAGCCTACCACTCACATCTAAAAATATGGAAGTGTTTCTAGTCCTAGAAATCCCCAACCTACAGGGTTGACACCACAAAAATTGGAATAAAAGGGAGAAAAATGGCTTTTCTACAGTTGTGATAAAAAATACACTAAAGGTCATAAGTGTGCTCAAAAGAAATTATTTTACACAGATTGTAAAGAGGAGGAAGAAAATGAACAAGAAACTTAAAAGAAGAGGATATACACCAGGAACAAACCCTAGAGAAAGAAGAAATGAGTCTGACCACATCCTGTAATGCAATGGAAGGAATTATCACTCCTCAAACTCTCAATATAGAAGGACATATCAAGAATAAAAATTTAATAATGTTGAATGATTTGGGTAGTACACATAATTTTATTCATTGTAAGGTAGCCAATGAATTTAATTACTTACTATACCCAGCACCAGCGTGTCAAGTGATGGTTGCAAATGGAGGAACTGTAAATTTCTCTGGAAAATTCCATAATATCGAGCTAACCATGGGGGAATGTGTATTGAATAGTCCAATGCTTTCCATTCCAATGTGTAATATTCCAAAATGGGAAAAGAAGGAATATAGTGCATAAACATGGAAATAGTAGTGAAGATCAATGCATAAATGTGAGAGACCAATATGGAGCCCTATTATTCATTATAACAACAGCAAACATGTACAAAAATAATGGGTACAAATCATATAACATGAATCAACAAGCCTCCAATAGATAAATCTCCTCAAAATGAGGTGTTTCTACTATATCAAAATGTTGGA
This sequence comes from Pinus albicaulis, assembly GCA_034641835.2. Lineage (NCBI taxonomy): Eukaryota > Viridiplantae > Streptophyta > Pinopsida > Pinales > Pinaceae > Pinus > Pinus albicaulis. The sequence goes on along the minus strand of CM076584.1, from coordinate 195,415,734 downwards.
GACGTAGATATAGCACAGTTATAAGAGAACTGCTATAGAAAATGAATAAAGAAAAGATAAAGGGCTGATATATGCCTCAAGAGATATATAAATTGAATATTTAGGCTCTATAACAACTTTCCAAGACAACCTAAGAGGATTTCCGGGAAATACACCCAATAATACAATATGAGCTGTAGCCCTAAGGCTGAAAGTATGCTGAAACAAAGTAACTGAAGAGTTAAGGCTGAAGATGATATGAAAATAAGAATTTTTTCCTCCAATGGATCCTCCGGATGAAAGATTGGCCCCTTCACTAAACAAATCACTCCCAAAATAACCCACTGCAACTACCCCTGCAACTCCTCCATAGAATAACACAGATCCAGACTGATATTGCACTGTAGGGGATAAAAAAACTGTGGCCTAGTGTGAAATATATCAATGATGCTCAAGGGCTTTCCTTACTGGCCTAAAAATAGAAAGGAACCTTCCTCCAATGAGATCTAGCTCAGAAATTACCCAAATCAACCCTCCACAACTTATGCCCTGCAACACAACACAACCTCTACAGGAAATGCACTGTACCATAAGACTGAAGCTTGGCCTGATGTCTAAATGTTGAGATATAGTGCAAATACTTTTCTTGAGTGGGAACTATATGTCCCGCAAGGATAGAGGTGGGATTCTCGCTCGGGAACACCCTGTGCTAAACAACACTACAATCTTAGCTAAATAGTTGAAGACAGCAACAAGTCTAAACCAACCATAAAATCTAAAATATCATAACATAACATAATCATCTATGGCTTCCATCCTCTTCCTTATATAAGTGGTGAGCTTTCTCACCCTTGGCCCCACTCATTAAAGCCACTATCTCTATGCATGAGATCTCCCTCCAAAACTGCATTGTCCCTCAATAAATGCCCACTCCTCCATAACAACAATGTTGATTTGGTCAAAGTTAATGTAGTCTTCATGTTGCAACCCCTTTTCACACACAAGGGTGCTTAATTAAGCTGCTAAGATGTCATTTTTTCACATTAGGAGTGATTTTATTCCTATTAAGGAGATTTATGGGTCTCCATACCCTCTTATTCATTAAAAAAGAAGCAAAAACAAAAATTAATATTCCAACTAGCTCATATCTAATTGGGAATATTACATCCCTCACATCCCAAAAGTTGTTTGTTCTCAAGCAACTGTAAAGGTGAATGCTGCAACTCTTCTCCTCCTTCCTTGGTGACACCTCCATGTGATAAGCTCTCCTCATATACTAACTGTCTCCTAATCAATCCCTACATGACATGCTCCTCCCAAGTTCTCATGAGATGTAAATGACTCATCTCATAAGGAAGAAAAATATCCAATGTAGCAATCATGGTTTGCCCAATTTTCTCCCTGAAACATCAAGCATAAGAAACATGGAGAATCTCTCTCCCAAAGGGCACATCCAACACTTTCATCCCAAATCCAATCATTCCCATAAAAAGAATAAGGGCATCATCAATGTATGGGATCAAAACCAAGGATACATAAACTACCATATGGAATAATGGAGGTGGATCATAGTCCCACATGTGGAACCAACATAATATATCTCTTGACTGTCTGAGATAATGATATGTTAAGTGGTTTCTCCACCACTTACTTGCTTCCATGGTCTCCTAAAAATTTTTGAGAAGGTGAGTAATGTTTGGTGCCTTTGGTGCACACCCAGAATGATATGCCATCTCCCTATATCCTCCTAGGGAGTGACCATGCTCAACACTATTTATGGCCCAAAATTGACCATCAAGTTTATAAGGGAGAATGCTCCCACTTGGAGCAATTACCTACACATGTATGGTTAAGGAATGCACATATTCATTGTATAAATCATTATGCATACAAACATGATCCTTACCATATGATTTGTTTACAAAAATGGAGTGGTTCATATATAGATCCCTTTTCATTCCCATAGAGGAAATAGGTGGTTGTGATAACTCCATAAAAGAGTTATGTATCTCCTCCATCTCCACATGATCCATGCATCTCCTAAAATTTTGATATATCTTCTCTTCAAAGCCTTCCCATGTATATCCCTCCATGATAGTATGGTATGCTCTCATGGAATAAGTATGGCTGAATAGAAAATCTTCGTGTGTTGCATGTAGTAACTTCTCCATGATCTTGGAAGCTCTAGATAAGAATATTCTACCATGATAGTGGATTACCTCATCTTTTATTGAACATCCCTCCTCTAGTAGTTGGTCATAAATTATTATGCAACCAAAAAGATCCTTGGAATAATCCACCAGGATCTGGGATTTCCATTATGGATCTATCCTCCAAAGTGATAGCACTGATGATCTATCATATAAAGCATATGTCATGTGGATACTCCCTTATTTTGCATCTCCTATCACAAAGTCACATATTGGAAGGCTGATATCCTCCCTCTGCTGCTCCTTTCTCAGCACAAGACTTGAGGAGAGAGTGGGTAATGATGATGTTGGGAGAATGTCTCCCTCCTCCTTGAGTCTACCAAACACTCTCAGCATTGTATCATGACCTCCCAATGCCCCCACTCCTACTGGATCTATGAGTGGTGCACCATGTTGTGAGACATTTCTCACGAACTCCTGATCAGGTGGCCTCCCATGTGATTTGCTACAAAACAGTAATGTCTCATGGGTAAAATTCATGTGCTTAATAGATGGGATTGTTAGGTTCTTTCTTCCATTGCACAAATCCATATTTTTTTTCTGTGTGGAAGTTGTTTGTGAGGGATATGTGTGCATGCCTCTTATCATATGACTTTTTCCATTCTTTTTATCCACCCATTCCATCTGCAAAGTCTCCCAATCTGTGGTGACCTTCCCCAAAGTAATCAACCACTACACACCCAATATCACATTGGTGTTAGGTATGTCAAACACAAAGAAGTGATCACTCAATGTATATGTCATCATGGTGAGAGATAAATATGGAACATAATACATGCACTCAATAGTCCTAGTTCTTGGGACCAAAACAAAAAATCCGTCAAAATCATTAGTGGGTATTTCCCTCCTCTGCACTAGTTGAGCATCAATAAAGTTGTGGGTATCCCCACTGTTAATAAAAAATGAAACCTTCTAATCCAAGTTGGAACCTCGAACCCTCAAGGTCAAGTACTTGGGTACTCCTCTCAATGATGCAAGAGCCCCTCCAATTGGAGCAAATCCTCCATTCCCACCTCCTCGTGGTGGTGTATCATCTCTTGCTATTCCAGTGTTGTGACCTCCTTCTGGTTCTTCTTCTCCTTCCTCCTTATCATCTGAGAAGACCTATATATAGTGTGCCTTTCCTATTTCACATCTATGTTTGGGTGCCCATGATTCTTCGCATGTGAAGCAAAGCTCCCTTCTCCTCGACTCTCTTCAGACATCATCACTAAGAGGTACCTTAGTTTGGCTCTCTTTTGAAAAAGGAGCCATCTCATCTTTTCCCTTTGATGGAAAAGTGGGATTTTTCTAAAATGTTTCCTTTTATTTTGGAAAGGCATCTTGTAGATCTCTAGCCCTTACAATGGCATCTTGAAGGGTAGTGAGTTTGGTAGACTTAACCAACCCATATAGAGGTTATGCTAACCCATAAATAAACATATATACCCTTCTTGTTGTAGATAAATTAGGAAACATAACATAAATTTTTAGAAATTCAGAAATATAAGTTTCTGGATTATCTGATTATTTGAGCTTAGCTAGCCCCATGAAAGGTGTCAGGGGTCTCTCTGATCAAACCTCTCCACCAACCTCCTTTTGAACTCAGAGTATGCAGTCACATTGGCATGAACTAATGTAGACAGCCCATGAGACCACCAACCATGTGCCTCACCCTTAAGGTGCAGTACTGCTATTTTGATGGCCTCCATCTCTGGTACTTGGTTAAGCTAGAAGTAGATGTCTAGATTCTCTACTGATGATTTGGAAGTGCATTTAGATGACCCATCAAAGTTGGGTAAGAGAAATATGCCCATAGTCTGGTGCAAATCATGATTCTGTATGAATCCTCCACCTCTATTGTGATGTTGGGGTCTCCTATTGTCCTTGATATGACAAAATTATTGAAAACTCAAATGATCCTTGAATATATGAGATTGAGACTCATACTCCATAAAACAGTCTTCAAGAGTTTCTTGTTCTTGAAACCCTCCATTTCCCACTGCTAAAAATGTAGGCATTGTAGAGTTTTTGGAAGCTTATTGCTTCACTGGTTTATCACTCCAGTGATGAGAAATTTCGGAGCCTTCACCATGTACAAACCATTTAGGAATTCCTTTTTTATATCCATCCTCATCTCCTTAATTTCCCTTACAATGTCTTGCATAGTTCGAAGAAGAAGATTAGGGAAATCCTTCTCCTCATCTCCTCCTGATAAAGAGGTTTTACCCTTGTCTTCTTGATGATCTGTATAATCATACTTCAGGTTTCTTCTGAGATACATCTTCCCTCTATCTGTGAGAGGATCTCCTTCTTCGATAGACATATTGGATTAATATGCATAGGCTGAGCCAAGATTATGCTTTAATACCACTGCAATATTCCCAAATGGGAAAAGCAGGAATATAGTGCATAAACATGGAAATAGAAGTGAATATCAATGCATAAATGTGAGATACCAATATGGATCCTTCTTATTCATTAGAAAAACAACAAACATGTAAAAAAATAATGGGTACAAATCATATAACATGAAGCAACAAGCCTCCAATAGATAAATCCCATCAAAATGAGGTGTTGCTACTATATCAAAATGCCGAAGATGCTACTGCAATGCAGTCATAATAGAACTACTACAAAAAATTAATACAAAAATACAAAGAGTTGATATATGCCTCAAGGGATATAGAAATTGAAGATCGAGGCTCTATAACAACTTTCCAAGAAAACTCAAGAGGGTTTCTAGGAAATACACCCAATAATACAATATGAGTTGCAGCCCTAAGGCTGAAAGTATGTTGCAACAAAGAAACTAAAGAGTTATGGATGAAGCTAATATGAAAATAAGTATGCTCTACTCCAATGGATCCTCTGAATGAAAGGCTGACCCCTTCACTGAAGAAATGCCTCCCCAAATCACCCACTGCAACTACCCCTGCAACTCCTCTTAAGAATAACACAGATCCAGACTGATACTACATTGTAGGGGATAAAAAAACTATGGCCTAGTGCCAAATATATCAATGATGCTAAAGGGATGTCCTTACTAGCTTCCCAATAGAAAGAAACCTTCCTCCAATGAGATCTAGCTCAGAAATCACCCAAATCAACCCTCCACAACTTTTTCTCTACAACACAACACAACCTCAACAGGAACTGCAATATACCATAAGATAGAAGCTTGGCCTGATGCCTGAATGTGGAGATATAGTGCAAATACTCCTCCTGATTGGGCACTAGAATTCCCCTAAGGATAGAGATGGGATTCCCACTCGAGAACACCCTGTGCTAAATAACACTACAATTTTAGCTAAACAGCTAAAGAGAGCAACAAGTCTAAAAAGACAATAAAATCTAAAATATCATAACATAACATAATCATCTATGGTTTCCATCCTCTTCCTTATATAAGCGGCGAGCTTCCTCACCCTTTGCCCCACTCATTAAAGCCACTATCTCAATGCATGAGATCTCCCTCCAAAACTACATTGTCCCTCAATAAATGTCCACTCCTCCATAACAATGTTGTTGATGTGGTGAAAGTTGACCCAATATTCATGCTCCAGCCCCTTTTCACACACAAGGGTGTTTAATTAAGTTGCTAAGATGTCCTCCTTCCTCATTAGGAGTGATTTCATTCCTATCAAGGAGATTTATGGGTCTCCATACTCTCTTATTCATTAAACAAAAAAGAAAAAAAAATTAATATTCCAACTAGCTCATGGCTAATTGGGAATATTACACAATGGGAGGTGCTGATGTTGTACTAGGAGTACAATGGTTACAATCTTTGAGGATGGCAGCTTTTAATTTTCAATAACGTTTCTTGATTTTTTTTTCGGGAGGAAATGAAGTTGAATTACGGGGTATCATAGGGAAGTTGGGAAGATAATAAGCTCTAATGTCATGACAAAGCTTTTGAAAAAATAACAATGAGGCGTAATTTAACAATTATGCTCACTAGGAGTTCCCACATCAAAATCATATATTTCTCCATATCTCCAAAAAGTATTGGACAATCATTCCAAGGTGTTTAAAACTCCCAAAGGACTCCCACCTATTCTTGATCATGATCATGTTATTCATTTTATTCCAGGAAGTGTTCCACCAAAAAGCAGGCCTTACAGATATCCTTATGTCCAAAAGAGAAAAATTGACTGTATCATTTTGGAAATGTTAGAGGTTGGTATAATTCAACCTAGTCAAAGTTGTTTCTCTGCTCCAATAGTATTGGTGCACAAGAAGGATGAATCATGGCGTATTTTTTTGGATTATAGAGAGCTCAATAAGGTCACTATTAAAGATAAATTTCCCATTCCAGTGATCGATGAATTATTGGATGAATTACGTCGAGAAATTTATTTTACCAAGATGGATCTTCGTTTAGGATATCATCAAATTAGAATGAAGACTGAAGATATTCTGAAAAAAACATTTCGATCCCATGAGGGTCATTATGAATTCCTGGTCATGCCTTTTGGCCTTACCAATGCACCTTCTACATTTTAAGGGTTGATGAATTCCATTTTCAAACCCTTCCTTAGAAAATTTGTGTTAGTATTTTTTGATGATATAATAATCTACAATAGGTCTTGGAAGGATCATGTTCAACATGTTGACAGGGTGCTCAAACTATTGGTGGAGAAAGAATTATATGCAAAAACATCCAAATGTTTCTTTGGAGTACAAGAGGTAGAATATCTGGGTCATATTGTATCTCATGAGGGTTTTAAGGTAGACCCTAACAATATTAAATCCATGAAGGAATGGAAAGTGCCCACAACCATAAAGAAGTTGCAAGGATTTCTTAGGTTAACAAGGTATTATCGTAATTTTTTTAAGGATTATGGGAGAATAGAAGCACCTCTAAGAACATTATTGAATACATATGAATTTTCATGGACTCCTGAAGAAAATAAGGCCTCTGAATATCTTAAAGAGACAATGCGCCTACTACCGGTCTTAGCTACGCCAGACTTCACAAAAACCTTTATTGTGGAATGTGATGCCTTAGGAAATGGAATTGGTGTTCTTTTAATGCAAGAAGGAAGACCCATTTATTTTGAAGGTAGTCCAATAGAAGGAAAATATTTACATAAATCTATTGATGAGAAGGAAATGTATGCAATACTACATGTACTCAAGAATTGTGACCTTACCTAATGGGAAGACACTTCAAGGTAAAAACTGATCATGATAGTCTTAAACACTTTTTGGAACAAAGAATATCTTCAGAGGAGAAGAAAAAATGGGTCACAATGATGTTCAGTTATGACTTTGAAACCATCTACAAAAAATGGAAGCTAAATGTTGTTGCAGATGCACTCTCAAGAAAGGATGAGGAGGTGGAAGAATTGTTTTGCACCATTTCTATTTTCCAACCAGATTGGATAACTGAAGCAAGGGATGAATTGAAAAAGGACAAAGAAGTGTGGACAGTCATTGAAAAGTTGCAGAAATATCCTAGTATACCTTATACATTTAGTTGGAAAAATGATTCCTTATGGTACAAAGATCGCTTATATCTTTGTAATAATTCCCAACTAAAACAAAAAATTCTTTTGGAATTTCACACTTCTCCCTTAGGAGGAAACTCAGGAATTTTAAAAAATTACCATAGGGTGAAGAAAGAATTTTTTTGGGATGGCCTTAAAAATGATATTCAAAAGTTTGTGGCAGAATGTTTGGTTTTCCAGAAAAATAAAGTTGAGACAAATAAGACCCCGGGTCTTCTACAACCTTTATCCATTCCAATTCAAAGTTGGGAGGATATTTCAATGGATTTTATCATAGGTTTACCTAATTCCGAAGGAGAGAGTGTCATCATGGTGGTAGTTGATAGACTTACCAAGTATGCACACTTTTGTGCATTATATCATCCATTTAAAGAAAGTACAGTTTCTACTGCAATTATGGAAACAATTCAAAAGCTACATGGAAACCCAAAGATTATTGTAAGCAACAAAGATCCCATTTTTACTGGAATATTTTGAATGAAATTATTGTTTGGGTACTCGACTAGCTCATAGCTCATCTTATCATCCTCAATCCAATGGTAAAACTGAGATAGTGAACAACTGTTAGGAAGGATATCTTTGTTGTTTTGTATGTGATAAACAAACACAATCGGTCAAGTGGTTACCTATGGCTGAATGGTGGTATAACACTTCCTTCCATACTGTAGCAAAAATGACCCCATTTATGGCACTTTATGGATATCATCCACCGTTCATCACATCATATTTAAGAGAAAACTCTAAGGTTTAAGAAGTGGAAGGTCACATCGAGCATCAACAACAAGTTATCCAACTCTTAAGGATAATTTAAATGTGGCACAAAATCGAATGAAACATTAGGTAGATCAACATCGTAGCAAGAGAAGTTTTAATGTAGGAGACTGAGTATTTTTACAGCTACAACCATATAAACAAATTTCCCTCTAGCAGGCTAAGAAGGATAGTAAATTATCACCAAATTACTATGTTCCTTACAAGGTGTTGTAAAATATTGGTACTATGGCATACAAATTGGAGCTTCCTGCTTCTTCTCAAGTGCATCCAGTTTTCGATGTTTCGTGCTTAAAGAGGGTTATAGGTGAAAAACTTATGGTTCAAACAATATTGCAAGAAATTGATGAGGAATGAAAATAATATTTGAACCTGAACCAGCCATAGAAAAAATAATTGAACAACTATGAAATCGAACAATTTCAGAATATCTCATCAAGCAGAATAATTTACCCACTGAAGATTCTACATGGGAAGATGAAAATTTTATACAGAAACATCTAGTTCTATTCAAGCGTTGAGGAAATTTTTTTTTGAAGGAGAGGGGCATCTGAGGTCCCTATAATACTAGTTTATCCCATTATTGTTGTTAGTATAGCCCCCTTATTGTTATTATTATACCCGACTAACCCCCATATTGTTATTATTGTGCCCTTACATTATTATTGTTAGGTCGGCTAGGATTATATTGTGACCCCATGGACTCCTATAAATAGAAATGAGGTTTTGTGATTTGTATCATACAAGAATTATTCATTTATGTAATATAAAGGATATTTCCCCTTCAAAGTGGCTTATTTCTAAGGCGTTGATCTCACTTTTCTTCTACTTTTGGAGTTGGTTTCATAACAGAAACTAGTAAATATTTGTATTTTTTCTTCCTCTTCTTTAGAGTAGGGAGCATATCTTAATAATATCATGATTTTATTAACAAACTCATCCATGGTATACTATCCCAATTTCAGCTCGTGAAATCCCCTAGAATTTTCATCAAAATACCTTTCAGTCAAATATTTCTTCTAGAATTCTTTCTTGGACAATTTAGAAGTTAAATTATTTCTTCTAATTATTTTCACATCCTTTTTTTCTTCCCACCATAGGGATTCCTGACTAGTTAACTATTAAGTTTCTAATCTTACTTTGAGATTACTTGGATAATTATAAACCTCAAAATTTTTGGATATATTAAGGATTCATTCGTTAGGGATGTCAACTGTTGATTGGAAGAGATGATGGGGGGAAATTGTTTCCTATGGGTTTACCCAGTTTTGAAGGGAAATAGGCATTACCATTGCTATTTTTTTGTGATAAAGGCTCTTCTTCTTAGAAATCAATATTTTTAGAGGTTTCTACTATTTCATATTTGTGTAGAAATTTCATTTTTTCATGTATGTAATGAACTCTATATAAAATTATCCATTACAAATCCATTATTTAAAACATAGTTATTTAAAATCACCCTCAATAAGCTCCTTGATAATTATTACTCAATCAAAAGGTGTATCTATTATGCTTACATTAGATTTTGGTTTTTCTCTTCTACATAATTCATTTACATTTTAATGCATGTGCATTACTGGATAAGGTTGCACATTGAAAGGATATCAGTCTAAATATGTAGTCTTAGTTAACTAATTTCTCTTACTTGCATTATTACTCTAACATTTTATTAAATTATTGGTATTTGAATTTGGAATTTGATGGGTTAAAGGATTTTTTCCAAGGTGCCTTAGAGTAGCTATCTTTTTGACATTTTGAGGGTTAATGATCCAGGTGGATATTGGTGGTCACCTGCCTATTCCACTTGGGGCTCCACCATTGTCTCTTTCAGTTTTTCAGTTTCGGCACAGTTTACTATTTTTAGCAGTTTTTCGGGTCCTGAACTTCCGGAGCCGTTTTGAGGCCCTAAACGACGTTTTTTTGGGAAAATAGAGAGCAACATGGGTCCATGGACCGATGTTGCTCATTCCAAATCTGTAGTCCTCGGATAGATATTTCTAACGAGGTATGGTACGCATTAAAGGGAGATCGTATGCCAAAGTTACGCCCCTGGGAAGTTGAAACACCAATTTACCCAAACGGGGCCCATAGTTTTGGCGCTTCATCTCCTAGGGTTAGGGTTGTGGTTCTTTAGGATTTTGCATTGTTTCTAAATAATAAATAGGCCCTCGAGCCTCATTGTAACTCAGGTCAGAGGCCTGTAGCCACCACATCTCTTCTCAGAGATAGCTACTAGCACCCTAGCTAGTTTTATTTCCATTCTGTTTGTAAGCAAATTTCAGTTCTTTGATTTTAATGAAATGAAGTGTTATTTCTGCTGCATCTATGTATTTATGGTTGTATGTTTATTATGTTTCATTCCTGCATAAATTTGGATCAGTGGTATCAGAGCGGTCTTCTTTTTCTCAATCCTTCTTTGCATGTCCCCAATAAGGTCGGGGTATAAGGAGCTAGGGCTCGATCTGGTGGAACCTTTGCAAGATCAGCCTCGCAAATCTCGACAGACGCCCATGGGGGATGAAAAGAAAGATGAGGGAGCAGGAGATCCTATCAAAATATTACTCGAGGAGGCCCTCGAAAAACAAAGGAACGCGATGATGGACAACTTTGCTCAGATCCTTCAACAACTACCCACCGGCGGCGCATCTGCATCTAGTAGCCACTCCAGAGGCACGACTCCTTTTAAGGTACTAGTAAATTTTGACATTCCCATATTTTAGGGTCAAATAGACGCAGATGCTGTAGATAGATGGTTGAATCTATTAGAAGGATATTTCTCGGTTCATGACTTTTTAGACCGAGAGAAGATTATTTTTGCACTCCTCAAAGCTACCCCCCATGTTAAGGACTGGTGGGAAACCTACTGTGAGAACAAGGACCAGACAGAACCCTCTCTGTTCTCGGCCATACCAACTTGGAATTCTTTCCGAGACGCCGTCAAGGAACAGTACTATCCCGTGGGGAGCTATGAGGACAAGTACATACAATGGACCACACTACGACAACAAAGGGATCAAGATGTGCATGAGCTGACGAATCTGTTCCATACCCTGCGCACAAAGTTGGGTATCAAAGATTCAGAGAAACATTTGGTGCTAAAGTATCGCAGCTGTCTGCACAGATACATTCAGGAGGAAATGGAGTTCCTCGACATCTCCTCGCTTGGTACGGCATAAAGGTATGCTGCCAAGATTGAGCAAGGGCCAGCAGCGAAGACTTTGGACTGCGAATCCTGGGTGCTAAGTGAAAGGTGCTTCCAAACCACAAAACAAAGGACAGAGCCAAGACATGGTAGCTAAATACAACCTGTCAAAGCCACAAGAAAAGAATAGCACCACAAAGCCAAAGAAGGATACGGGAAAGTCGTGTGAGTTCCATAAGAGCTCCACTCACAACACAAGTGAGTGTCGGGCCAAGCAGTCACTAGTGGCCGAGATGAGGGCTTCTGGGTCAGATGCATGCTCCGACTCCAAATTAGAACCTGAAAAGGGGAATGAAAAAGGGAAACAGATTATTGATGCGGAGCCCAATGCCATTGTTGCCACTACAAAGATCCAGAAGGAGGAACCGGAAGATCCAGAGGAGGAGGAACGTCTCTTCCACTCCCAGATGTGGGTAAAGGGCTCCCCTGTATAGTTCATTGTCAACAATGGGAGCCAAAAGAACCTCATTTCAGCAAACGCCGTGAAGTGGTTGGGCTTGCCGACCATAGCTCACCCACATCCATATACCATCAAAGTGGTTTTGTTTTGTGCTCAACTTAGTGTTCCTAAATTGAGATCATAAATTATCAACCATGGTCAGTAAACTGTTGAAGTGTGGTGCACTATATGTGCCTACGTATCTACTTCTCACTACGTTTTGTTTAGTGTTTTTATGATGTTTTTGGTTTTATGTCAAGAAGAAAAAGAACTAAGTGTTGGTAAAGAGAATTGGATGGTTACACTAAAACAAAGAAAAACCTACTCTAAACTGTGTATGACACTAAAGAACAGAAAATGCAAAGCTTGATAATGACTTCATTGGAAGGAAATAAATCACAACATGAGCTTGAACTTATCCACTCCATTCATTAAAGATGTGTTGGAAGAGCTTGAGAAATGGACAAGTTAAGTGTAAATGAAGTTCTCCTAAATAATCAATCAACTCAAGAATATTACAAAAAAAAATGATTATTTGTAACACAGTAAGGTTTCTACTCTAGATTAACCTATGATGCTGAAGTTACCCTATTCTACAACTTGACTTATCACTACTAGGCCTTATTCATAAGTTTATATATTTTCTAGAATAATGCTTGGGAAAAAGGCTATAGGTGAGTTTGTAAAAGATTTGCAGAGTGATCAAAGCCTTAAACTGATATTACTGACCCCTGTTCATGTGATGATGTATCAATATAAATTCAGAACAACAGTAAGTTGTAAATAATGAAGGCCGAGAGACTAATTTTGTCAACTAGTACTACTTGAAATACAATGGATAACGCTAGGTTATAATGCGGTCTATCAATCTTAAAATACAGTGACTACAACTAAACTAAAATGCCATTAATCTTTTCTTGAACAAAATGAACTGAGATTGAACTAAAGTGCTACTAATCTACTTAAAGTACAGTGAACAGAGTTAAACTAGAATGCCATTATCAAACTGGAAATGTAGTGACAGAGTTGAACTAAATGCAATCAACCTCCGGAGTGTTGTAACTAAATTAACATGCAGCTAGTCTATGGAATTATACAACCCATCTCGTTTCAATATGAATGATATTTTGGAAGAGTTTTGTAAAAAAAAGTCTGGCTATATTATTCAATGCAATTGAACATAAACATAAGATTTCAAAGAAAATACAACTAGGATCTAAGATACCATAGCTATTTCTTATTCATTGTTAATGATGTTTTGGAAGAGTTTGTAGGAGTAAGACCGACTATGACACTTAGTGTAAACAAGTATAAATCATAAAATTTGAAAGGAAATGCGACTAAAATATACAACACCACAGCTATGCCTTATTCTTCGTGATGATATTTTGGAAGAGTTTATAAGAGTAAGTCTAGTTGTGATGATTAATGAAAATAAATATGAAACATAACTTCAGAAACCTACTTAAGCTAGAAATGAAAACGAGACTAAAATACTTATCTAAGCCATATGAACAAAGCTGCTCAGGTAGTAGGGGCCCTCTACCACCGAAGTAGCGCACAAAATCTACTTCAAGATTGACTCAGCCTTTCAATAAAATGGTGCTTCTTTCATTAAAATAGAAATTACTTCAAAACAGAGTGTTTTCGGACTTCTGAAATCTAGCAATCAAACACAAAATCTAACCTTGTCCCTCGGTTTCCCGAGCCATATTTATAACAAAATTACATAATTGTCTTGAGATAACCTAGGGATAATTGTCTTTCGAAATAAAAATCAAACTAGGACTCTGATGGTGGTCTCGTAATATGATTAAGGACATCTGGACTGTCCTTGTCCTACTAGGAGTCTATCTCCTAGTTTGAGTTCCTACGTGCATAACCACCTACAAAATTCCATTCAAACTTTGTGGAGAGAAAAAAATGATGAGGGAGTGATGTGGAATACAGCCATATGTGTTTTTCTCTGAGATGACACCTGGAACTTGTGTAGACATGAAGACAACTGCAGAATCGGCAACTAGCTACAGAATGTATGCATTTTGTAGCTAGATCTAGTTCAAAAAGTACTACAATGACAAAATCATAAAAACATAGTAAGTTAGTCATGATATTCATTCTTAAAGCAATTTTAATTAATTCTATTGATCATTTGAGCCTGTAATTAATAATGGAAAAAGGAAATGGAGTGGAATGTGGTGGAATAAAGAACATCTTTGGAGCTCAACAGGCTTCACCAAGGATGAGATCTCTGCGTCAGCCAGCAGTGTCGCCTTCCCTATAGCATCAATCCCTTTGCGGATGAGGTATTATGTGACGTTGCTCCTATTGATGTTTATGATGTATTATTAGGACAACCATACTTGTGGAAGCATCATGCTGTGTATGAGTCTCGACCTCGTGCTGTTATTGTTACTTTGGGAACTAAGTTGTACAGGATACTAGAGGTACCACCTCCTACCACTATCTCTTTGGTTACTGCAAAACAATGCAGTAAGCTCATTTCCCAAACCAGGAAATTCGTTTTCCTGATGATCCGCCCCCAGGGCAAGAAGAAGACTGTGGCCACGACCTCCAGACAGGGCTCCTCTGCACAACAACAACAAATGGATAAGGTTGTGGAGGAGTACGGGGACATATTCACTTCACCCACAGGGGTTCCTCTGCACTGTCAGGTCAAGCACCCGATTGATCTGACCCCTGGTGCGCCGCTACCTAATGGACCCATCTATCGGCGCTCTGTTCTGGAGAATGATGAAATCAAGAGGCGGATTAAGGAGTTGTTGCAGAAAGGTCACATCCGGAGAAGTTCATCACCCCGTGGGAGCCCGATCGTGTTGGTACAGAAGAAGGATGGGACGTGGAGACTCTTTATTGACTATCGTGCACCGAACAAGATCACTGTCGACAGGGTACCCAATCCCATGGATTGATGACCTTCTCTAGACCAAACTCAAAGGTGAAAATATTACAAGATCGACCTGAAGTCTGGGTATCACCAGGTACCAATTGAACCCTCCGATGTGTGGAAGACTGCCTTCAAAGCCAAGGAAGGCCTTTTCGAATGGCCGGTCATGCCTTTCGGGTTGACGAATGCTCCCGCCACCTTCATGAGGATGATGGATGACATCTTGCGGCCATTCACCAACTCATTTGTAGTGGTGTACTGGGATGACATTCTGATCTTCAGCCAGACTTGGGAAGAGCACCTTCACCACATCCGACAAGTCCTCCAAACACTGCGGCAACACAAGTTGTGTGCCAATTTGGAGAAGTGCACTTTTGGCATGACCCAGGTTCAATATCTGGGATACATTATTGATGAAAGGGGGGTGCATGTGGATCCAGCCAAGATCCAAGTCATTCGTGATTGGCCAGCCCCAACCACTATAACAGAGCTTCGCAGCTTTCTGGGTCTTGCTAATTTCTACCGGAGGTTCGTGTTGGGATTCTCTCATATCACTTGGCCCTTGAGTCAAGTCACCAAGGGAGGAGCGAGAGAATTTTTTTTTTGGTTGGAACCTCAATAGAAGGCATTCACAGAATTGAAAAGTCACCTCTGTTCTGCCTCAGTGCTCACTTTACCAGACTTGCAACAGCCATTTGAGATCAAGACAGATGCCTCTGACTATGCTATTGGGGTAGTTCTTACTCAACAGGGACATCCAGTGGCATTTCACAGTGAGACATTGTTTGACACAGTTTTCAAGTATCCCACTTACGACAAAGAAATGTACTCCATTGTGCAAGCTTGTCGACAATGGAAGCATTACATTTTTGGGAAGGAAACAATTATCCACACAGAGCACCAGCCCCTGCAGTTCATACAGACACAAGGGAAGTTGCAGAATGATTGGCATCAGAAGTGGTCCACATATCTGCAATAGTTTCATTTGAACATCAAGTACAAGAATGGTAGCACCAATCATGTTGCAGACTGCCTCAGCCGATCACCGATCGTGGCGCTCACCACTGTGCTCAACTCTTGTGGGCGCGAGACTTCTGATTGGCTGCTTCTCTATGAGAGTGACCCAGAATTCGGCCACACTTACAAGGCACTCTTGGGGGGTACACAAGTTCCAAATTTTCACCTCCAAGATACACTTTTATGTCACATGGGACACCTTTGTGTTCCTTCAAGTGAGCGTGCCAAGATGATATGGGAAACACACTACAGTCGAGTCGCTGGGAATTTCAGGGTCGAGAAAATAGTAGCAATCCTGCAGAGGTATTTCTATTGGCCGAGCCTTTGAAAGGATGTCGAGAAGCACATCATATCCTACACTGCTTGTGCCATTGCCAAACCGACCATCAACAAGCAAGGCCTATATACTCCTCTAACTACCCCTAGTCGACCTTGGGAATCCATCTCCATGGATTACATGTCGGGCTTGCCTTCCACTAAGCAGGGAAATGACTGTTTTTTTGTGGTCGTCGATAGATTCTCGAAGATGGCCATTATGGCGGCCTGCAAGAAGAATATCACAGCAGAAGCCACTGCTAAACTCTTCTTTGAACGAGTGTAGGTGCACTTTGGGATCCCACAGTCTATCATATCAGATCAGGATATCAGGTTCCTCGGCACATTTTGGTCCAACCTCTGGTCAATGTTGGATACCAAGCTCACCAAGTCCACAGCTTTCCATCCCCAAACAGATGGCCAGACAGAGGTCGTCAACAGAATGATTGTACACATTCTGCGCATGTACAATTCAAAGCATCCACGTACATGGGACGAGAGCCTCCCCTATGTACAACATAGTTATAATCGGGCTCTCCACAGTTCAATCGGCCATAGCCCCTTTCAGGTCAGCTAGGGATTCCAACCACTATGTCCCATTGACGTAGCCATGCCATTTACAGCTGCTCAGGCCGATTCAGCTCATGTCTAGTCTAAAGTTGACAAAGCAAGTAGCTTCATCGAGCGCACTCAACACATCCGCCAACAGGTTCATGATCTATTGGACAGAGCCAATGCCAATTACAAGCAACACCATGATCAACACCGGGTGCCACACAACTTCCAGGTGGGCGACAAAGTATGGCTACATTTGCAGAAGGAGCGCCTCACTAGACCCCACCGCAAGCTTCACTCGCTCTGATATGGGCCGTACACCATCAACAAGGATATAGGGAATAATGCCTTCGAGCTTAGTATTCCACCATTCCTTGGTCTACACCCAGTCTTCAATGTGGATCGCCTTCATCCTTACTTCCCACCTCTACTGGACACCTCAGACATTGCAGAACAACTCACACCAACAGAGTTAAATCCAGACTGCATGGAACAGGCCACCACAGATTGTATCATGGACATGAAAATCAATAACACTCACCAATAGAAGATTCAACTATATCGGGTTGTCAAAGCTGGCCAACTCCTGCACCAAGGAAAGTGGTTCACCAGGGACTGAGTTCAGCAGAAATTTCCTCATCTCATGGAGGAACTTAACGCAATGGCGACCATTGCTTCCTAAGGGGGGAGGAATGATCCAGGTGGATATTGGTGGTCACCCGTCTATTCCACTTGGGGCTCCACCATTGTCTCTTTCATTTTTCCAGTTTCGGCACAGTTTACTATTTTTAGTAGTTTTTCGGGTCCTGAACTTCCGGAGCCGTTTTGAGGCCCTAAACGACGTTTTTTGGGAAAACAGAGAGCAACATGGGTCCATGGATTTATGTTTCTCATTCAAAATTTGTATTCCTTGGATAGATCTTTCTAACGAGGTATGGTACGCGTCAAACGGAGATCGTATGCCAAAGTTACGCCCCTGGGAAGTTGAAACACCAATTTACCCAAACGGGGCCCATAGTTTTGGCGCTTCATCTCCTAGGGTTAGGGTTTTGGTTGTTTAGGATTTCCCATTGTTTCTAAATAATAAATAGGCCCTCGAGCCTCATTGTAACTCAGTTCAGAGGCCTGTAGCCACCACATCTCTTCTCAGAGATAGCTACCAGCACCCTAGCTAGTTTTATTTCCATTTTGTCTGTAAGCAAACTTTAGTTCTTTGATATTAATGAAATGAAGTGTTATTTCCACTGCATCTCTGTATTTATGGTTGTATGCTTATTCTGTTGCGTTCTTGCATAAATCTGGATCAGTTAAGCCCCCTTTTCCCTAAGATTTGTCTTGAGTCCTAAAGTAGGGATGCTTTCTCACTCCGTAACATTCCTTAGAACTACTCTCTTGCATATAATCGTCTTGAGGAATGACATCACCTAAGCATAAAGTGGAGTATGAGATACAATCATTGCATATCTAAAATACCAAATATTGGTCTATCTAGACGGTATGTTCTAGAAGGAGATGAAATGACGAGGAGTAACAATTGTTGTGAAGGAGGGAGTGATTTTTCCAAGCACCTCACCTTGTGGGTTACCCACCACTATCATTCGTGAGAAAGATGGGGATTAGTATATATGTCTCGGCTCCACTAAGGAATTAGAACCCACTACCATAATATATCATTTAGCAACATGGTATGTATGAATTCCATGCCAACCCCTATTACTCATAGAAGTGGAGATATCCATTTTAAGAAATTTAAGGAGATTATAAAAGGTTCAAACCCTTATCACATTATCAGTTGAGGATATCAAAACACCACTTCTAGATGGTCATCAAGCTATGTTAAATACAAGGCCATTGGGGAGAGAGGGGGTTCCATTTTTCTTACATTTTTCTTGTTCCATGGTTGAGAGACACACCTAGAAGTGGTATCTTCTAAGAATAATAGTGTAGGAGGAGGAATTTATAGTAAATTTTTAGGCCATAGTGTTAAAGGTAACTCCATAAGTCTGTCTAATCATTGATATGTGCATTTTTATAATTGAAGCAAAGAATAAGATATGCCTCACATTATAGCTATATTTTCTCTCATATTGGGTTTCAAAGGACAAATAATAATTTTATGTGTGTAGGTGGTATTTTATGTGCTTATTTTCCCATTTACATTTCAATTATTTCATAAAATCAAGTAGTACTAGTAATTAGTTAATATAGAACCTAAGGAAATAAATATGCATAATCTAAGCTTTCAAAATAATATAAATATATTGTGATGAACTACTCTAATGCAATATATAGAATAATTTGTAGATCAGTATTATTGTAAGGTAATTGGTAATTCATGAGGTTAGTAAGTCATAGGTCATATGTTAAAATCCATAATGAAAATATTTTGGAAAGAATCATTACAATATAAAGAAGAGATATGTTAGCATATTTTTCTCGTAGATTTTTTACTCTAAAATTGCATCTCACAAGCCATAAACTGAAACACAAATTAAGATGCACATTTAAAGAAAAAAATAAAGAATGTGACACAATCTAAAATGAAAATTAAGACATAGTTGGGATTCAAGTTAGGATCCATTGAGAAGATATATATGGAAAAATTAAATGAATGATACAACAAACAACACAAAAAGTTCTGCAAAAGGATATAAAATTATATTGATCCAATGATATCCCTATATTTATCCTAAAAACACGCTACAAAATTTTATGAATTATAATAGTTTAGGATGAAAAATGACACTTTATATCCATATTAGTCCCTACCCTCTATTAGCCGCTTCCCTCTAAGCTGGAAGGGACTATAGTAATTGATTCGCTGGTGTGGTATTAATCATGGCACAGTAATCAAAACCTGAAACTGCAAGTTAAAAAAAAAATATTATGATAAATGTATTCTCCACCGTATTACACCCTATCAAATATTCACAAATTTTCATATTGCTTTTTGTTATCCAATTAGTAAAATTTTCATCTTATGGGCCTCTTCTCGAGGGAGAGATGCACAACGTTACGTGAAATACATTATGCAGTACAAATTTTCTCAAAATCAACTAATGATAACTTTATTCTATAATTAGCCATTAACATTAATTTTTTGTTCGATTTTAACATAAATATTGGTATTGTGACCAAGGCTTCCAAGATCTCCTGATCCCATTGCTACAAGTGGCTGCCTAGTTTCCCAAAGTGGTTGCGTGTTGTTCTCTTGTTCTCTTTAATTTCGTTGTGTTGTTCTCTTCAATTTCTAGTGTTGTGTGTTGTGAGTTGTTCTATTCACCGATCGTCTTTCATGAACAAGCAAAACCTCTTTCATGAACAAGCAAAGCCTTAAGCAAGGAGATGAATTTACTCTTACATCTGGGTGTCCCAGAACTGAGAAGAACACTAAGAGTCGACATGGCGATCTGGGTGATATGGAAATCCAAGATAAGATATCCTTAGCAACCTGCGCCCCACCACACTATACCAGATAGTAGAATCTCCATCAAATCCTTAAGGCTATTGCAGTAGAAACCCTCAAAATCCATGAAGCCCTCAAAACCCTTAGGGAATGGAGGTCAAGCAAACAACTGTTGAATCTCTAATGAATAAGCTGAGATCCTCCTCATCATCGAAAGATGCCCAGAAAGAATTTTTCTGTGAGCTCTGGCTGCTAGCCAAATGGGGTGACGAGCACCACATCTCGATAGCTCAAGCAGGTGCAGTTCCCTATCTTCTTGAGCATTTATACTCCTTAGATGCTAAACTACAAGAAAACATTGTCATGACCCTTCTGAATCTCTCAATATATTCCCTCAATCATGAGGTGATAATGTCAAGCCGCGGTGATCTGTGTTGGAAATTAATCTCAACCGCCATAGTAAATGAACTAGAAATAGCCATACCTCAGTTAATGTTTTGCAGGTTGCGGATTGTGTGTGCAGAGAAGGAAATTTTTTGAGCAAAGGACAATTATCCATTCCCCAATAGATTAAATAGAGCAAAGTCAAATAGAAGTTAATACATGGTTATTAAATGAGCATCAGAAAATATTTAATCCGCAAGTTCTGTAATGTCCAGTAAATGATGTCCACCCATACTTTGTATTAAATTTGGTCTGTCATGAATTAAATGTTTTAGATATATATGTGTTTATATTTTATATGTAAGGATAGGGTGAGAAAGATAGAGATTTTTGTGTAGTGTGGTGGATGTAAGTCTGGAAAGACAAGTGGAGAAAATTGTGGAGCGAATTTTGGTGGGTGTGCGAAAATAGTTTTTACTGTGCAACCTTGGTGAATGTAAATCCAAGTAAGAAATCTTGTTTTACTTGTAAAGGAGTCGCAACCTCCATATGCTCCCATATGGTCATGTATTTCATGTGTTGAAGATTTAACATAAAGTTTGGTTAATTGCGATATAGTTATGGAATTTTCACGTATGTGTTTTACCGCAACAACCTGTTTTACTCTGTTTCACCATGAGTAAAATTATTTGATTTTATTAGCTCCTCTCCATAGTTGGGATTTTAATCTCTGCTACTCTGTATTAAAAGGAAGACCCTGATAAGTTGGTTTCTGAAATTGTATTGTATTTAATAAGTGAGTCCCGCAACTCTGTGTAAACTTCAGTAAATGATTTTTCTTGGTTAAAGTAATTTCCACAACTCTATGTGAATTCTGTGTGTCGAGGGAAAAGTTTTTACTCCCTCCGTCCTTAAAATTTATAACATGGTATCAGAGCGTGTTTAAAATATCAGTAAAAGATAGTGTTTTTACTAAGGAGTTAAAAGGAGTTCTGAAATTTTTTGTGGAACGTATTCTCTAGTAGTGAGAAAGTTTTCATGCCGTAAGAAAAGTTTTACACAGTGAGAAAGTTGTTTACAGAGTAAAAATGACAGAAACAAGCACAAGCTTGCATAATCCACAAATACCACAACTTAATGGAAAAAATTATGATTATTGGGCCATTACAATGAGAGCCTTGTTTGCTTCACAAGATATATGGGAGATGGTGGAACAAGGTTTCCAGGAACCAACAGATGCAGTAGCATTGGTGGCTTTGACACCAGCAAAAAGAGATGTGTTGAGAGATAGCAAGAAGAAGGAAAACAAATCCCTCTTCTATCTCTTTCAAGAAGTGCATGAGAGTATATTCCCAAGGATTTCAGCAGCAACAAGGTCTAAGGAGGCGTGGGATATTCTCAAGACAACCTATCAAGGCATGGAGAAGGTGAAGAAAACAAAGCTACAAATGCTGAGGAGATACTTTGAAACTCTCTGTACAAAAGAGTTTGATAACATAGACTCATTCTTCACACATGTGATTGGGTTGGTCACCCAGATAAGGTCTCATGGAGAGACAGTTGAGGAAATAAGAATAGTGGAGAAAAACTTGAGAAGTATGCCCTCAAGATTTGATGCCATAGTGGTGGCAATAGAGGAGACAAGATCTCTCAATATTTTCGGAGGATGAGCTTTGTGCATCCTTGATGTCTCATGAAAATAGAATTAATAGTACAGTGAAATCCTCATTGGAGCATGCATTCAAGACACAGATGTCTTTTGTTCAAGGTATAGGTCGAGGAAGATCAAACTACCGACGAAGAGGAATAAGCCCACACAGAAGTGGAAGAAGCAACCCTACAAGCACAAGTTGAAGGGGCAGTAATGAAAATCAAAGTGAAGGATCAAGCCAACACCAAGCACAAGGATAAAGGTATGACAAATCCCAAGTCCAATTTCATTATTGTAAAAAGTATGGGCATTATGCCTATGAATCTAGAAAGAAACAAAATGACATGAATAATAGGCAAAATGAAAATTTTGCAAAAAAGATAAGAACCAGAGTAATGTGCTTCTAACATGTAATGTAGCACAAGAAAAACAAGATGATGTATGGTTTCTAGACTTAGGTTGTAGTAACCACATGACTGGAAACATAGCAATGTTTGCCAATCTTGACGAGAATGTGAAGTTTGAAGTGACAACAGGGACTGATAGCAATGTCTCTGTCATGGGAAAAGGAAGAGTGTCAATATTGACAAGGAAGGGAGAAAATAAATTTTTCCAGACGTGTATTATGTACCTAGCTTGAAATGTTACCTTCTTAGCATTGGAAAACTCGTGAACAA
Source organism: Pinus albicaulis (assembly GCA_034641835.2). Taxonomy (NCBI): domain Eukaryota; kingdom Viridiplantae; phylum Streptophyta; class Pinopsida; order Pinales; family Pinaceae; genus Pinus; species Pinus albicaulis. The sequence goes on along the minus strand of CM076584.1, from coordinate 195,392,725 downwards.
GGGCTACAATGTATTTTTTAAAAATTATGTGTGTACTATCATGGACATACCTCCAAGTAAAAGGGTCATTGCTGAAGTGCATATGAAAAATAATAGGATGTTTCCTCTCAAGCTCAGAACAGACTTGCAAGAAGGAGGTGTGGTAGCAGCAGTCACACAATAGGTCTTTCAAGAAGAAGTAAAAGACGAAAACTAGTTATGGCACTTGAGATTTGGACATCTCAATTTTGGAGGTTTGAACCTCTTGCATGAGAAAGGGATGGTAAAAGGATTACCACTCATTCAGAAACCTAACAGCCTATGTGAAGGCTACATCTTGGGAAAACAACATAGAGAAGAATTCCTAGCAGGGAAAAGTATAAGGGAAAAGGCACCTTTAGAGATTGTACACTCAGATTTGTGTGGACCAATGAAAACGCCATCTTTAGCTGGCAGCCATTATGTTTTGACATTAATAGATGATTACACCAGAAAGACATGGGTGTATTTTTTGAAACAGAAGAGTGAAGTGTTTGAACATTTCTACCACTTCAAAGCTATTGTTGAGAAGCAGAGTGGGCACTACATCAAAGTGCTGAGGACTAATAGAGGTGTAGAATATATCTCCAAATATTTCATATTGTTGGAACAGGGTCTCTTAGCAAGCTACGAAGACTAGTCCATTTTGATATTTGTGATATATTTTAGTTAGATTTAATCTTGCGGAGGGGTTTTGGGGTGGGTCAAAGCCCCGAAAGCATTGTAAAGGGTAAAATGGGTAAACTAGGGGTCCGAAAACCATGGGTTGCGGACCATAGGAAAGTTTAGGATAGATTGTCATAAACAGAGGAGAATTTTGTATTGTAAAGGACAAGAATGATGAGATATTGATGCGAATTGTGGCTTAAGCGATCTGTTTAGGTTTTGGGGAACAGAATCCTATTGGATGTGTGCACGGAGATCCTCCTCCAGCTGTGTGCAGACCCTGCTGCTATGTGCATATGTTGGGAAGGGAATTGTAAGGGATAATTGATGAATGAATGAATGAGAAGGATTGATGTTATATTGAATCTGTGAGTAATCTATGTATGAATTATTGGTAATTGTTGTGTATTTCTGTGTTTAAGCTGTGAAGTGCTATGTAAGTGTGTCTTTATACTTCGATCTACTCTATACTGCTTATGCATTGCCGAATTACTGTAATAACAGCGAATATAATCATATATCTAGTGCATATGGATGTGAATAGAAACCATCTTGACTGTGTGCAGCATTAAGCGATCTAAGTATCGCGGGACCAAACACAGCTCTGCTTGCCTTACCTATCCTTTCTTAGGGTGTGGAAACCTGGTTCCAACACCCACCCATACTACTTCGGGTGAGACTTTGACCTACAAAAGCAGGTCACTACCGAAAGGCCCAGTAGTATAGGGGTTTGTTGGAAAACCTTGCACACCGAACCTGGGTCAGGACCCCTCGAGCCAACAAATGGTTCCGTTGTCGAGACCTAAAGAAGTCTAAGAGAGCGATCGGGTAATGAAAAGAAAAACTAAAGATCTGATGCAGAAGTGAATGAGTGCTACACTGGGAGAAATTGTAACACAGAGCGATAAGTATTATCGAACTGATCCAGAATAAAATCCCTCTATCCCTGGCCCACCAAAGAGAGAAACGATGCAATATTCATCAGGCTCACAGGAGAGCAAGCCCTCAACTAGAGCCTCACTAGAAGGAGGCATGGCAATACACTTAAAACTACCTACCTTCAAAGGCGTAGCCGATGAAGACATGGACCGATTTTGTTTCGTAGCCGACTCGGTATGGATGGCACAAGGGGTGGCGAGTGACACTGTGAAGAGAGCACAATTGTCCCTAGCCTTTGAAGACAGAGCACTGGATTGGTATATGCGGTACATATCTCAAAACGGGAATGCATCCCTTAAAGATATTAAGGACACCTTAAAACAATAGTTTCGGAAGCCAAAGTCATATTCTAAACTGGTAGCGGAAGTCAAAGACTTCAAGCAAGATACGACAGAGTCAATATAGGAGGCTGATCAGCGATTTAAGAAAGAAATCAGAGAAGGAGGGTTCAAGTACGACGAAAGAAAACACATGGAATGGTTCATTGCCATGTTGCTACCTCACTTACGTACACCAATGGGCCAACAGACCTTCGAGTCCCAAGAAAAAGCCTTTGAAGCTGCCATGAAGCTCGAAGCCACGCCCAAAGATGACACGTTGGGGGGGGGGGGTATGGCAGATTCAAGAGCATCTCGGAGCCATGCACTTAGAAATAAAGAAATTGCAGACAAAACAAGAAAAGAAAGATCTCTGGTGCCTATGATTTTGGGTGTCTGGCCATGCCAGGTACCAGTGTCCCCTATTGGTGGATTACCTACAGGCAAGGGGACCTAGTCCACTACGCCCCGGGTACAGCGGATCGGCACCCTGGTGCTATGACTGTCGGGTAGCGGGATTACACGATACAGCTCAGTGCCCCCAGATAAGTATGGGCGATCTGAAGCAATAGTGGTGTAGGTTCTGCCGGTCGGTAGGGAACAATGAGAAAAATTGTCGCACATATGAATTATTGGTAGATCGGGGAAACCTCTGTAGGGTACAATCAGATCCTGCTTCACCGAGATCCCCCGCAATGTTTGATGGCTCCCCAGCGAGGGGTAGGAGAGGTCGTGGAGGAAGCACAGGATGGGGTTGGGGCCAGCTGATCTACTATAACTGCGGGGATATAGGACACTTCACAAGGGACTTCCCAAATCTGACCAGGAAATCTTGCAAATATTGTCGGCAGCTGGACCATGAGATTGAAGATTGCTCGATATTGCTACCCAAAATGTAGAAGAAACAACCCACCCCTACGTAGAATGTACAAAGGGCTAAAACTAAGCTGCATAATGAGATGGTCACCCAAGGAGTAAGGGAAGAAGTGCACCTCATGGAACAGGCACCACAGGCAGACCCTGCGCAGAAAGGGGAAGAGGTTGAGCCCATTCTAGAGGCATGCTTGAAACTGCTACGTAACCAACTAGCTGTAGAAACTCTTCAAGAAATATTGAGAAACTTCGTAGCCCAGCCCAACACCATTCCTAAGACTAGAGGTGTTCACCAGCTATATGGCTACAGAAAACGCACTGGAAAATAACTGTGGTTGACTGCGCAGATTGGTGACTACGAGATGGACCAATTTATTCTCGATTTGGGGTCGGATGTGAATGTACTACCAAAATAGATGTGGAAACGAATGGGTGAGCCTAAAATGAAATGGTCTACTATCCAGCTGCGCATGGTGAACCAACAGAATATCATCCCACTAGGATGGTTGCCAAAAGTTATGGTAGATATAGTCGGAGTAAGAGTCTGAGTAGACTTTGAGGTCATCGAACTCATGGACGATACGGATCCATATCCTTCACTACTCGGGCTAGATTGGGCTATGGATATGAGAGGTTTCATCAATCTCAAGAAGCGCAACATGTTGTTTGAAAACAATGGTACTCACGTGATAGTACCAGTAGATCCAGTGGAAGGTGCACAGTATACCAAACCATCCTACGAACAAGAGGAACTAGACCACATTTATAGATTGACTACGCAGGATGAAGATAGGGGTAAACCCACCACAAACAAGATATTCTGGAGAGATAGTGAATTCTGCTTTCACGCTGATGAGGAACTAGAGAATTGGAAAAACCGGTTATATGAGGTTTCGGAACTGAGTCGGCCCCGGGTCACAAGAGCCCTATATTGCATTTCCTCTGAGGTAAGAGATCTACCCCACTTTGATGAAGTTGGGAGTGTCTAGGAATTCCTAAGAACACTAGAAACTAGAGTACCAAGGGAAAAACAGCTCTAGGCCCTTAATCTGGCTATGCGCGGGACACCCATGCGCTGGTGGGATACACACAAGGAAGCATTCCCGGACTGGGAAACATGTCGAGAAAGGATGCTTCTACGGTTCGCCCCTCCCGCTGACAGATGCATCAGGATGTTCCTTGGACCTAGCGACCCCCACACACATCTGCGTATCTGGATGACCAGGTGGGCTGACCGCACTACAGAAGAATGGGTCCATCTATTTTTTCATGCCTTGGGGCCTATCCCAGCCGCTTGGTACTTGGATGCGGAATTACACTAGCACACCCACCACTGGGAAGTACTAAAGGAGGACTTTGTTGGAACATTTAGATTTTTTTGGGGGACAGAGACACTCGATGAAGCTCTGTAGGACATTGATGCGTTTTTATTTAAGAATTCTCCCCACCACGCCGCCCCAAGGGTCCTGACTTGGGAAGCACAGATGCAAAGAATAGCCAATTGCTGGAGCTTGGAAATTGACGAGGAGGAAGATAACCCTCGGAACATTTCCATCCCAGAATCGGAAGGAGAATGCACTGTCATAGGGCCATCACTACAGAATATTGATGTAATGCAACCTCTTAAGCTGTGTGATGTTAACATTGGGATGGAGGAACACCCTAAGCTAGCTAAGGTTAGGGACTATTGGGATGAAGGGACTGTAAGCAAAATCGCAGAATTACTCATGGAGTATCAAGATCTATTTCGGACAAAGTTCTCTGAGCTCAAGGGCATCACCGGGGACCTTGGTATTATGCACATCACTCTAAAACTAGAGGCGTGCCCCGTCAAGCAGCAACCTTGCCTACTGAATCCTAAGTACAAGAAAAAGGTCTAGGAAGAGCTGGATAAAATGCTTGCCATAGGTATCATTGAACCTGTTGAGCAGTCAGATTAGGTAAGCCCAATGGTCATCCAGGAAAATAATACCAAGGGGGAGATACACATCTTCGTAGATCTGCACAAGTTAAACGACGATTGCATCCATGACCCCTTCCCCACACCCTTCTCCAATGAAATCCTTGATAGCGTGGGCGGACAGGAGGCCTATTCCTTCACTGATGGCTTCTCAAGATACCATTAGTTCCGAATTGCACCTAAATATCGCAGTAAGACTACCTTCGTGACTGAATGGGGGTCCTTCCAGTATACGGTCATGCCCTTTGGTCTAAAAAACGCACCTGCTATTTTTTCAAGGGTCATTGTTGCTGTGTTCAAGGAATTTATTCATAAGCTCCTAGAAGTTTATTTCAATGATTGGATAGTTTTTGGCTTAGTAAAAGAAAATGTCTCTAACCTGTGACTAATGTTGGATGCGTGTTGGAAGGACCAAATTTCCTTGAATATTAAGAAGTGCATCTTCTATGTGCCATTTGGAATCCTTCTCGGACACATCGTCTATCAGCATGGATTGATGGTTGATCCTGCGAAGGTAGCCGTAATAATCAATCTGGCAGTCCCAACAATAGAGAAACAATTGCGTTCTATTCTCAGACACATTGGCTATTACAGGAAATTCATTTAGGGGTATGCCCTAATTACAACACCTATGGAAAAGCTACTAAAAAAAGACATTTCTTTCTTTTGGGATGATGAATGTCAGAAGAGCTTTGAACTACTCAAAGAGAAGATGATCTCTACCCCCATACTCATATTTCCAGATTGGTCAAAGGAATTTCATGTACATGTGGATGCGTCAGGCATCGCCTTGGGAGCTATTCTCACTCAGCCTAGAGAGGGTGATATCGATCACCCAGTTACCTTTGTGAGTCGAAAACTCTCGGGAGCAGAATGGAACTACTCCACCACTGAGCATGAAGGATTGGTTATGGTTTATGCGCTATATAAATATCAGCACTATGTATTGGGTGGACACTTTAAAATGTTCACTGATCACTCAGCTTTAAAATACCTGGTCAACAAGCCTGTGTTGGGGGGGAAGATCTTTCACTGGCTGTTGCTATTTTAGGAATATGATTTTGAGATCATCGTCAAGCCCGGGAGGTTGAATGAATGCCTAGACCATCTATCTCCCATTGAAATAGGGGAGGAACCTACTAATTTGGAAAAAGGATTGCCCAATGCGCAACTGTTTACCATTAAGGTGGTTGATGCACACTTTGTTGATATCATTGAGTTCCTCACTACAGGCGTGGCCTCGGCAGGATATTTGGTATAGCAAAACAAGGAATTGATCTCTCAGGCATCGGACTTTACTCTCATCGCCAGTCAGTTATACAACCTAGGTGCAGATGAAATACTATGCAGGTATGTCCTATACCATGAACGACCTATTTTTTTAGCAGAAGCACATAAAGGTGTCGCGGGAGGCCACTATGCAGGACGCGCAATGGCACAAAAGATTTTGAGGGCTAGGTTATGGTGGCCTACCTTGCATCAAGATTCTTACACCTATTGTAGGTCATGCGACACTTGTCAGCGCATAGGACGACCTTCAGGATGAGGTGAGATTTCGTTACAACCTCAAATCGCTTTGCAGGCTTTTGACAAATGGGCCATTGATTTTATAGGGCCCATTAACCCACTCAGAAAGAAAATAGGTGCACGCTACATTATCATCGCCACTGACTATGTTACTCGCTGGGATGAGGCACAAGCGGTGAAGGATTGTACTACGGATACTACTGCGCACTTCATTTTTGAGCACATTCTGACTAGGTTTGGCTACCCAAAGATCCTAATGAGCGACAGAGGTACACACTTTGTCAACCAAACGATTCAAGCCTTGAATGAGGAGTTCAGGATCCACCATGCAAAGAGTACGCCATACCACCCTCAGGCAAATGGGGCAGTTGAAGCTTTTAACAAAATTTTGGAATAGGCATTAACTAAGGTTTGCAATGCCGATCGGGGTGACTGGGATGTTTGCATTCGCTATGTTCTGTGGGCCTACCGAATGACCTGCAATAATCTAACAGGAAGAACCCCCTTTCGGATGGTCTATGGAAAAGAGGTCATTATGCCTATTGAATATGTTGTTCCTAGCCTACGCATCACAACATTTACAAATATGGCGGACCCTAATATCATGGAGGAATGTCTTACGCAATTAGTGGCTCTCGAGGAGGATCGGTTTATTGCTAATTTTCACCAAAAGGTTTAGAAGGCTCATCATAAAGCATGGCATGATCGACATATCCAACAAAAGGCATTCGACACAGGTGACCTTGTCCTTTTGTATGATAGCCAATTTGCGTAGCATCCAGGGAAATTCTACCAGCAATGGCTTGGTCCCTACACCATTAAGGCAATCACGAATGGCGGAGCAGTCCAGCTAGCTAAATTGTGTGGATATATCTTACCAGTATTTGTTAATGGTAGTCGACTCAAGCCGTATCAGGTTCAATGACTATATGGCAGCTACAGTGACTCGGGACAATTCACAAGATTGTGTTGGGGGACTGTTGGAACAGGGTCTCCTAACAAGCTGTGAAGACTGGTCCATTTTGATATTTGTGATATATTTTAGTTAGATTTAATCTAGTGGAGGGGTTTTGGGGTGGGTCAAAGCCCCAAAAGTGTTGTAAAGGGTAAAAGGGGTAAACTAGGGGTCCGAAAGCCATGGGTTGCAGACCATAGGAAAGTTTACAATAGATTGTTATAAACAGAGGAGCATTTTGTATTGTAAAGGACAAGAATGATGAGATCTTGATGCGAATTGTGGGTTAAGCGATCTATTTGGGTTTTGGGGAACGAAATCCTGCTGGCTGTGTGCACGGAGATCCTAGTCGAGCTGTGTGTGCAAGTTGGGAAGGGAATTGTAAGGGATAATTGATGAATGAATGAAGGAGAAGGATTGATAGAATATTGAATCTGTGAGTAATCTGTGTATGAATTATTGGTAATTGCTGTGTATTTATGTGTTTAAGCTGCGAAGTGTTGTGTAAGTGTGTCTCTATACTTCGATCTTCTTTGTTCTGTTTATGCATTTCCGAATTACTGTTATAACAGTGAATATAATCATAGATCTAGTGCACGTGGATGTGAATAGAAACTCTCTTGACTATGTGTAGCATTAAGTGATATGAGTATCTCGAGACTAAATGCAGCTCTGCTTGCATTACCTATCCTTTCTCAGGGTGTGGAAACTTGGTTCTAGTACCCACCCATACTACTTTGGGTGAGACTTTGACCTGCGAAAGTAGGTCACTGCCGAAAGGGCCAGTAGTATAGGGGTTTGTTGGAAAACCTTGCACACCGAACCTGGGTCAGGACCCCTCGAGCCAACACATACGTTTCTGTAGGGAGAATGGCATACATAACAACTTTACCACAAGGTACACACCACAACAAAATGATGTTCCAGAAAGGAAGAATAGGACCATCATGGACATGGTCAGAAGTATTTTGAAGGCAAAACATTTTTGAAATGAGTATTGGGCTGAAGCTATCAATTGTGCAACGTATATTTTGAATAGATGCCCAAACAAAGCTATTATTAACAAAGTTCCAAAATAAGCATGGAGTGGAAAAAAGCACTTTGTCACTCACATGAAAGTATTTGGATGTGTGGCATATGCACATGTCCTAGATCAAATAAGGAAGAAATTGGACAGTAAGGGGGAGAAGTGTATCTTTTTTGGATACAATGATGAGTCCAAGGCATATAAACTCTATAACCCATCCACTAAGAAAGTTATAATTAGTAGAGATGTGCAGTTTATTGAAGAATAAGCTCGGAATGGAAGCTTAGAGAAGACAGTGAATGTGAATACATGTGTGTCTCATGAAGAGCAAGAGGAATGCAAAACAACAAATAATTCCTCCATGGTGGCTCCTCCTCCACCTACACAAGCACATCAGGGAACACCACAAGCTGGAAATAGAAAAACCTTGAGAAATCAAGGAAGTGCTTCTCCAAGCACACCATAGGGATCAAAAACTCCCTCAAATTCAAGTGGAACTCCAAGCACACCAAGAATACCAAAATTGAGAAATATAAGTGAAATATATCAGCAGGATGAAGCTGATAGAAATGCTGGTCTAAATTCATTATTTGCATTATTTTGTCATGTAGATGACCCAATCCATTTTTAAGATGCAGTCAAGGAAGAGAAATGGGTTGCGGCAATGAATGAAGAGATAGGAGCAATAGAAAAGAATGACACATGGGAGTTAGTGGACCTTCCGTAAGGTAAAGAAGTCATTGGAGTGAAGTGGGTCTATAAGACCAAGAGAAATGTTGAAGGAAAGATTGAAAGGCACAAAGCAAGGCCTTTTGTGAAAGGTTACAAGCAACAACATCGAAGAGACTATACGGAAACATTTGCGCCAATCTTGAGGATGGAGACAATGCGTACAATGTTGTCAATTGTAGTGCAACAAAAATGGAAAGTCTATCAGATGGATGTAAAGTTAGCGTTCTTGAATGGAGTGCTAAAAGAGGAGGTGTATGTTGCGCAAAATCCTGGCTATGAAATAGAAGGCCAAGAACACAGGGTGTGTAGGTTGCAGAAAGCTCTCTATGGGCTAAAACAAGCACCGCGTCCATGGTATAGCAGAATAGATTCTTACTTGATGGACAATGGTTTCGACAAATGTAACGGTGAACCTACACTCTACATCAAAGAAAATGATGGTAAGATTCTTATTGTCGTTTTGTATGTAGATGATTTTATTTTTACAGGTAGTGATGATTTTCTCATCGCTGATTTCAAAGCATTCATGAAATGTGAGTTTGAAATAACTAACTTGGGGTTATTAAGATATCTTTTGGGCATAGATGTGAAACAAACAGAAAATGGAATTTTTATTTCTCAAGCAAGATATGTAGCAAAAATTTCAGAGAGGTTTAATTTGAAGAATAGCAATCCATCACCAACTCTAAACATCATGGGGTTGAAGTTAAGTAAGGAAGATTGTAGCAGCAATGCAAATCTGACATTATACAAGAGCATGGTGGGCAGCCTAATGTATTTGACCGCAACTAGGTCTGACATAATGTATGTAGTTAGTTTGGTGTCGAGGTTCATGGAGACACCCAAGGAGACACATTGGAAAGCAGCAAAAATACTTTAAAAGTATGTCAATGGGACAAAGGAGTATGGTGTTTTGTACTCCGCAACTGATGATTTTAGGCTAGTTGGTTACATTGATAGTGATTTGGCAGGAATTGTTGATGACAGAAAGAGCACATAAGGACATGTATTTAATTTGGGTTTGGGAGCCATTTCATGGGCTTCCAAGAAGCAGTCGATAGTATCATTGTCAATAGTAGAAGCTGAATATGTTCTCGAAACAACAACAACGTGTCAAGCAATTTGGATGAGAAGGATGTTGCGGGATTTATCTCATCAACAAGATGGAGCAACCACTATTTTCTGTGATAACGGTTCAGCAATTGCACTATCAAATAATTCTCTCTTTCACAAAAGGACAAAGCATATTGATGCCATATATCATTTCATAATAGAATTGGTTAACAACAGTGAGATTGTGTTGTAGCATTGTAGGTCAGAAGAAAAATTTGCAGACATCTACACAAAGCCATTGGCACGTGGAAATTTTGTCTATCTCAGAGATTGTTTGGGAATGGTTAATGGCGGAAGTTGCGATTAAGGGGGAGTGTTGGAAATTAATCTCAACCACCATAGTAAATGAACTAGCAGCAACCATACCTCAGTTAATGTTTTACAGGTTGCAGATTGCGTGTGCAGAGAAGGACAAGTTATGAGCAAAGGAAATTACCCATTCCGCAACAGATGAAATAAATCAAAGTCAAATAGAAGTTAATACATGGTTATTAAATGAGCATGGGCAAATATTTAATCCACAAGTTATGTTTAGTTCACGCAAGTTCTGTAATGTCCAGTAAATGATGTCCGCCCATAATTTGTATTAAATTTGGTGTGTCATGAATTAAATTTCTTAGATATATATGTGCTTATATTTTACACGTAAGGATAGGGTGAGAAATATAGAGAGTGTTTTGTAGTGTGGCGGATGTAAGTCTGGAAAGACAAGTGGAGAAAATCGTGGAGCGAATTTTGGTGGGTGCTTGAAAATAATGTTTGCTGTGTGCTACTCCGCAACCCTGATGAATGTAAATCCAAGTAAGAAGTCTTGTTTTACTTGTAAAGGAGTCGCAACCTCCATATGGTCCCATATGGTCATGTATTTCATGTGTTGAAGATTTAATATAAAGTTTGGTTAGTTGCGATATAGTTATGGAATTTTCAACTATGTGTTTTACTGCAACACTCTGTTTTACTCTGTTTCACTGTGAGTAAAATTATTTGATTTTATTAGCTCCTCTCCATAGTTGTGATTTTAATCTCTGCCACTCTATATTAAAAGGAAGACCCTCAGAAGTTGATTTCCGCAACTGTATTCTATTGATTAACTGAGTTTCAAACTTTGTGTAAACTTCAGTAAATGAGCTATCTTGGTTAAAGTAATTTCTGCAACTTTGTGTGAACTCTGTGTGTTGAGGGAAAAGTATTTACTCTCTCTGTATTTAAAATTTCTAACAATATGGATGCCATTGAGAAATTCCTCACGGTCGAGAGGAGACTTGAGGCCATGTAGAATGTCGTCATCGCCATTTTCAACCTTCTCCTTGTTAAAAACTATTGCCGTATTGTAGGCAACCGCCCTGAGGTTATTAGGTCTTTTATGGACCTTATTTTCCCCATAAACCCTAAGTGCGCACATACATTAGCTAGGAGACGATGTAATTTTCTTTTTCTACCTTAAATAAATAATTCCTCTTATATAAGTAATATGAATTGCAATTCCATGCTGTCACTTCAACAGTTGAATGAGAAGCATAACTAGATGCACCAGTAGCATAAATCGATCCAGTACTAGTAATAGAGACAGATTTTGAAGCATTGGTAACTTGGGTTAGAAGGGAGCATACCTTACAGGCCATTAGTAGCCTCGCGAGACAAGGATTAAGTTAATGTTGGAGATTAATATTTAAATGTGGATGACGATTCAATTGGTAGAGTGAAAGTTTCCATACAGATAGGAGCATGGACACCATACCTTCCAGTTCACTAGTTTGTTTAAGATTATCTAGTTTCATAGTTAGTGTCGATAAAGTCCATTTGATGTTGTGTCTTTCTCGCTTCCTGAAATCCTGTTGCGTTAGGTGCCCTAGCCTCCGATGCTTATGTCATTATTTCTATCTTCACTCTTGGCTATGCCTTAGTTGCTAGTGATTATGCCTGTGTTTCTATATTCACTCTTTCCTATGCCTTAGCTACCAGTCAGGTGTTTATGTGTAAGCCAAATAAAATAGAACGATGCTTGAGTTTCATGGCTTCTGGATGGATCCTCTTTCCTTACTGATCTATGTTACATCATATGGTGTTGTATTTCTTGCTGCATGATTTTCTACCAGAAGCATCCCAACCAACAGCTTAAGAAGTAACCAATTTCATACCCTTTACCATCAATAATTGGTAGTGATGCTAATAATATCGCTCAAGGCTATGTGGTCTATTGATTATAAATCAATGAATTCGAGCTTTGGCTCTTGTTGTGATTACAAGGATGTTGGGTCAACTGTTGGCTTCAATTTTGGTGAGTAAACTAAGGTTCAAATGCATCTGGCTAACTAGCCACCATTCCTAGTTCTCTTTCTATGAAATTTGATTTACCACCTCTTCTTATATTGCTATTGGTAGTTCTGGTTCCAAAGCAAGATCTAGTTTATGGAAGCCCTAGTTTAAGCGCTTGATTCAAAGCCATTTTGATGATGCAATTGATTCACTCCCAGATGATGCAACTTACCTAGAAATAGTAGGCAGCGTATTCTTTGGATCTGGCTAACCGTGCAGTGCAACTCAGGTAGGAGCATTCAGGTAACTCAGGTAGGAGAATTAAAATTCTTTGCATCATTCAGTGTCATGCAAGAAGGTAGTAACTCGAGACACTGAGTAAATGAACTGACTAACACTGAAAGATGGTTTACTGGTTTACTTGACCTTACATGTTACATGTTAGAGATGTTAGGTGACACTTGGTATTCATGCAAAAGCATGAGGTCCCGCTACAGGAACTATATATATATATATATATATATATATATTTATTTATTTATTTTTTCGAATTGTCATATTACTTTATTTAATAATTTTTTTATATAATTTTAAATATTAGCTCTTTCTTTTTATTACCATGTAACTATGAAGGTGTAATTTACAATGTTTATCAGTGGTTGGCTAACTTTCATTTGATTATGGGCTGCAAATTCTATTGTGATGGGATGGAAATGTTAATATGGTTCAACTACTTACGTGTTCAATGGGCTTACACCATTCCTATTTTCTTCCAGGCGCATTATGCTTCTTTAATTTCTATGAGAAATCATGTTTCGAACTTGCACTCTCACTGCAATTATTCAAGCCAAGGCTTTATAATGGCGAACCCCGACAGAGAAATTTTATAGTGGGCATGTGGCCAAGGGTCTTCTATTTTATTTTAATTTCTACTAACTATCCGCGGCCTAGATTTTTGTGGTTAATGTACTAAATTAATTTTATTTCCTGTGGAAGATATAGGACATGTCCCTTTGAAGATAATTTAGTACTATATTAAATTTTTGAAAATAATTTAGTACTATATTAAATTTTGAAAATAATTTAGTACTATATTAAATTTTTTCGTACTCAAAAGGGAAGTCCTAGTGTCATTCTTTCTCTTGAAACATTTATATATATTTCTAGTTCTGGTATTACACCTCTTCAATATCATGCCTACCTGACAATGTGTTTTGGATTTCTCATGATTGTTATTGTTTACATACTCTTAGTTGAGAAAATAACTATTATTTTTCCTTTCTTAACATGTACATGATGAAGTTGAATGTGATGAATACATAGGCCTTGTGGAAAATAGATTAGTTTTGGTTACGCTAGTTATAAAGAGAAATGTTTTTCATACTAATTTATTTCTTCTATAATCTCATGTGTATTTCTAGTCAATGTTTCTAAGTGTAGCTTGCAATGTTAAGGTTGCATTATACAAATTTATCCTTGATTGAGACTACATTTCAATGGTTCAAGGGACTATCTTGGCATGAATAATAACCCAAAGACCTCTTGAAGGGTTAGATGAACAAAACATCTTACTTTTATAGTTTCTAGAATTATTCAAAAATAGACAACTCTTAGACATTTTCATTAGTGGCATGTAAAATTTTTTTACACAATTTTAGTTTACTGTTATAGTTATTTCTTTCTTATTTACACTCTAGAGAAAGGGATTGTTTTGGGTTGCTATCAATCTAGCTCGACCCAAGAGCTAACCGACCCTCCTGAAGTTCCAAGTTTTTTCACAACCTACAGTCAAATTATTTACTCTAACATTATTCACAACAACCTATGATCTAAGGGTTCATAATTTCAATTCAGAGTCACTCACAATGCCTAAATACAATAACTTATCATATCTAAAATCAAGTGAAGTCCTTTCAAATTGTTCCCAAGAATATGCAATTCAATCAAGACCTTCCAACCAACAATAACTTCCACATCAGTTTTTTTGAAAACAACATTTCCTATTTAATTAACAAAGTTATATTGATACTTATCTATTTTATGGCTAGCTCGTATAGCTCTCTTTCTCTTTTGAGGTGGTAGAACCATATGTTGGAAAAATCACCTGATTTGGAAATTTTGAAAGATAGGTCTTGAATCTTTGGATGTGAAACAAAACCACACACAGGAGAAAATCTAATGAAACTTTCAGGAAACCAAATTTGAAACGAAATCAAAGTCAACTGATCAATTAAAGGAAAACCTGTCATTTGATAAATTCTCTCTTTCACTCAGAATATTTTCAAAAATAGGGATCTTGCTATTAAAATAACACATCGTTGAGAACCACAAATGCTACCTTGAGCCGGTTGATCACTGTACTCCTGTAACCAGTCTACTGGAAGGGAAGCAGACTCTAGGTTCACCTTGAAGTCTCATTTTTCAAAAGTTTAAGCTCTAGTTTACAAGTTGAGAGCACTAATATGCAACACTTTCTAGCTATATAAGCTTCTTTTTGTTGTCTTAATTAACATCACCAGTAAGGTATTGGGTTTTATGCCTAGCAACTACATTTACTCAAAAAAATTGCTAGTTATATGTAAACAAAAAAATCTATTTCACATGAAACTAGATATGCCTTAGCCTGACTGCCTTAGCCTCACTCAAGGTAGGGACTAGCTGTCATGCAACCTCCCCTGTTTTACAATAGCATCTAACTAATACTCAGATTTCTTAGTTTGTTATCCTGCTACATAATTCTAATACTTTTTCTTATTTATATAACCTTCAGTGCAAACAACTAATATTGAATTTCATGAGGAATTAAGTTCATTGCGAGAGAATAGGTATCTTTACGTCATAACGATAATACCAAATTATACTACATAATTTAAGGTTGCAAGGATTATTTTTAACTCATTTCTCACCAATTTTCCAATAAGGTAATTTCCATTGTGAATATTTAGCAACTTAATCATAACCTTGTCTACATGATTGGATTTGAAATTACTCACACACCAATTGGATGATTGCACTTTCAAATTAAAAGCTTATTTTTAGATGCATTCTTATTTCCATTGTTACGATTAATGAAATATTATTGCCATGTTGATAGTTGGAAACTTTATATTGATGAAAAGAAATATATACTAAATCTTATTGTTTAAAAGATCAATGATGACTTATTCAAAAAATGGATAGCCCTATGATGAATTGTGGGGGATATATTTTATTTGATACAAATTTCATCTAATTTCGATGAAATTTAGTATCAAACATTATTATATATTCATGACTAATGTTTTAGTGGCATTAACAATTTTGGACAGAAAGTATAAATACATTTTATCCAAATTATAATCGTAAATATATTTGTTAAGGGGTGGAACAACTTTAAAATGGTATTGTGACTGATATTTAGCATGAGATAAAAATAGAGGAGAAAAAAACCTTAGATATCCTACGACCTCATTATGAAATGTAAGTGTCCCTTAGTCCTTATAAAACTGTTATTTTTAGTAAGTAGCGTCTACACCATATAGTCATTCTATTATTGATAATGTTGAGGTCCATATCCTCCACCCTTTAGTTATTTTACCAAAACCATCTGCATCCATTCACATATAAGTCATATATGCATCCTAATAATGGAGATAATTGGAATTCCCTCCGTCAATATCATCATTCTCTTATTATTTCACTTATTGGTATTGTTTTGTGCATATCTACCTAGACCTAGTGGCGTAGCCTAGAAACAACCAAGAAAAAAATACAATGCTCTATGTATAGATGTTTGAAATATAAGAATAAAACTTACTTGGAATCCAATCCAAGCTTCCTCCTCCTCCTTACTTATTGGCTCCATCTCCAACTCTAATTTCTATAAGTGGAATATGAAAATAAACCAAAATAGCCAAGAGAATAAAATATGTAAAACAAAATATACAAACAAATCTAAACAATAAATCAAGGATTCATGTTATACATATGCATAAACATGACATAATGTATAGGAGAAAGAATGCACTTTTGTATTAATAATGGCAAAAAAATATTACAATCCTTGTAGGTTGTTGTAACACATCTGTTTCTAATAAGTTAGATATTGTAGAAGAAAAATAAAAATGAAAATTGTAGAAAGAATAAAATTAAAGATGAAAAAATGTTAGGCAAAATGTAGAAATAAGAAAAATAAACGAAAAATAAAGATGACAAAATGTTAGGCATAGAAAATAGTAGTGAAAAAGAAAAAATTTTAAGAAAAATAGAAAGAAATCACATTCAAATGCTTCTTAAAAATTAGTTAGAGATATATACATTGTGCTAGTGAAAACGTCGTTATATATTTTTAAATTTATGTTATTATATGTTTAATTAAAATATTAACCATACTTTTTAAAATGATTAATCAAATTTTGTAATAAAATGTTGCCATATATGAATTTTTATATCAAGTGGTAAATAATATGCAAGTTTGAACAAAAGAGATGTGGTTCGCCTAGATTAATGTCATCCACACCTCCCCGTTCCCTCTTATCCCTTCCAAACATTATCCAATGGGGGCGTTCCATGCAAGCCATTTCCACTAAACATCCTCTGAAAACGTGTCATGCTCCTTTTAACTCCGCACCCCCACTCTTCGATTCCGCTTACCACTTACACCCCCCACTAGGTCCTTTCCAATACCATCTTTATTCTTCGTTGATAGTTATATCATTCATTCTCGCCAATCCATCATCACCCTCCACACCATCTCATCTACAAATCATCACCATTTGTCCTACATTCACCCATTATAACAAATCTGTTTTCCCATTGCAAAATTTTATTGACATTAATTTTCCTCCCGCACCCAAAATAAATGATCACTACAGATACCTGTTGAAACTAGAAATATTTTTTTTGAATTAGATAGTATAATTTTTGGGCTAACTCACCTGGTACTTGAGCAGTGTTTTGATTTAGTCAAAGACATCGACATTCCAGAAAAGCTTCCATATAGTTGCAGCGCTGCCCAAATACTTTTTCAAACACCCAACCATCACTTTAACAAGTATATATATCAAGTCCTCCTATTTTATTTTCATAGATGGCTCCTAAGAATAAACCTGTATCTCAAGATAACCCAATGGTGCCCCAGCTCTAGATTTGGACCACCAACCCCTAGTTGACCAATTTTACAAATTTCAGAGACCAATTGTGAATTCGACCTTTATGAAATTCACAACTGGCTCCAAAAAAAACATTTGGATAACATAATGATTTAGGATTATGTAACTCCACCATACCTCAGTATATTTTTCCCCAAACCCACTATTTTCATGAATTTGTCACCTTGTGCCAATTTCTCTATATACGCAGCCAAAGAATTGCCGTGGAAAAAAATGTGGAAATCCTCTTTGCCATTAATGGCCACTCTATTTCATAAATGATCCAAATAAAAAATGTTAACCTCGAGAAACCCTTTCACCTAGATTCACTCATGGAAATGTACAACAAATTTGATTTCCCTCGAAGAGCTAAAGTTTTTGAAACCTTCTTGCCTAATAATTCTCAATTGCCTAGTAAAAACCCTCCCTATCCAACTTCCATTTTTTTGAAGATGGCCAAGAAAATAATACTAGGGTATTATTTAGACCAATGGATAGATAAACATATATTTTCTTTCCTTTCTATATTCTCAAGTGGTGAAAAACCACCCATTTTTTTTCTGTTATAGTGAGTTTTGGTAGAAATGATTCATGAGAAATTCATGAAAATTTCAAGTGAAGGAGTTTCCAGATATTCATACATCCCAGTCTATCTGTTCATTTATATTCAGTTAGAAAGATTTATCTTTCAAATACAAAAAAATGACAACCAAGAGAACCCTCTATCAGTTATTAATTGGACCTCTTCGGTCACAAAGAACAACAAAATTTTTACATTCAGTCAATTTGTGGATCAATTCTTTTATGTAGCAACCAGGTTGTCGAACAATAATACAAAACCCAAAGTAGACCTAGAAATCAAAACAATTTTGCATTTAAGTGACCAAACAAAGAAGGGATATTGGTATCTATACCAAAGTTATACAAAAATCATAATACATGGATGTGAGTTGGCCTCTTATAAACTCCCTAAATATGTACCAATCAGGCTATTTTATTTGGAATTTATCAGACAAATAATAAATATGGATCAAGTACACTTTCACGCAGCTAAGAAAAATACTCAGTTTCATATGAAAAAAATATTGCTCCTTTCACATGTAATTCAAAGACAATCTGTTCATTTATATTCAGTTAGAAAGATTTATCTTTCAAATATAGAAAAATGACAACCAAGAGAACCCTCTATCAATTATTAATTGGACCTCTTTGGTCACAAAGAACAACAAAATTTTTACATTCAGTCAATTTAAGGATCAATTCTTTTATGTAGCAACCGAGTTGTCGAACAATAATACAGAACCAAAAGTAGACCTAGAAATCAAAATAATCTGTTACACCATTTTTTGGTCATCTAACCTATTATCATTAGATGGACCCAAGTACACCATGTAAGACCAATTTTACCCTAAGTAAAATTGCTTTCACTATGTGAAATAACTTAGTAAAACACCTTTATTAAGTTGTTTACGGTCTAAACAGGAAACCCCAAAAGGAAATAATAAAAAAATCTATATTTGTTTATATTTCCTCAAGGAATAATTAGTTAAACATCAATTTAATTATTATTCCTGGTCATAATTAACCCAAAACAAGGAAATCAATTAAATAAATCCTTATTTATTTAATTATTTCCTAGGAAAAAGTTGTTTAATCCTTATTTAAATAATATTCCTAGTTAAATTTGACTAAATCATTTATAAATAATTAAATAAATCATTATTTATTTAATTATATTTCCACCATTTCCTTGAAATAATAAATAAATCATTTATTTATTTATTATTTATAAATAAAGGAATTGACCCAAGTCAAAAATCCTTTTCCCTCCAACAAATATAACAAAATATTCCTAAAAGGTGGTTCTAGAATTTGGTTAATAATATTTTATTCATGCACCAAGTTCTAGAACGCCCTAATATTTTGTTATAAATAGAAGGGTTTTCCCATTCATTTGTCACCTTTCATTGCACTAGATCACTCTAGATCTATACTCTTGGTCACATTCTCCATTTTTACCTTGTGAGCTCCCTTTGAGTTCTATGTTTGTCTGGGTTTTCTACACCAACAAGAGAGAGAAATTTTAGATCTAAAATGTTGAGGACTTTCAGGAACCCATCCCATTGAGGAGAATTGGAAACACCTTTCTTGTTTTCCTCTCAAGTGCCCCCTTTTTAATATAAAAATTCTTTCAAATACATTGTTCTTGTCTTGTCTATTGGATGCACGGAGCCACATTTTATTTTTACTGCTTAATATCTTTTATGCTTGGATCTGGATTTGTACAACATTATTTGGATCAACTAACCGCAGACTTAAAGATATTGGAAGCCATACTTGATGTTAGGTCTATTTTTTATGCGTAGATAAAGTGGTATTTTCTGACGAAAGATGCATACTAACAATTGGCGACTCCACACGGGTTTTCTTTTGTGACCGCTGTCGTTTTATATCTTCCTGCATATCCAGCTATTTCAGACCCTAGGGTTTCTCTTCAGTTTTTTTTTTCCTATTTTTGTGGTGATTTTCACATCTAAAACCCTAAAACACTCATATTTTTAACTTCCGTGTGTTTCTGGCCCTATTTTGCAGGTGACAGACATCAACCACAGCTGAGACGACAATTTTTTCTGAAATCTGCTGCCGAGAGACTCGGATCTACAGGTCGCACTTATCGGCCCAAAACCTGTGAGCTGGACTGGAGGATGCACGTTTCTACCTAAAAACTGCGACCTGGACTGAAAACAGGTCAGAACCTGCGACCTGCACTTTTTTCTGCATTTTTCCAGCAATTTTTCTCGGTTTTTCTGAAGCTTCTGTCAAGGTTTTCCAGCCTCTATCTCTGCCCGTTTAGACTTATTTCTGATCTGTTCTACTCAAATAAGTGGGAGTCTCGCCCCTTAGGGCTTTATTACCCTCCACTTTTTGTGGAAGAGTTTTAGCTGTTTCAGACGTTTGAATTTTCATAGTTTCAACCTTTTCCTTTTCAGATCTGATACCTCATTTTCAGATCCCTCTAGATCAGCTCTTCTCCCTTTCAAATCACCTCATATAGTTGTGTTTGGGTTTACCTCTAGGGTCACCTCCTTGTCCCTTCTAACTTTAGCTAATTTCCCCCTCTTGTTGCAAAAACCTTGCCTCTGCCTCTTTGTTGTTTTCTGCACCTCTTTTCAGCAGATTTCTCCTTTAGATCCCTTTCCCTCCCGACCTTAGATCTATTGGCCTCTTTTTAGTGTGTTATGATTAGATTTTTTCCCCCTTATTAGACTAGTTTTGAGAGACCCGCCTTTTGGGTTAGATCAATGCATTGTTAGTTGTTAATTTTCTGTTATTTTAGTCTCATTTACTGTTCTTTGCAACTTTATTTTCAGTTAAATAGTGCACTTTTTATTTTACTCTCAAAACGTCTGGGTTTAAAAATTAAAATTAATGCACGCCACACATTGACCCTAAGTGAAGAAGAGCCTGGTTAACACCGCCAGGCAAAGACTTTAAAATCAATTGACACTGCACCTCTATGCCCTTGTTTCGACATTGACATCACTTGATTCTGCACCTCCCTGCCTTTGTCGGTTATTTTTCTTCCCTTTCTGCCGTCATCATTGCGCCCCCAAGGTGTATATCCCAGAGAATTCTTGGCCTTCACCCTCAGTTTTCGGTTGGTTGACTTGCTCCTTCCCGCCGTCGTTGAGTTAGTCCTCCCCCACGTCCGCACTCTGACTCATCTTCTGATTCTTTGGGTTCTCCCCCTCTTACCTTCACCATTTCTGGTCCAGGGCCTAACACTAGCAGCAACCCCAGCCCTAATGCTGGGACTGTTACTAGCGGAACCGCCACAGGAACTACCTCGACTTCTCCCTTGCTCCCCTTCATGGCAGGCCTCAGTCTCCCTGATTTCAATCAGTTAATCAATGATCCTATCCGCCATGATGTTGGTTGGCCTGCTATGCCAACCAAGCTCCCCTCTGACATTCCCAAGTTCGAAGGCCTTGCTGGAGAGGATCCCTCCAACCATATCCGATCTTTCCACATGTGGTGTTCATCCCATTCCATTACTGATGATTCCATCCGTCTTAGATTGTTCCAATGCATGCTTACAGGTGAAGCTTCTAAGTGGTATGTTGATCAGCCCACTTCCTCTCATACCACCTTTGCGACTCTTGCCTGGGATTTTTCAACTTACTTCTAGCTTCCCCTTCGTTATGACACTGGTATCGAACTTTTGACTTCTTTCTGTCAATCATCTGTGACCCACCTATCCGATCATGTCCAGGAATGGCGGAGAAGAAAGAGCCTATGTCAATCTCCTAGCTTCAAAGACCGTGTCTACGTGGACTGGTTCCTTATATTATCTTTCCCCCTATCGGGAAAGATGTCGCATCGCATTTTCCTCAAACCGAAGAAGATGCCCTCCAAATGGCGTTAAAATATGACCTGATCTACGCTCAGATGGGTTATGTTTATACTATTCTACCTGATCTCCCTAGACCCGGTGATGCCCATGCACCGGGGGCACCTCATGCCACCAACAGTATCGTTGGAGCTATCTCTCATACATACGCCCAACCTCCCATGGGTTATGGTTTTCCTGGGGGGGGAGGCAGCACCTCCCGCACTTTTTCCCCTCCTGGTAGTAGGTCTCTAAGATACAGCATGCCCCCTCTTTTGGCCCAACCTTCTACTTAACACACTGTTACCCAACCCCCTTATTATCTGTATCCACAGCTTGGTGCTCCAGCTCCTCCAACATCAACACCTCCGCCTCCCTTTCCTTCTAAGCCCCCGCAATAGCATTCATCGCCCCCATAAGAGCAGCTGGATGCACATCCAGGCTTTGTGGCTACCCAACCACATGACGGACAGGCAGCCACTCAACCTTCCCCTTCTGGTTCCTTCGATTACCAGATTCTCATGATGAACTCTGATCAACCTTTACCTGTCGACCTTAACCTTGAAACCTAGTCTCGTCAGTACCCCAAGCCTCCCGCTCCGTATGTCCTTGAGTTACCTTCTTCAGGTCCTACAAAGCCTCTTTTGACACCCAATGGTCCCTTACAAATCGCTCAACCCAAAGTTGAGGTTCATAACAAGGTTCCTAAGGGCCCATTGCGTCGAAATGCTACTTCTGGTCGAGATGCTCATTCGTATAGCATAGTAGATGATTTGGCACAGTCTCCTGCTGCCATTTCAACACTGGAACTCCTCCAGTCATGTCCTTCTCAAAAGAAGGATCTACTATCTGCCATGGGCACTGTAGATCCTACTGATGACCAATTGATTGTTTTCGACACCCATCAATCAGAACATCCTCCCCTTCCTGCTTCCGTAGCTTTCCAAATCCCAGTCAAAATCTGGAATGCTCACGTTTCTTGGTGTATTATTGATGAGGGGGCATACACCTGTGTGATTTCTACTTCAGTTTGGAAACAACTCGGATCTCCTGAGCTGGCCCCTTCCACAATCACCCTTTATGCATGGGACGGCCATCCCTCCCAGCACATTGGCCTATTTCGTAATTGTCCTATCACTCTTGTGGGAAAGATTGTTTGCGTTGACATTGAAGTCATCAATTCCCCTCTTGATTATAACATTCTTTGGGGGTGTAGCTACACCTATGCCATGTCTGCTGTCCCATCCGCGGTCCACCGCAAGATGTTTTTCCCTCATAATGGAAAGATAGTCACCATTGACCAGTTGACATATCATGAGCCAAAATCTCAGACCTCCCCTGAGTCGACCATCTTCTCTGTAGCCAATAAGCAAACCGTTGATTCTTTGACCAATGTCTCCCCTGGCGTCTACAAAGACTCCTCCTTGCTTGGAACTTTCCCTGGTATTCCTCCTCCTCCTGTCTCTGATCCCATCTTAGCGAATGTTTTCATGATGCAATCGTCTCGGGCTGACCTTAAACGGCCCGCTTCGGCTAGTCAGCAACCCCAACCTCAACCTCACCCACTGCAACCTAGTCCTAGCCCTTCGCCTCAGCCAGCTAGACCTCTTCCTTCTGGCCCTTCTCCTACAGCTGGTACCCATGAGCCCCTCTATCCTCCTGCGTCAGTTCCACTAGGTCTCAACCATCTTGGAGCCGTTCCTCCTGGCCATTACCTTGCTGGTCAGATACCTTTCCTTTCTCCCCCTACCGGAGTCTATTCGGTTCCCATCATGGCCACTCTCTCCCTCCCCAATTTGACCCTGAGCATACCCTTCTGGTACCTTGACCCTCTAGCCACTACCCCGCTTGGTCAACCCAAACCTTATCTTGCTTTGACCCCGGTTCAACCGGTCCCCATGACTTCTCCTGCTGCAACAGTGCCTCCGTCACCTCAATACGAACCACCTCCTGTTGTGACCACTTTGGGTAAGAATGGAAAATCTCGCAGGGGGGCATCAAAGGACAAGGCTGCCCCAACAAACACTACCTCTCCTCGGCCTCCAAATCATACCATCCAGTGTGCTTTGTGTGATGTTGTTAGTCACGCCACCCATACCTGTCTTGAACTGCCTCATCTCAAGCCCATGGCTAATGTCACATTCCCTGAGTCCACGGTCCTGGAAGCATTTGTTTCTTCTACAACTGAGGCCAAGAACCCAAGACTATTCACACCAACCACCCCTGTGCTTTGTGTGATCTCCATGGCCATTACACCCACCTTTGTTCCCGCCTCAAGGACTTCCACACCTCTCTAGCCGCGGTCCGCAAATTCAAGGCCAAGTGCAACGAGTCCACCTCTCCCCTATTTGCATGTTTTTCTTCGGCAGAACTACTAGACATGACGGCTCCCATTAACATTCCCATTCTTGATGTCGAGATGACGGAGCCTTCGTCCACCATCTTCTACCTATCATCATCCATGATACCCTTGGGGAACATTCCCTCTGAATCCTCCCCTGTTGTTTCTCTTGACCTTCCTTCAGCGATCACCCTAGGCTCAACATTGGTAGATCCTTTATCTTCTTACTCTTCTGTCACCCCTTGTGGCGATGCACATGTGAACCTCTCTTCTCATGATGATGATTCAGGTAGCTTCGCCTCGTCAGGTGGTCTTTCTTCCACTAGTCACCCCATCTTCTATCATGATGATGACATTATGGAAGAAATCCCCACCCCTGACTTTATCTATTCCCCCTTACATCGAACCCATGCGTTCGCACCACATACACCTCGTGGCCATTACATTGAAACCCCATGTTTGGGTAAGGGGGCACCCATATTTGAGAGACCAGGAGAAGAAATTATCCACAACTCTCCTAGTGTATCTAGTCATGACGACTTTAGTACCATTATTATTCCACATTTAGACGAACCTCTAGAATCCCATATCACTTCAGATCACTCTAGGGATGATACCCCTTATCGTTCCTTCATCTTACATCAGCAACCCAGTCTCTTAGACATTGTTGTTGACCAACCTATGGGTTTTCTAGGAGAGCATCAGTTCATTATCTCCAAATCCTCTCTTTGGGATAGTGACACCAGGTATGCCAACCCAAAAACTTAAAATCCATTTGATTCATATATGTAGTACTAAAAGAGATTGGTAATCCTCCATTTCATTTCTCATACTACATAAACATAACGAAAAAAAATGGCGCACCACATCATTAAAATGTGTTTAGATTCCCCTTTATACATTTCGACATGACCATAACATGCTTGGGGGCACCTATGCCCCTCACCCATAACCCTCCTCAAAATCGAATTTCTTCACTTGCAACACTCATACTAGGGGCACCACTTAGACTCCATAATTTTCCATGCTCATGTTGATGTTCGTCATGAGTTACCATCTTGTACTCATGTTTTTATGGTCCCCCATAGGACCTTTACTGTGTGGCAGCACCATCTCATTGCCCTTGTTTAGAGCATCTAAGTTGAGTCATCATCACATTCATGGAGTCTATCCCAAGTCCCTTTGTATCCCGCTATAATTCTCCATCCTTCATTACTTGGTCCCTCTCTCGTGTCGCACATTATGGCATTCAGTCCCACTGTCCCCTATCCCTCATGATATTGTGTCAGTCACTACCAGGTCATCCATGCCCTGTATGCTTTAACAAGGGAAGTCGTTCATCCGCTACTCAGTATTCCCCATTTCATCATCATCATTAGTGGTCGTCTGTTCGTTGCTCTACTATTTTCTCTTGTGCCTTAGTTGGGGATCCCTTATTGCCTCACCTATGGTAGACCTCCTTTTGTTGACATAACCTCATTCACTCCAGAAGACATTTCTAGAGGGCGGTGTACCTTGCTCAACTCTTTTCAACATGATTAAGATCTGTATGCTTGATGGTCTAGTGATGCAGTAGTAGCTATTGGTGATTCTCGGGTGTGTGTGAGATGTCTCAACCCTCATGAGGGGGTGGCCCTGTAGGTAGCCCCCCACATGCCTGGATGATCTCTTCATTTCAGCCTTTTATGCAGCTCCCTATATTTGATGATGTCAGCCTTAGCTGCTTGCAGTGCCTTTTTTATTTGCATGTATCAGTCAGATTTTGCGAGCCCTTCCCCGTTTCTAGGGGGCATTTGGGTTGTATTTGTATCTCATGTACTCAGATATTATTTTATAAGTCCTGGCTGTTATCCCAGGCACATCATGTATGTGAGATTATCATTCTATTTTTCTGGCTTGTGTTTATGCCAACATGTACTTTATAGTTCGGTTCCTTGTTTACTGGACACACTATTCTTTTGTACTTTGTCTCGGCGAGCATAGGTATGCCTCCCCCGCCGCCTTTAGCACAGGTAACATCTCATAAAATAGATACTTGTTGCCCCTGTAAGTCTCATCTCCTCAGGTTCTAGTCCTTTAGCACATTAGACTACCTTACATTTCTCTCTCTGACTTCCCTCTCGATGTCTAGTGATTGAGTTCTTACAACTTACATCGGTCATACGATTTGCTCCTAACACTTGTACATTGGGGGGCAATCTGTTACAACATTTTTTGGTCATCTAACCTATTATCATTAGAGGGACCCAAGTACACCATGTAAGACCAATTTTACTCTAAGTAAAATTTCTTTCACTATGTGAAATAACTTAGTAAAACACCTTTATTAAGTTGTTTATGGTCTAAACAGGAAACTCCAAAAGAAAATAATAAACAAATCTATATCTATTTATATTTCCTCAAGGAATAATTAGTTAAACATCAATTTAATTATTATTCCTGGTCATATTTAACCCAAAACAAGGAAATAAATTAAATAAATCCTTATTTATTTGATTATGTCCTAGGAAAAAGTTGTTTAATCCTTATTTAAATAATATTCCTAGTTAAATTTGACTAAATCATTTATAAATAATTAAATAAATCATTATTTATTTAATTATATTTCCACTATTTCCTTGAAATAATAAATAAATCATTTATTTATTTATTATTTATAAATAAAGGAATTGACCCAAGTCAAAAATCATTTTCCCTCCAACAAATATAATAAAATATTCCTAAAAGGTGGTTCTAGAATTTGGTTAATAATATTTTATTCATGCACCAAGTTCTAGAACGCCCTAATATTTTGTTATAAATAGAAGGGTTTTCCCATTCATTTGTCACCTTTCATTGCATTAGATCAGTCTAGATCTATACTCTTGGTCACATTCTCCATTTTTACCTTGTGAGCTCCCTTTGAGTTCTATGTTTGTCTGGGTTTTCTACACCAACACGAGAGAGAAATTTTAGATCTGAAATGGTGAGGACTTTCAGGAACCCATCCCATTGAGGAGAATTGGAAACACCTTTCTTGTTTTCCTCTCAAGTGCCCGCTTTTTAATATAAAAATTCTTCCAAATACATTGCTCTTGTCTTGTCTATTGGATGCATGGAGACACATTTTATTTTTACTGCTTAATATCTTTTATGCTTGGATCTGGATTTGTGCAACATTATTTGGATCAACTAACCACAAAATTAAAGATATTGGCAGCCATACTTGATGTTAGGGCTATTTTTTATGCGTAGCTAAAGTGGTCTTTTCTGATGAAATATTCATACTAACAAAGGAGTTTCCAGATATTCATACATCCCGGTCTATCTATTCATTTATATTCAGTTAGAAAGATTTATCTTTCAAATACAGAAAAATGACAACCAAGAGAACCCTCTATCAGTGATTAATTTGACCTCTTCTGTCACAAAGAACAACAAATTTTTTACATTCAGTCAATTTGTGGATCAATTCTTTTATGTAGCAACTGGGTTTTCGAACAATAATATAGAACCCAAAGTAGACCTAGAAATCAAAATAATTTTTCATTTAAGTGACCAAACAAAGAAGGGAGATTGGTATTTATACCAAAGCTATACAAAAATCATAATATATGGTTGTAAGTTGGCCTGTTATAAACTCCCTAAATATGTACCAGTCAGGTTATTTTCTTTGGAATTTATCAGAAAAATCATAAATATGGATCAAGTACACTTTCACGCAGCTAAGAAAAATACTCAGTTTCATATAAAAAAAATATTGGTCCTTTCACATGTAATTCAAAGACAATAGGGAAAGAGGAAGAAATTATATTAAAGAACATGAATTGTAATCACAAGTTTACCTGGCCTTATGATCCTTTCCTCATAATTTCAAAAATTAGAAAAGAGCACAAGTATGCTCCCTATATTCATACTCCCGGACCAGAAATTGAACAGTTTATGAAGTAGGAGTGGCAGGAAAATACTTTGCAAGATTCCCAAGAGCATATTTTATCTACTTCTCAGAATCCATTAGCTCAGGAAAAGGAAGATAAAATACCAAGGGAAACCATCTCCCCTTCAATATCAGAAATGTCAGCTAGATATTTTGTTGTGTATAATAAAAGAGAGAAGATAGTAAATTTGGAGGATGACCAACAGGAGAGTATAGAACAAGTCCATCAAATTGTTCTCAAAGGAACACACATTCCCTCAGTCCTACGGAGACAAGACAATATTTCACCATCCCCAACAACTCTAGTAACTCGAATGACGAAATTTACACCAATTTCATCACCATCAAGGCAGTCGGGAAAAATCAGTTAGAAGAAACCAAGTATATTTGTTTCTTATCAAGAAATAAAAAGAAGAAATATGGAACTTAAAGCTACTACATTTTCATAGTTTTGGAAGCAAACAACAAGATCCCAACATAGACTTATATCATATTTTTATTCATAATAAGGAAGGATGCAAATTTCCTTCTTAGAAACCTAGGTTACTCAGCCTTGAAGAACAAATGATTATAAGCAACCAATTTTCTCCTTTGACACAAAAAGCGTTCACCCGATAAATTAGATGAATCTACATAAACAATCAGGGGAAATGATATTCAACACATTAACTAATTCTTATATGACAACTGCTAAAGTTTAGAATTCTGTGCAGAACATTTAGACACAATTAAAGTTAGAGAATATTTCAGGCTAGGAGGTAAATCTGTAAAACTGAAGATGCATTAGATGGATATTGTGTGTGTACTTATACATGGAGGTGAGACTATTGGGATTCAGTTCCCAATTTCTCTTGGCATTCCTTATTTACTAAATTACAATAATATACAATCTCACCCAATCCCTTTGGATTAGGTGTCAACATTCCCCCCTTTAATCTGAAGAGATGTTGGTGAGTCCAAGCAACGTTTTGAACTTTTCAAAATTTTCTCTTCGAAGTGCTATGATGAACATATTTTTGGTCCACTCGGTTGTGGAACAATGACGTAGATGGATAGTTTTGGCCTCAACATGATGTAGAATCAGATGATATTTTGTATTGATGTGTTTTTTTCAATCATGGAAATTTGGGTTCTTGGCCAACTTTATTGCAGAAGTATTGTCGATCATGAATGGTGTTGAATGCATTTGTTTCATTTGCAATATTCTAGGATTTTCCTGAGCCACACAATTTCCTTTGTTTCTTCAGCTGCTGCCACATATTCTGCCTCGGTTGTGGAATCTATTGGACCTCACTGTTTGCATGATCTCCATGAGACAACTCCTAATCCAAGACTCATGGTATAACCTAAAGTAGACACCCCGTTTTCTGTGTCCCCATCAAATTCTGAATCAGAGTATCTGATCAAGATGAATTCACCTACCTGTGTATATTTGAGTCCAATGTCTTGAGTCCCCTTAAATTGCTTTAGAATTTATTTTGCAGCAGACAAATTTCCTTCACAAGGTTTTTGCATAAACCTGAAGATGATTCCAACAAAAAATGAGATGTCTGGTCTAGTGGTAGTCAGGTAAATAAGACTTCCTACAAGTTTTCTATACTTCTGTTAAGTCCCTATATTAATAGTGTAGTCCCTTATTATGTTAGTGTAGCCCCACTTATTTTTATTGTTGTACCTCTGTAACCCCCATATTGTTATTATTGTGCCCTTACATTATTATTGTTAGGTCAGCTAGGATTACATTATGGCCCCACTAGGATTATATTGTGGCCCCATGGACTCCTATATATAGAAGGAGGTTTTGTTCATTTGTATAATCCAAGAATTGTTCATTTATGTAATGTATTGGAGGTTTCCCCCTCGAAGTGGCTTATTTCTAAGGCGTTGATATCTCTTTTCTTCTATTTTTGGAGCTGGTTACACAACATTTGGTATCAGAGCTTTGGATTCTAGGGTTTCGCTGCTCCAAACAGGTCATCGTGGCATTTACGCTATAACGTTTTTTCTACGAAGTTTCAGAAGCTGAAATTTTTAGGGTGTGAAGCCGAAATCCTGAGGAAGCGTTTCTAAAAATTTCAGAGCTTGGTTCGCAATATTTGTAGAGATATCATATGTGGAAGTTAGGTCTTTTTTCAGGCTCCTAAACAGGTCATCGTGGAATTTTTGCTATAAATTTTTTTGTACGAAGGTTCAGAGTCTAAAATTCCTATGGTGCGAAGCTGAAATACTGAGGAAATTCTTAAAAAAATTTCAGAGCTTGGTTTGCAATATTTTTGGAGATATGATCTGTGGAAGGTAGTGCTTTTTCAGGCTCCTGAATTTCATCTCAAATAGGTGATCGTGGGAAAAGTTCAATAACTCTCTCTCTGGGCATTGGATTGGAGTGCCGTAAAAAATTTTCACAAGAAAAAAGACTTTAGTTTCTTGGCTATCAATTTCAGAGACAAAAGACGAAACAGTGACACGTGGAAAGTCGTACAAGTTCACTCTACTGAACCAGTCCATAATTAGGTCATTGTGGGAGATTGGACACAACCTTGTCTTGGAGAATCCAAATCAGGTCAGACCTGTGGCATTCAAAAGATAATTCAGATGGATATTTCATTTCTGAATTTCAGATATTGAAGAGTCTCAATAACAAATATAATCCAATTCCAATATCGAGCTCCTCAAAAGAAAGTAAAAGGTGTGTATTGTTTTTCCCGAATTGCATAAATCTTGTTTGAAAAATCAGTTTGAAGTGATTCCAAGGGCCTATTGAGCATATATTTCAGTATTTCGTTCTGAAATGCGTCCTAAAAATAATTCAACACCCATTAAGCCCTCAGAAATCTATACTATGATGCATGAAGTGGAAGAATTGCAGTATGAGATATCAAAATTACGGTACCAAGTGCAACAAATTTCGATCTTACGAAGAGCAACCGAAGCTGACATAGATGGTTTAAAAGAAGAAATGGAGGCTAATTTGGATGGTTTTAAGGATAAAATAATAGATAATATGGATGATAAATTAGTGGAAGATGACATCAAGCATCAACAACATGTTCTCCAACTCTTAAAGGATAACCTAACTTTGGTGCAGAATCTAATGAAACAACAGGAATATCAACATCACATCGAAAGAAGTTCTGAAGCGGTCACAAAAAAAAGAACTCGACAAGTATGATCAATTTCAGAGTATCTCAGCAAGTGGAAGAACTTTCCTGTAAAAGATTCCACATGGGAGGATGAGGATTTTATACAGAAGCATCAAGAAATAATCAAGCGTTGAGGACAACACTTGTTTGAAGGAGAGGGGCATGTTAAGTCCCTATATTAATAGTGTAGTCCCTTATTATGTTAGTGTAGCCCCCCTTATTATTATTATTGTACCCCTGTAACCCCCATATTGTTATTATTATGCCCTTAAATTATTATTGTTAGGTCAGCTAGGATTACATTGTGGCATCAATAGGATTATATTGTGGCCACATGGACTCCTATATATAAAGGAGGTTTTGTAATTTGAATAATCCAAGAATTGTTCATTTATGTAATGTATTGGAGGTTTCCCCCTCGAAGTGGCTTCTTTCTAAGGCATTGATATCTCTTTTCTTCTCTTTTTGGAGCTAGTTTCCCAACAACTTCGTTGCATCCTCGAATTCCTTCCCTTAAATGGATGAGAGCTTCAAGTTTTGTTCCATTGGAGTGGTTAAGGGATTGCATTCATCCATGCCAAAATTGTTCAAAATATCTTCAATGTACTTCTTTTGAGAAAGAACTAAAAATTTATCATGTTGAGTTACTTCAACACCCAGATAGTAATGAACATAGCCCAAATCAGTCATTTCAAAAAAAATTCTTCAATTCTTTCTTTATGGATGCAATATAACTCTCATTGTTCGTTGTCATCAAAATATCATCTACATACAACACAAGATATACAACTATTTTTCCAACTGTCTTAACAAACAAAGTTTCCTCATCAGGATCAAAATGTTTGAAGCCAAGTTTCAGAAGATTCTCAGTTAATTTCTCATACCAGGCTCGTGGTACTTGCTTGAGGCCATAAAAGGATTTTATAAGTTTTCATACTTTGTGTTCTTAGCCCTTCACAACAAATCCTTCTTGATGGGATATACAAACTTCTCCTTTAGATCTCCATTCAAAAAGGCGGTTTTGACATCCATCTGATGGACTTTCCATCCCTTTTGAGCTACTAGGGAAAAGGGTGTCCGGATGGTGGCCCATTTTGCTGTGGGGTCAAAAGTTTCTTCACAATCGACCCCTTATTTCTGTGCAAAACCTTTTGCCACAAGCCTGTCTTTGTGCTTGTCTAGTGAGCCATCTACTTTGTACTTGTTATTGTAGACCCACTTATAGCCAATTGGTTTGGTTCCCAAAGGAGGATTAACCAGATTCCAAGTGTCATTCTTTATCAAGGCATCATAATCCTTTTGCATCGCTTCATTCCATTAAACATGAGAAGTGGCTTCTTTGAAGGAAGTTGGTTCATGATCTGTAGACAAACTCAATTCATAGTTATAAGTAATATCCATATCAACAGGTGAATCAGAATTATCTACATCACCTTCGTTTTGTCTAGTGGAACTTCTTATTCTTGTATTTCCAACCTCGTCAGGACGAACGTTTTCTAGTGTCTTTTTCAGCCATTTGGGGGGGCCTTCTGAGATGGCCCAGTCTGCTCATTTGACTGAGTTGGAATTGAATCAATATTCAATCTCTCAATTCTGTAAATCACATCATTCAAGGTGTCATCCATGGTTGGTTCTTCATGTGGGGGAGAGAGCGCTTCAGAAAATGATTCCATAGATTGATTCAGTATAGGAATGCCCCATTCAAGATGTGGAATCTGATTATCAAATTCCTTAAAATACTTTGCATGTGTGAATCTATCTAGGCGATCAAGTTGTCGCTCAACAACATTTTCAGTCTTGGAAGATTCAAGGAATATGACATCTCTTGCTATTAAAAACTTCTTATTGACTTAATCATAGAGACGATATCCTTTGGAGGTATTGGAATACCCCAAGAAGATACATTTCCAAATTCTATCACCAAGTTTATTCCTTTGTACCTTGGGTATCAAAGCATAACAGGTGGAACCAAAGACCCTGAAATGCTTTATTGAAGGAATGTGGCCATGCCACATTTCATAAGGAGTTTTGTTTCTGATTGAATTTGAAGGACACCTATTCTTTATGGATACAACACATAAAACTGCATCAACCCAAAACATCAATTTTACATTCTTAAAAAACATCATGGAGCGAACCATATTTAAAATTGTCTTGTTCATTCTTTCAGCTACACCGTTCTGTTGGGGATTATAGGGCACGGTTGTTTGATGTTTGATCCCATGTTGACGAAGATAATTTTCAAATTCATTTGAAGTGCATTCTTTTCCATTATCAGTATGCAAAGAGCCAATATGAGTTTGTGTATCATTTTCAATCCATGCATGAACATTCTTGAATGTTTGAAAAGCATCAGATTTGTTCTTCAATAAGTAAACCCAACACATTCGGGTGTAATCATCAATAAATTTCGTCATACATTTATTTCCATTTGCAGAAGCAACATGCATAGGGCCACATAAATCTGAATGAATAAGCTCAAGTTTGCTATGTGCTCTGGAATTTGAATCATGAAATGGCTGTTTTCTATGCTTTCCTAGAATACAAGCATCACATTAATTAAGTTTCCTAGGAATTTTAGGCAGTCCATTAACACCATTTTTCTTCAACAATCGAAGGCTGTCATAGTTGAAGTGTCCAAATCTAGCATGCCATAAAAGACTTGATGGGAATGTACCTTCATCATGATGTGAACTTAATGCAAAGTTTTGTGCATGAGAAGAGGAACCTTGCAGCTTCATGTGTCTTCCTTCTTGTATTCCCTCCATGACAAGTGAGCGATCTGATGATTTTTTGACCTCAACCTTTCCATCAAACATGTGAATCGAGTGTCCTTGCTGGTGGATGTGGACCAAGGAAAACAAGTTTCTCCTCAACTGAGGTAGGTATAAAACCTCATGTAGAAGATGATCTGGAAGATTAGGCAACTTAAGCCTGATTGTGCCAAGCGATGATGGCTTGAGCTTGGATTTATCTGCGAAGTATACTACTCCATCAACTTTGTCAGTAAATTCTTCAAAAACATATTTTTGAAATGCCATGTCACATGTTGATCCTAAATCTAGAAACCAATTATTTCTCCAAGAAGTAAATGAAACATCAAACAGGTCTTTAGTTACTCCATTGTTACAATGTGCTACAACATAATGAGTGGATTCAGGTGCTTTACCTTTGTATCTATCATGATTTTTACCTTTTTTCTTTATTTATTTGTTGTTCAATTTTATCGCAAGGTATATTACATGTATATGAATCATGCCAGTCTTTATTTCAGTGTATGCAATGAATATCAGATTTTTCAGCTTGAGTTTGTCTGCCCCCCCTTCCTCTGAAATTTATTCTTCCTATTCCTCTTCAGCCACCTCTTCCTCTGGAAGAATATTGAGCATGACTCTTTTCTCTATGTGCAAAACATAAATCCTCTTTAGAAGACATAGGGGTTGTCATCTTTCCAAATTCCTTCTCTCTTTTTGCAAACTTTTTCTTAAGGGAATCAAAGGTGATTTTCATGAGGTTTCCACTTTCTTGCAATGACTCAAGGTAATGTGAGTAAGTGTGATACAATTCCTTAACATATGATATGAGAGGTATGCCAACTTCTACACCAGTGTTCTTAATGTCATGCATGATAGATCTTACTTCTGAAGTAAAAGAAAGAGGGCCATCATTAGTCATAGAGTTATAGTAGCTTTCTCAAGGCTTCATAGGCATTTTAAAACAGTGTAATATGGCGACTCACCCCTGCATTTACGGAAGCTGCAATCAAGGCATAGACCTTGAAATTCTTCTTTTCCCAAATGATGATCTCCTTTTCTGAAGTGGGCTTTGCTGGTGGATGACCTTCTTCTCCTTCACAAATTCTTCTCCACAACTCAATAAAAATGAGAGCGTGCTCGATTTTCCGAGACCATTCATGAAATTTCTCCTTGCCGAAGAGAACAACTCCCACAAGGGATATGAGAGAATGCATTCTTTCGAATAAAAAAAATTACTTTGTTGTCACGGTAAAACCTCAATTTTGGTTTAAATTCAGCAAAAAAAAAAAAAAAATTCTAAAAAAAGAATTGGGAAAAAACTGAGGTATTATCATAGGGCGGGTTTATTTTGGGGAGGTATTTTATTGGGGGGGTATTTACTAGGGTAAATTTTTTTTGGGGAAAAACAGAGGTATTATCTGAGGGAGGGTTTATTTATGGGAGGTATTTTCTGGGGCGAGGGGGAGGAGGGGGTATTTACCAGGGGAGGTGTTTTCTTGGGCGGGGTGCGGGGGGGGGGGGGGTATTTGCTGTAATAAAATAAAAAAAATAAACAGGGAGAAGGCTACACAAACCGAGGTAGGTAACCGGAAGGGAAGGCTGAGGGAGGTTGACAGCAGGGGGGAGGCCTAGGGAGGTCGACGGCGTGAGAGGGAGGTAGACAGTGGGAGGGAGGTGGATGGGAGGGTAGGGACAGGGGAGAGGGAGGTCCGAGGGGTTGAGGGGATGTTATCGGATAGAAGTGAGGGGCAAGGGACGATAGGGGTGGAAGGGGGAACAAAGGGTGAGGTGACGAGAGTGAGCGGGGGAACGAGGATGCAGGAGTGATGGGATGGGGAATGGGGGTTAGTGTGTGTGTGAGAAGTGATGAGAGGTGACAGGGAGTGAGGCGAGGAGTGCCTGATGGAATGGTGAGAAAAAAAATTAGCTGAATTTGCAGAGTAAAAAAAAAAGAGTTGAATTTTCATAGTGGTATGCAGAAAATTGAGCTGAAATTGCAAAGTGGTGTGTAGAAAAATTGAGCAGAATTTGCTAAAAACCAGAATGCAGAATTATTCCAGAATTGCAGAAGGAGCTGAGGCAGAGAGGAAGGTCTGCTAGGAGAACCAAAAATGTAGAAAAAAAATATGAATGCACAATGATACTCTAAAAAAATGCAGAACATGAGGGAATTAAACCAAGGGCAGGAATGCAAAAAAAGGGAATGGCTCGGATACCATGTCCAACCAGGAGGTAACTCCACAAAACTGAGGATGCATTAGATGGATATTGTGTGTGTACTAATACACGGATGTGAGACTATTGGGATTAATTTCTCAATGTCTCTTGGCCTTCCTTATTTACTAAATTACAATAATATACAATCTCCTCCAATCCCTTAGGATTAGGTGTCGACAGAATATTTATTCTTTAGATAAATATGCAAAGTTTAAGTCTTTAGAAGGGCTGGTAATTAAATTTGGATATGATCCAAGCAATATTAAAGCAAATTAAGAAATTATCAAAATAAAGAATGCATACATAGCAGCTTTAAGGATATAACTAAAGCTCCCTTCAACTGAAGATCCACCAACTAAATAATTATGGGTGTTGGAGAAATGAAAAGAATATTTGCTCAAAATAATCATTGAAAAAAATCACCAAATCTCAAAAATGGAAAAGGATATTTAAAAAATCCTCAAAGAGACGAAGCAACAGACTGTTTGAGTACAATTCATTCCATTGACTATGGTTCCAATAGTATGTATAACAACAGGAGAAGCATATACTTCAGCAACATCCACCGGATCAACTTCAACAACAATCACAACAATAGTTTCACCAATAGAAACACAATCGAGCACTACACCAAAAGATCTGACTAAATCCATGAATGATCTAGCTATTAAAGGTAAATAAATTTAAAAAATTACAGAGAAATTAGATAAGTTACCAGAACAAAAGATTAAATAAGATGGGTTTGATCTACTAGAGATACAAAAGACTCACAAGATTTCCTAAAGGATACAATACTAAGAAAATAAAAACATTATGGAAGACACTGTGGCAAAAGCTAAAGAGAATATTTGGGTTGAAATAAATAAGTAACATATGGCCATCCCTTGAGATTATCTTTGAACAAGATAAACTACTTAAAAAATCAAAAACTCTGATTGAAAATGTAAATAAGGAAATTGATACCAAACCAAGTGATTCCATAGCTATAATCAGACTCCTAAACTCAAAAACCATAGAGGAATTAGAAGAGTTGGACATTGAAGACAAGACAGACACCATTCTAGAAGTAAGGAAAGTTCTCACTAAGAAAAATCTAATGTTACAATTGGAAAATAAGTGTGAAATTTTGGAGAATATGGTTCATAGTTTCCATAAGAAAATTAATGTCTTATATAAAAAAATGGCTCCCTGGACTACAAGGAATGGGAGATGAATTAGATCAGCTGGAATATTATCGGAGAAAGTTATGTGACATTGCTAGGTACGGGTCAATGTTTTCAAATATTACAGGAACCATCAGATGCAAATCATTTATGGAAGGGCTCAGCTATGATTTTTTGATCAGACATGAAGTACCTCACATGTTTCTTAGCAATACAACATTCAAGAGATACACAGAAGTAGATGAGGCCTATCAAAATTTAACTAGATTTTCACTGCGAGATGAAAATAAATGGGAAAAACTATGTGAGTTACTAGGATGATCAGTCGACATGTATCGATAAAAAATTCAGTAACAAAGACTCCTATTTTCCATATCCATTCAGCACCATAAATCCTCTATTATAGAGCCAACAACTCGTTCAGTTTGATATTATTATATTTTTGCATTTTTGTTCGATACTGTTGGGCGGATAAATCATTCTTGCAGACAAGACAGATCTCCCTAGTATCCTACGATAACTAGCAACAAAGAGACAGATGTAAACTACTTTCTCTAGATTATATTTGATCTAGAATTATCTATAATGAAGGATTTAGGACTTACCTGTAGTCCAGCGCTGATCATAGTCTTCTTTCCTATCGATTTGAATACGTCTCTTTTCGGGATATGCAATCAAAAACATGAAAGAATCAGAAACACCTACATAATATAGACTAATTCATAAACCATAAATATATCTTCATGATCAAGGAATTCAAGAAATAAGCCATTTAAATAAACAACTCATTGAGAAAACATGACCTATTTGTATTATCTTTGATGAAAAAAGGAGCCTTACAACCGTGTTCGCCTTGATGTCGTAGAGGTCCTTTCGGGGTCCGGAACAAGCGTTTCCTCTACTTTGACAAGCCTTTGCACTCTCTCAACTAACATACACATGAGTGTGTAATCATTCCCATATGATAATCAGTTAAGAGAGTTTGAGTTTTTCCAGCAATTCTCCTAAAAAAATCTCAAAGCCTAACTCCTCAAAAAATCTCAAATCCTAACCCTCCTTGAGGCTGAACTATGGCCTCAATTTATAGCAAAAGAGAATAGGTTGCAGCTCCAAATAAGAGGGGATAGAATCCTCTTACAAATGGATTAAGTTCCACATACCAAGGGGTAGGCTCCTTTAATGGAGGGATGAATGTACATGAAAGGAGCGAACTTTCCACCGAATACTTGCTTCCAGAAGCTTCTAGATTCAATTAGTTGGGCTTCCAAATTTTACTTCTGCCTTCATTTTACCTTTTACAGGAATCCACACCTTTCATGAAGAAAAAGTGCGGCTAGTTCCGCATGTTCTAGAACAAACAAATGCAGCATCGCAGGTAATACTAAGAGAAAGTGCGGTACAAGTATTTTAATGACTTTTATAAGCTTTTCTCTTAATTTCAAGGCTTGGTTTTAGGAACTTGATGTTTGTAGACTTCTAAGGGAGTATTGTATGTGTAATGTTAAACCCATACAGACAGTAAAACATCATGGTGACAATTTTAGTGTAACAGATTCCCCCCTAAAGTGCGAAGTCTGAGACCATTCGAAGAGTGATGTGCTTTATCATTTCGAGGATTAGCTTGTGGACACCCTAGTCGGAATCCTGTAAAAACATTTAATGCAAAACATATATATATATATATATCATCACTAAGGTAGGCATTGCCATACTCAAATCAAACACTAACTAAAACTTGTTCTGATGTAGAAATGACTTTACTATCAAATCAATAATGTAGACACAGTATGGACGCAGCCATCTGTTTATGAATAGTCTACTGCATAATGAATAATAAAACTCCTCGCAACCTGGATGGTGGAAACTAGATTCAGGGTCTCGATTTCCGCTACCCGAACTAGTACGATTCTATCCATGCGATTGATTGTGTCGAAGTCAAACATGGTAGAAACCACTTGATTACCAGTCAATGATGTGAAATATTAACAAGTGTGAGATAAACCACCAATAATGACAATGGCTCTCAAAGTACTCAGTACAATCCATGGAATGTGAATAAATGATCTGAGGTCGAACATTTCACGGAATCGTTTGATCGAAGGTCAATCATGCAACTTTAATGTAACTGAAGGGTGGGAAGCACTGCCCCTCTCCCATGCATATTCCAAGATGCGAACAATCTAGATCAACTTCCTAGATGATGAGCTATCATTGATAGAATGTGATCCGTCGTAGGAAAGCCCACGACATGAAACCATTAGATCAATTTTTGTAGAAATATTTTGCAATGACTGACTCAGGGATGGTCAATGCGAATGGAGACAAATGTTTGCAATGAATGGTTCATTTGAATTGTCCTCTTGAACACATAATGACACTATAGATGGTTTGGTGACAATTGACCTAAGATAATACCTAGAAACCCGTTGAAGACTTTCAATATGGTTTGATTAACTGATAGGCAAAGGATTTTCCCAACCAAGGTAGAAGTGTGACAAAAAGTGTCATGTTCAAGAGTGGTAAACTACTTTTTAAACAAAGTGTGACAAATGGATTCATTTTCTCTCTTTTCCCCCCACCATTTTTGGCAAGTACCTCT
The DNA here is from genome assembly GCA_034641835.2 of Pinus albicaulis. NCBI lineage: Eukaryota > Viridiplantae > Streptophyta > Pinopsida > Pinales > Pinaceae > Pinus > Pinus albicaulis. The sequence continues at coordinate 195,352,691 of CM076584.1, read as the reverse complement.
TTATTTTTGACAAGCTTGAGGAGGATAACATTTGGTTTTTATATAAGCTCATCCTTCGGATGAGTCCAACTTAGTTTAAAATCGAACCCTAAGAAGGAGTGCTTCATTCCTGTTTGTAATCGACAGGTCCTTTACTGCTAAATTTTAACGAGTATAGTATAGGAGAAACTCAGTGTTTTTCATTTTTAGGGAGTCAGAAGAAAAAATTAAGGAAACTCTGTGGGTGTACTTTTTCGTAAATTTAGTCTCTCAAGCCTGAAAAAGGATAAAATAATACATGAGAGAACTCTATTGACCATGATTAGTCAACATATACCTTTTTCGTAAATAGTCCATTTCAGTCCGGAAAAGGGGTAAACTTATACTGAAGGGACGATTGTTCACTTCTTTTAACGAGTTCGAATAGTCAAGTACTCGACAATATTTTCATCTTTAGAGAGTCTGGAAAGGGATTAAAAGAGAACTCCAACATTTCAATTTTTTCGTAATTTTCAAGAGTCCGAAAAAGTGATAAAAGTATACTGAGGAGTTTTGCTTTTTCTGTAAGTTTTAACGAGTTCGAAAAAGTGATAAAAATGTACTCATTCTCTTTTTCATAATTTTTACCGAGTTTGAAAAAGTGATAAAAATTACACTCCTCTGTCGAAAGGACCATTTTACCTGAAAAATCCTATATTTTACACAAAAACTCAAAAATTAAACATACCTGTTTATAATTAATAAAAATAATTTAGAAAACAACTTTCAAAGTGAAAAATAAACAAAATTGTATTTTATTTATTCAAAATTTTTTATAAAAAGGATTTTTTCTAAATCATTTTTGCCATTTGATTTCAGAGTGAAAATTGAGAGCTTTTGGTAAAAAACATTCCAGAGAAGATGACAGAAGATTCGCCCGTCAGAATAAAAAGCCGTCAGTTCCAGGTAATCCACATCATCCTTACCTTCATTTTTGTCCATTTACTTTCTCAATTTAGGGCTTAATTTGATTTTTAAGGAGGAAAATATGTTCAAAAATTAGCTCACACGGGTCCGCAGGTAAAACTCATGATACCTGCAGACCCCGACAATTTTGCAAAGGGAAAATTATCGTGGTCCCGCACCTTATGCATAAGATGCGTGCGGATCCACGCACTGTTTTTATGCGAAAAGTGTGGAGGTGCCGTAAGAAAAAATAAAATGAATAAATCTCCCAAACTAAACCAAATTTTCTCACTCAAATTGTTTTTGATGTTTCAATTTGTCCATTGCAGGATACCTACAATGCTTGAGTGGAGAGAATGTGAGCATGAAGAGGTTGATGATGCGGACATGTTACATCCTCCCACATTACACACATTGAGAGAATGTGGTTTGTACAAATTTTGGGCCATTCAAGATATGAGGGCTCAAGTAGATTTACTTACCTGGCTAGTAAACAAATGGGATGTCCAGGAACAATGTTTTATCATTGGAGGTCACCGTCTTGAAATTGAGCTAGAAGATATATATTTCCTCACTGGTTTATCAAAGAGGGGAGAGCCACTCTCTTTGTTTGGGGCTAGGGTAGGTGGCCAGTCTGTCGCTAGCCTTCAAGAAGAATTTTGCAATGAAGAAGCAGACCCCAAGGATAAACGTATTAACATAAAAACCATTATTCATCCCGAACTTAAAGTGGTTGCATTTACAGTAAGCCAGTTGTGTGGGAGTGCAGCTCCACATGTTGCTACAAGATCCCAAATGAAAACTATTGTTGACTTCTTTAGAGGCACCATTTTCAATTGGTGTGAGGCAGTGTTGGCCAATGTCAAAGGCCAACTGACTACAGAAAAAAACTCGAAGTTGAAAAACTTCAGGTATGGAGCAATTGTGGTCACATTTCCTCTAGAAAGAATTCCTTCACTTGCCCCACAACTGATTTCAGTTGATCATGGTAGAGTTAAAGAGCCTCGGATGGTCCGATGGGTTGCATTGATGGCCCATCATAGTGAAGGCGGCGAGGTTGTTTGTTTTACTCCAGCTTATTTTCATTGGTTGGAGAACCAAATCTTTGTGATAGAAGATTTCCCTTATGCTGGGATAGATCTCCGTGGCGACCGAGATATGTCTCTTCCTCCAAGGACATAGTGGGATCACTCAAGTAAGAATCATTTTGACATGTTCTAAATTCTAATTTTTATTTGTTTTTTAAATCGTCCAAAACTGATGACAAAAATTTCAAATGCAGATGTGGGTCCACATTGACCAGGCACTCTCTGTCCTTTTGACAGGAAGCCAAGAGATCCAGCTGCAGCACTACCACCACCACAGGATTAGACAACAAAGGTCCTTACCGACTCGGAAAACCATCTGGAGTGGTTGACATTAGATATTCTAGAGACTACCATAGACAACATTCCGATCCACTTACAGAGATATGTTATTGGGGTTTCAGGACCGTTCAGGAGATTTCTGAGCAAGGTGGCACGGGCTATAGTGTTTTAACGTGATCATCACCATGGATAGTGGATGATTGATATTGTAGACTTATATCATTTTTTGTATCACTTTTTTTTTTCCGATCATAAGGAATTTTGAACCTATGATCGAGGATGATGTAATATTTTTTGAAAACACTACTCTTATGCTATGATATTACTACTATTTCCAGTTATCTGTCTTAACATGTTATCGAATGTTATTTTGATCTACTGCTTTAATTATTGCAAATGTCTGTTTATAACACTAGAATCTATTGCATCAGCTAATTTGTTTAAATTTCTCGGAATGTGTTGATACTCAATATAATCGAATTCTCATTCTAAGAGACGAAATTTTAAAAATAATCTTAAAAACATTGGGTTTTTAATTGCATATACTCTATTTAGTTGTAATACAACGAGTTCATAATCCTACCTAACAATCAAACTTCGAATTCCAGATGAAATGGATTCAGACAATAACTCAATAACTGCGCTATACTCTGCAATATTGTTCATCATTTGACCGAGGCTTACCCAATGCATAGATACTAACTCATCAGTGGGTGAATAAATAATCCAAGCTGCGGAAGAGATGTTCTGTGTACTATGACAAGCACCATTAGCAAAACCAATGTATGTTTGAAGGGACGTTGACATCTGAAAAGTCAAGAGTGATCCAGATAAGCAGGGATAGTAGTAAAAGCACACTTAAACTAGGCAATCTCTTCTAATCTACAACACGCCAGCTTATGAAAATAACTAATATACAGGGAAGACTCCACACAAGAATCAAGCATAATATCTCTTCAAATAAATCCCATTTATGGGTTTTCCTAAAGAGACCCGTCAAAGTCAATCAATTCATAGGCCCCTTTTGCAAGCTGTCACTTGACAATTTAATGACCATGCCACATAGGTTCAAATTTCCCAGCCCCTAGCTTATAATTAGCTTGATCATAAACCAAGACTAGGTCTCCTTCTGAAAAAATACGAGGTGTAACACTTCTATCATACTGAGCTTTCATTCGTTTCACATGAGCTTCGGTAACTAATGCAGCGGTGCGCCGATTCTCATCTGATTGAGCTAAGTAAAAAAAGCGTTTCTCCTCTTCAGAAGTGGTTGGTAGTAACTCTATGGCTAGTTGGAGTGACGGTATCTCGCATTCAATCGGTAATACTGCTTATAAACAGTAAACCAGTTGAAAAGGGGTAAAACCTGTCGATGTTTTTGCTGAGGTTCGATATGCCTAAAGTGCTAAAAAAAGCATGGTATGCCAATTTGATTTACGAATATTGATGATTCGTTTGATCATGGTGACTAAAAATTTATTGATAAATTCAACCAGACCATTAGCCTGTGGGTAATATGGTGTAGAACTGTCATGGCATAGGCCAAGTTGGTTAGTTAGTTCAGTCATCATGATGTTTCAAAAATGACTCCCATGGTCAGTAATTATCGCTTGGGGTACACCAAAACGAGAAATCACATGATTGAACATGAAAGTAGCTGCAGTTTTTCCATCTTCCGCAAATGTAGGCATCGCCTCGGTCCATTTGGTAAAATAATCTACTGCGAGAATAATATACCCATGCCCCCTGGTCGAGTGAGGGTTACATGTAATGAAGTCAATGCCCCATTTTGAAAAAGGACCGAAAACAATTATAGGATGAAGAGGAGCACGTGGTGCATGCATCTTTCGATCAAAGATTTGATAGTTGTGGCATTTTCAGATAGCAGAAATGTAATCTTTAAATAAGGACGACCAAAAATAGCCTGCGCACAATATCTTTTGGGCTATGGCATACCCAGACATATGACTGCCACATGCTCTAGAGTGACAGTCATTTAAAACATTTTTATCTTCTTCAAGAGTGAGACAACATCGAAAAACAGAGTCCGCACCATGACGGTATAGTGTGTCACCAACAATATGATATTGTTGAGACTAGAAATAGATTTTTCGTCGTTGGGACCATGATAGTTCGAGCCGAAAAGTTTGGGTTTGGAGATAAATGATGATATCTCCATACCAAGGATCAATTTTACTGATAAGAAACAAATATTCATCTGCGATCGGATGTTCTGCCACAGTTTCTGTGTCAGTACTTGGGAAGTCACACATAAGTTCAGCGAATACCAATGGTTTCTTTGATTTGGATTTTTCAAATTCCAAATCAAAATCCTATAGGATAACAATCCATTTGGAGTATTTGCCCCCTAGCAGTTGTTTGGTCAAAATATACATCATAGGGTTATAATCAAAAATCATAGTTGTTTTGCGTAATATTATGTAATGACGAAATCGTTGGACAACTTGAACTGCTGCCAAGGCCAGTTTCTCCACATGTGAGTACTTTATTTCGGTCAGATGCAGATTGCGACTGAGATAATAAATAACATGTTCATTGTGGAAATCATCTTCCTGAACTAATACCATGCCAATCATAGAATTGGAGGCTGCTAGGTATAAAAAAGTAATCCTTGTTGTAATTGGGAGGATGCAATAATGGTGCATGGGTCAACGCATGGTTAAGAGCATCAAAAGATAGATCATTGATCTCGTCCTAAAAGAAAGGAATATTCTGCTTTAACAACCTGGTAAAACCTTTGGTTAGCTTAGCATAGTTAGGAATGAATCGACGTAAAAAGTTCACTTTCCCTTGCAAACTTTGGAGTTGGTGAAGAGTATAAGGAGGACATAAATTGATGATAGCCTCAACATTCGATGGATTGACACGAATGCCTTCCTTTGAGACAAAAAATCCAAACAATCGTCCAAATTCAACACAAAAGAGACATTTGTGAGGATTCAGACGAATCCTATAATGCCTACATCTCATAAAGATAGCTCATAGATGAGTAAGATGATCTGCTCTATGCGATGAATGAGCAGGTAAATCATCAAGATAGGGTTACACAATGTGTTTAATGTCATGAAATGCATAAGACATTGCCCTCTGAAAATTTGTGCCAGCGTTCTTAAGTCCAAAAGGTAACTTGCAGTAAGAAAAAGTCCCCCACGGACAAATGAAAGTTTTTTTGGTTTGATCAGCAAGGAGTATGTTTATTTGATTGTAGCCCGAAAATCCATCCATAAACAAAAACATTTCACTTCTGTCACAATCATCAATAATTTGATCGATATAAGGCATTGGATAATTATCTTTTGGAAAAGCTCGATTTATATCCCTATAATCAATACATACTCGTATTTCCCTTGTTTTTTATTAATAGGAACAATATTAGATACCCAATCCGTTAAAGGAATTGGATAAATAAAACCTGCATGAAGTAATTTCTCAACTTTTTCTTTAATAGCGGAAGCTTTTCGCGGATGTATTTGACGTAATATTTTTCAGATAGGTTTAGCATCCAGGTATGTTTTAATTTCATGAACAACAATTGATGGATCGATTCCTGGCATTTCTTCATGTTGTGGTCCTAGTGATTTGGTCTACTGGCATACCAAATGACCAGCCAACATCACGACCACTTTGGGATCTCAGGATCTGGCCCTCCTGGATCCAGAGAAGGATATCTCTATAAAGGTAAAGAATAATGTATCTTTAAATTTCAGTTTAATGTATTAGGCTAGTTATAGAGCACAAAGGGTTTTTGTTTTGTTTATTTGGTTGGGAACATTGACAGAAGGGTTCAGTGTAAGGTAGAGGAGTGGGTAGTGAAGGATTTTCGGAAATGGGGAGATAATTGAAAGAGAATACAAATCCATTGGGAAATGGGGTCATAAAAGGGTTTACTTGCAATTCAAATATCCAAGGATTTCAAAGGGCTAGTCATCTGAAACATAGGATCTCTTAAGATGATAGTATGGAATGAAACAATAAGGAAATGAAAGGGAATAACAAGGAAAACCTTCCAAGGTGACCACTTTGGAATAAGTCAAGAGACAGAGCATACCTTATACCTCTATGATCAATACTACTGATGAGGCTAACTTCAAAGACAACAATCCAGCAGTCCTCCTGACTACTTTCAGACAGTAGAAAACACTTAAGTTCAAACACAGAGTGAAGCCTAAGATCATAGAAAGACCTTTAACCTTCTCTGCTTTTGACGTTCAACTCACAGGTATCTTAGAAAAGTTAACTGTTGGAAAGGGAACTTAGGGGACAGGGCTAATCACTAAATCTCCCTACTTTCCTATTATTTTTAGTCGAATTAAATAAGAACATCTAAGAAACAAACTCTAAATTCATACATCAGTAAGCATGGGAAAACCAACTCTTTAACTGGTTAAATTATATTTAATTTATTTATGAGATATGCCAATAGCAGAAAACATAAAGATAAGAATGTGCAGGAAGCATTAGCATACTTGCAACAGTATATCCTAAGCTAAAATTACTGTTTCTTATCAGAGAAAATGAAACATAATGTAAGAGGGAAAAAAATTACAGAGAAGGAACACATCACCAATGACTTAGATCAGGATCCGATGAACATGCTTGTCATATTAGTAGAGAAAAACCAGTCACATACATTCTCGTCCAATAGCTTGATACAATCCATAAATCATCTCTCAGCCTATTTACAACTACTACCCAGAGAACTTTAACTCAGTAAAAAAAACTTACAATCAGTTAATTTCCAACCCTTTACAATGCATTTTCGATGATTTCTTATAGGTGAGTGAGTGGTAGTAGTGGTAGATAGGAATTAATTGGTCCATTAAGACAGAGGGAAGAAGTATTCGAATGCCCACTCTGCTTAATGGTTTTACATTAACTGTGTGTACCCTTAGATGAATTAGGAGTCTTTGTCAGTTCGACAATAACTCCTAGCGTATGTTCTATGAAATGCTTTCCTGACTATAGTACTATATTTATCCTCTGAGACAAGAAAGGTGAATATTTTTTTTTCAGGTCTTCCATGATGGGCAACCAATGTACTGACAGTTTAGGAAATTATTTCAGAATAATAACTGTTTTGGGGCTCGATGAAGAATAGAGAATGGGTAGTAGGAATTGGTCCTTTCTTCAGTAAAAGGAATGTCTTGCTGATATATCTTCTACGCTGCTTTAATCACTATTTTGCATTTAACCTGTGCTTTAAACTTTATTGAGCTTCCTTGATATTCTTTATGGTCTTTGAACTGCATCTTTGTCTGTAACTGTGAATTAGGCCTCAAATACAATACACTAATTCCTTTAATCCTATAACTCTGATTCTCTGCAGTGGTGGCCTTGGTGTCTGAGGGTTTGTTCGTGTGAACAATGGTCATATTCCACTGTTCGAGACATGAAACATATCCCTGTTGGTCCCTTTTACATTTAATTATGCCATAGGGTCGCCACCCTGAGCATTCCTGTCACCTTCGTGCCTGTGGGGTAAACTGGCAAGGACCATCATCAAACTTGCAACATAGCACAAAAATGTGAAAAAAGCTTGCGAATTGGGGTTAAAATACATTTCAAAGGCTTAGATGGAGGGCGAGGAGCAGTGTGGATGGTGATTTCAATAGAAAAATGGGAAGAAAACCCTGGCAGAGCAGCTAACCAGGTCCAATGGAGGTCGAGGTACGATGAGTGACATGGGCTGTTAGATCAGGACGATCTACAGTGGAGAAATCTCGATGAGCATTTTGGGAGAGAGATGGAGAGAAAATGAATGAGATCGCGATATATCTTATCGCGATAGGATATGGTATTCAAGGAATTTTATGATAACTGAATCAGTGGCATTCCTAGAAGGGATGGCCTCTATCCATTTAGTGAAATAATCAGTGGCTCTGAGTATCCATCTATGTTGGGCAGATGAAGTAGGGTGGATTTATCCAATGAAGTCTAGGCCCCACTGTCTAGAAGGAGCTTCAACAGTGACTAGTTGTAAAGGTAGAGGAAGGAGTTTTCTTTTGCCTTCCAAGATTTGACATTTGTGGCAGGCAACTATCTTTTTTTGGAAATCTTGGAAGAGGGTGGGCCAGTAATAGCCAGCTCTATGGATTTTATTGGTAGTGGTTTTCCAGTATAGATGGCCTCCACATTCACCTTCATGAAACTCATGCTTGATCCTATCTGCATCAACTTCAAGAAAACATTTAAGCAATAAACCATAGGAATTTTTCCAATATAAAAATTCATTTAAAATGCAAAAATTTCTAGCTTTCAACTTTAAAAACCTTGCCTTTGTCTTAGATAAATTAGGAGGAGCATTAAGATTTATAAGCACATACAAGATATCAACATACCAAGGTGAGTTTTGGAAATGATCTTCAACAATGGGATCTGGTAACCCTTCATGTTCGTCCCAAGCATCTACCATATTTATGTAAAGGGCTTGTAAGTTAGATTCAGCCAACAATTGTGCTAAGCCTTAACCCTTGATGAGTTTAGTGGGTTTGATTTCCAAATCATATTATAGTATCACACCAATCCACTTGCCTCTTTTACCATCTGGATCTTGTGACAAAAATTCTTTTACTACTATGTTAGGCACAAAGGCAATAATATGAGAATGTAAAATATAAACTCTGAAATCTTTCAAGGCATTTACCAAGGCATAGGCCTGTTTCTCCATGATATTGTATTTCAAAGGTGCATCTTTTAAAGCCTTACTGAAAAATGCAATTGGCTGCTTTTGTCCTTCTGGATTTTTCTGTAACAAGACAGCAGCCACAGTATGTTCTGATGCAAATGAGAAAATGAGGAAATCCTTAGTAAAATCAGGGCTGATGAGAACTGGTGCTCGGGTGAGTGCATGTTTTACCAGTTCAAAGGACTTTTTGGCTTCTAGAGTCCACTTAACTCCCACCTCCTTTTTAAGCATATTAGTCATTCTCCTAAGGAGTTCTGCAAGGTTAGGTATGAATCTTCTCAAGAAATTAATCTTCCCAATGAAAGATTGCAATTCCTTGATGTTTCTAGGGTGACTAATTTGCAATATACCCTCAACCCTTTTTGGGTCTATTTTAATCCCCTTTTCAGATATGATATGACCAATAAGTTTACCTTCTTGGAGACCAAATAATGTATTTTTGGGATTTAAAGATAGCCCAAACCTTCTGCATTTCTCAAAGACCTTTCTCAAAATTTTCAGGTGTTCCTCATCAGTTATGGAATAAACTGTAATGTCATCAAGGTAAATTACAATAAAGTACCCTATTTCTTCTGAGAATGCTATGTCCATGGCTCTTTGAAAGGTGGCACCAGCATTCATTAATACAAAAGGAATTTTCACATACATGAAAGTGCCCCAAGGAGTCGTGAAGGCTATTTTGAGCTGATCTTCTAGGAGTACCAATACCTGGTTATACCCTGAAAAGCCATCTAGCAGCGAAATCCTTTTAGAACCAACTACCCTTTGTAGGATGTGTTCCATTTTGGGCAGGGGGTAATTGTCTTTTAATGAGGTTGTGTTTAAGTTTCTGAAGTTGATACACAACCTGATTTCTCTTATCTTTTTCCTTACAACCACCAGGTTAGATACCCAATCTGAAAACCTCACAGCGACTATGATTCCAACCTCATACATTTTCTTAATTTTCTTTTTCTTACCAGAGGTAACTCTGTTGTGGTTTATTCTCAGCAAGTGCCTTTTCCTAAAAGGTTTCTGGTTTTATTTCAATGGAATCTTACAATGATGATCTCTCGTGTCATAGGTCTTCAAATATTCATAGCTCCATGCAAAAACATCAACAAAATCTTTAAATAATTCAACGTATTATAGTTTGATATGTGCCGGTAATGTTTTAGATAATTTGATAATCTTAGGGCCGGGTCCTTGCTGCCTATATTGCATTCTTCAACATCAGATCTGGTTCTATAATGGGCTTCTTTTGCCACATCATTGAAATCAAAGAGGTCTTCTAGAGGGGGCTAGTCCTCGAGGTATACCTTTGTCTTTGACCTATAGCATCTTCTATGTCTTCTTTATCCGCATTCACATTCTTCTATTTGATTTTCAAATTCTCCAACAAGATGTTTATTTCTACAATAGGGAATGGTTCTTCTTCATCAAAGGGATTTTCATCCAAAATGCTTCCTCATCGGACTTGAGTTTGAATTTGAAATTCAAACTCATTCCGGAAAGCAGAAATCCTCTATCTATTTATCACCCTCAAAGACCTCGCCAATATTTTTCATTATTTGGTACTCCCGGTTTGTATTTTGTCCGAATAGTGAATTGTTTGTCCTTATGTGATCTCCGATATGAGCTAGCAACATAAGCCAAACCATTTGCAAGTATGTTTTGACTTCTAGGAATAAACACAAGCTCATATTCCACAAATGTTTTCGTAAGGATCCATGGCATCATTTCGTATGCCCTTAATTCAGGATGCTTGGCAAAGGTACTCTCCATTTATTTGTTTTACGACCAGTTCCGAGTCTCCATGAACAAAAATCCTCTCGGCTCCTAGCTTTTTCAATAGATGTAGTCCTCGAGGAGAGCTTCATATTCTCGCTATGTTTTTGGTGCATTTGAAGTTTAAATTGAAAGCATGTCTTTCAAAGATAACAACAGCTTTTTAGTGTTGTGCAACCATACTCCTACTCCCGCACTCTTTTTGGTGCAAGACCCATCAAAACTCATGCTCCACAAGGGGCCCTTTTTTTATCAGTTTTATCTTTAAAATCATGTCCATCATTACGTTGTTTCCCGAGGTCAACACTATGTTGTGTTACGTTTTCTTCCCCGATATTTTCACAGTTTAGATTGATGGGTAACTGGTTGCATACGCCTTGGCTCGTTCTCACTCTAGTTTTCTCGATTCAACAAACTGCTCAAGTATTTCTCCCTTGTTTTCCTCATTTCTAGAGTTGTCGTTATGTTCGGATTTTTGACCCCTACTTCGCCGGGTCAAATTTTATCCTCTAGTTCTTGCTCATTAGTGCATCCATCATTGTAAAGGATAAAAGAGTCTAGGTTTCAGGCGGGACGTAATAAAGAGGGGCATTCTCTCGGTTTCTCCGGGGTCGCTCACCATGAATTTCATGTGTGATTTCGTAGATTCTTCTAAGTTGACTAAAAACAATGGATAGTGGCATATGTCATATCCATTTGCATCGGTATTCTCAGCCTTAGCACCCCAAGATCTTGATAGCAACATGCCATATTTGGGGGTGGGGTACATCAGCCATTACAACATCCATCACGATGCACTTGGTTGGGATTTGGGTCAACTTACACGTATATCTTTTGATCGCACCCAAACATTTCACCGTGCTAGAGTCAAAAGAGTATAAATCCTTATATGGCCTGGTTACCTCTAGGCCTAATCTCTCCATGATCACCTTTGGCATGAGGTTATGTGAAGCCCCCGAGTCATGCATAGCATTATGTAGGATTTTTTCATGGATATTTAAATCGAAATAGAAAGGAGGAACTACCCTCCTGGAATTTCCCTTCTCAATTTTTGGGCCAAACAAGAGAGCCTGCTGATCATAATTTAAGTTGACAGTAGTCACTATTTTCTCCTAAGTTTAAATCTTTCAATATTTGAAATTTATATACATCCCGCGACCAACTTAAGGAGAGGGACACAAATTTTGATTTTGGAAATTTCAGCTTCCAAATTGAAAGGAAATTGGTTCTTTGAAAGGTTCAATTTTTGTTTGTTGGTCACCGTTTTATTGGCAAAATCAACTTGCTGATTTTCAATATGTACATCACCTCGAAACTGTTTTTTCTGTGGGTACTAGTTGTGATACTAGTGCTACTATTTTCTGACTTGGTTTGTCAATCGCTTGATGTCTTTGCCCTTGCTTTTTCCAAAACTTTTAGCCGTTGTTTTTTTGTTTTCAAAAGTCCCTTTAGGAGTCTTTTAAGGCCTTTTCAAATAGCAAGTTCAAAGGTTTTGGGTTTGGGAGTTTCTAGGTTCTTTTTTCTTCGATCATATTTTTCTCGACCTCGCATGATGGAATTCTCGAATCCTAACCCATAGTTCGTATTCTAACCCTTCCTCATCACAATGCGTATATGAGTTCTCAAGCGTCTTCTATGACAAAGGTGAGGTCTTAATTATTAGCTCCCAACATGTTTATTATAGTTCCCTCTCGACTCTTCTATCATTCCCTCCTCTTCACCAACATAATTTTCTTGAAATGGAGGTCTAACTTGTTGATCGTAATCTCTTTTTTCATCTCGAGGAGGGTTTCTCCTAAAATTATGGTTCCGACTTTTGAGTTTGGTTCCCTCGTTTTTGGCACTCGTTTGGACAACTAACCTCTCCATAATTTTTTCTAACCTATCCATGTTCTTGGATAGATGGTCTAATTTTGAGTCAAAGGTAGAAGGTGCATCATCCTCTTTATATGTCACTCTCTTTTCAAATTCCCCCTCATCCTCGTTCTTTCAATCGTATTAGCTTCCACACTAAGAGCTCCCTTCGCATGTCTTATAAAGTAAAAGGATCTCTTTCCCCGAATATACGCCATCTCGTGAGATCAAACCTTCAGAAACTTGGCCAAGGATGATCCTTGTGGAGGTTTCAAGTTCCAGGCGTGCATTATACACACTATCAATCGGGTGCACACCTTGACACTGCAGGCTTCTCTTTAGGTTGTTATAATCAGTGTTTGGAGTGGATTCTTCCTAATTTCCCCATTTGCTTGTAAATTTTTTATAAATAAGGGAGATAATTAATACCGTGAGGAGCTAGACACTTAAACCATTTCTTGGCCTCTCTCCTAAGCTTTGGGCAAAGATTCTCATATTAATGGTCTCATCTTCTATTTCCATATAATCGAAGGCATCATTCATCTCATGCCTACATGTTGTTGGGCAAGAGGGATTCATTTCAGTGAAATGGGGAATTTTGGACTGATATTCATTTGGGTAATGAACCAGAGGATGTGGTAACACTAGGGGAGTATACCATGCCGCCATGATAGTGTTTTCAGGGGAGTAAAGGAATAGCTTGAGCAATAGGTATATGGATGGAAAAACTACTTGGACCAACAACAGACTACCGAGAATATTTAGGGTGAGAGAGACCCAAGTTATGAATGAGATGGATATCAGGAGGTGTTGATGGAGGTCTTTCTCTCGTCACTAATATGTTGACCGCTACGTGGTGGTGAACTTGGGGCTCAAAGTCCGTCCGATCTATACCACTAAATGACTCGCTCTTGGTAAATTAATTGGTAAATCTAAGCCAACTTGAGTATTTGATAGAGCCGCAAGGTTTTTAGTGCTGAGTTAGCTCTATGAATGGGTCCGGTAATAGTTGGATCCCTAGCTGTGAGGGACTTCCAAAGAATTATTTCTAGATTATCAACTATTTTGGGAGGATTTGGATTAGGATAAGCTCTCGGTATGGATTATTTTTGAAGCCGCATGTTAAGTTTTCGAACTCAACAAGAAGTTAGCCAGATGTAAAAAAATTTTAAGAGGAAAATAGTCTTAAACAAAGAAGCTTAATCCTCGAGTTTCCTAATCATGGGTCCTCGAACAATGTTCTTATGATAGTGTGGGCTGCCCCAAAGGAGTCTTTGTGAAACCAGGAATAATCACAGGCCTACTAATCACTAGTGGACCTTTTTATTCCTTTAGAGTTGTGGAGTCACCAGTGGATGATTTCTAATGTTCAAGATGATTGTATTGCCCGACTACGTTGATTAAATACATGTATAAGGCTTCATGGGTTTTCTTCCGAGTCTTTAAGGATGTCTAAAATAATAGTCTACTCATATTTGTCCCCAAAAGAGTCGCCATTATGTTGTGGTCCCTATGATTTGGTCTACCTGGCATACCAAATGACCCTGTGCAACATCAAAACCGCTTTGGGATCTCGTGATCTAGCCCTCCCTGATCCAGAGAGGGATCTCTATAAAGGTAAATAATAATGTATCTTTAAAGTTCCGACGTAATGTATTAGGCTAGTTATAGAGCACAAATGGTTTTTGTTTTGTTTTTTAGGTTGGGAACATTGACAAGGGGAAACCAAAGGTGAAGGTAGAGGAGTGGGTAGTGAAGGATTTTCGGCAATGGGGAGATAATTGAAAGAGGAATACAAATCCATTGGGAAATGGGGTCATAAAAGGGTTTACTTGCAATTCAAATATCCAAGGCTTTCAAAGGGATAGTCATCTAAAATAGAGGATCTCTTAAGATGATAGTATGGAATGAAACAATAAGGAAATTAAAGGATCCAACAAGGAAAACCTTCCAAGGTGACCACTGAATAAGTCAAGGGACAGGGCATACCTTATACCTCTATGATCAATAATCCCGATGAGGCTAACTTCAAAGACAAAAATCCAAATAGCCCTCCCGACTACTTTTTACGTATAAAACAATTAAGTTCAAACATAGAGTGAAGCCTAAGATCGAGAAATACTTTTAACCTTCTCTACTTTTGACGTTCAACTCACAGTGGATCTTAGAAAGTTAACTCGTTGGAAAGGGAACTTAGGGACAGGCTAATCAATAAATCTCCCTACTTTCCTATTATTTTCAACCGAACTAAACAAGAACTTCTAAGAAACAAACTCTAAATTCATACATCAAGAAGTATGGGAAAACCAACTCTTTAACTCGGTTAAATTATATTGAATTTGTTTATGAGATACACTAATAGTAGAACACATAACGATAATAATGTGCAGAAGCATTAGGGTACTGTAAATAAGATATCCTAAGCTAAAATTACCGTTTATTATCGCAGAAAATGAAACATAATGTAAGACAGAGGGAAAAAATAACAAGAGAAGGAACAC
Organism: Pinus albicaulis; assembly: GCA_034641835.2. Taxonomy (NCBI): domain Eukaryota; kingdom Viridiplantae; phylum Streptophyta; class Pinopsida; order Pinales; family Pinaceae; genus Pinus; species Pinus albicaulis. Next base: position 195,337,572 of record CM076584.1, on the reverse strand, counting down.
ATCACCAATGACTTAGATCAAGATCTGATGAACATGTCATTATATTAGTAGAGCAAAACTAGTCACATACATTCTCGTCCAATAGCTTCGATACAATCCGTAATCATCTCCCAACCTATTTACAACTACTACCTGCAGAAAAATTAACCTTAAAGAAACAACATACAATCAATTAATTTCCAACCCTTTACGATGCATTTCCGATGATTTCTTATATGTGAGTGAGTGGTAGTAGTGGTAGATAGGACTTAATTGGTCCATTAAGACAAAGAGAGAATAAGTATTCAGATGCCCACTCGCTTAATGGTTTTACATTAACTCTGTGTACTCCTTAGGGATGAATTAGGGAGTCTTTGTCAATTTGGCAATAACTCCTAGGGTATGTTCTCAGGAAATACTTTCCCGACTATAGTACTATGTTTATCCTCTAAGACAAGAAAGGTGAAGATTTTTCTTTTCGTGTCTTCCATGCTCGCAACCAATGTACCGATAGTTTAGGAAATTACGTAATAATAACCGTTCGGGGGCTCGGCGAGCAATAGAGAATGGGTAGTAGGAATCGTCCTTTGTTCAAGAAATGAATGTAACATCGATATATCTTCCGCACTTTAATCACTATTTTGAATTTAACCCTATGCTTTAAACTTTATTAGAGCTCTCCTTTATATTCTTTTATGGTCTTTGAACCGCATATTTTTTCTAACTTATGAATTAGGCCTCAAATACAATGCGCTAATTCCTTTAATCCTCTAACTCGATTCTACAAAGGGTGGCCTTGGTGTCCGAGGGTTTGGTCGTATAAAAAATGGTCATATTCCACTATTCGAAACAGAAACATATCCCTACTGTCCTCCTTTGCTTTTAATTATGCCGTTGGCTGTGGTCGCAACCGAGCATTCCCATCACCTCCTTTTCATGCTCCTAGTGGGGTAAACCGGCAAGGACCATCATCAAACCTCGCAACACAAGCGCAAACATGTTAAGAAACTCGCGAATTGGGGTTAAAATTATTTTCAAAGGCTTAGCCGGAGGGAGAGGAGTAGTAGATGGTGATCACAGTTATAAAACCGAAGAAAACCCTAAGAGAAACTAGCCAGTCCAATGGAGGTCGGGTGTGATGAGGGATGTGGGCCGTTAGATTAGACGATCTACGGTGGAGATCTCTCAATGAGTGTTTCCAGAGAGATATGGAGAGCGTATGAATGAGATCGCGATATAATATGGACCGTTCGATTTTAGATATCGACGCTGGGATTAAAACCAAAAGTGACGCGTGCAGGGCAAATGTATGGTAGGAAACCGAAGATGGTTTTTGCATAAAAAAATGGGGGAGTGCGCTTTGGCCGGATGGAGTGCGATTCCACACATCGGTCGGCACATGGATTTTTCAATACCACCCATTTCGCAAAAATTTTGAAATGTTAAATCTCGGCGCTAGGATTTTGTGATAGGGTATAAGCCATCGGATGATGGGGTGTTGATCGGACGGTGTGGGTCACACGTGATAGGCACAAAGATGCAAGGGTGGAAGACATGGTGGGCCATGTGGTGATGTGTGATGTTCGTCGCGTAGTGGGTGGAGGTTTTAGGACTAGGTGATGCGATGGTCGCAGATATTTTCGTATTGAATGACTAGATTACAATACATCATCGGGGGTCGAGGAAAAAGGAAAAGAACAAAGTGGAACAAAATTTTTGCGATTGCGATGGCGGGGGATAATTATAAGGCAAAAACATTGTTTTATGGAAAGTGGAAGGATCAAGGTGGAAGAAACGATGCTTATCGCATTGAATATTAGAAGAGTAGAGGGAAGGTGGGGAAAAGGAAACTCCGATTGCAATGCAGCGATGAGGGCTTAACGCCTAGTCACTAGGGTGAGGATAGAAGAAAGGGCTAAAGCTATAGGGCCTTCAAGGGCTAATAACCCAAATGTTAAACGACTACTTTAAGGCTTTTGAAGGGATTTTTGAGGTTTTTTTGGCTTTTGGTAGAGAGAAAGGAAAGGTTTTTTAAACTCCGTAAATGAATCTTTAAAGGTTTAAAGGGGATTTAAGGCTTTTAGAGGCTAAATGGAGGGTTAAAATATGAAAAGAAGGCTTTATGAAAATAGGGGGGAAACAAGTGAAAATAGGAAATTTCGTGAGGCCTTTTTGGAACAAATTTCTTTGGTGAATCAAAGATGTGGTTTTAAGATGGAAACAATGCTGAAGATGAACCTCCAGATAGGAAAACCATAATACTTCAAGGATGATAGATTTTCAAGGAATTTATCACTTGAAGGTTTGATGAAAAATTTAGCCACCTATTTGCTTTGAAAAATTATTATAGGTGGCTATCACTTCATATGACCAGAAAAAAATGTCATGGAATTCTTGAAATAGGCTTTATATGTTTGGATTTATCCGGCATACAAGAATCACCTATATGAACGTTTTCAACAATTCCTAGTTTCATTGAGATGTTGTCAGAACTCGTCGTAGAAATGTTTGCTAAGTTCAATTCGTAATTGGAATTTGTAGTACTCCCGGGTTCGTTGACATAATCAGCGATAAAAATGGAGGAAAAATCAGTTTTGAAATGATCGAGATCGTAAGAATGAAGATCGATGATGCATCTTCCTGTGGTAATTCTTCTATAGACAAAAAATCACGAATATTCTCATCGCATTGAATACTTGTTGAACAGATCGAGAATCGATGGAGAAGTCGAGCTTGATATCGAAAGTGATTCCTCATTAATCACATTCACTAGATTAGGTTTAGTTGAAGGAGTATCAAAATGAACGATCGCTCGATATGCTAATTCAAAATGACTCAAAGGCATTGTGCCATCGAAAGAATCTAGTTCGAGTCCGAAGGTACTATCCAAGGATCATCAAAGGAAATATTATCGATGTAATCATATTGATATTAAATAATAGGAGGTGGTATGTCAGAGCAGGCAGGAAAAATTTCCTAGTAAAGTAGAATCTTTAATTAAAAATAATGCAACATCTTTATAAGGGATAGTTAATTTTCTAACGTGTTGGATGCTATCGCAGTGGCCGGGTTGGATGTATAATATGAGAGCTGATCCATTTTAATGATATTTTCTTTTTTGAAGAAACATGATGAGACAAAAGATCGATGATACAACAAGCATCATGGCCTAAGACCAATCGTGACCTAGGAGAAGTTTGTAATCCGCAGGGGCATCAACCACTTCCATATCTAGATTAACGGTTTTTCCTTCAACCTCTATAGGTAGATCCTATAAAATACCATATGGATTGAATCCTCTTCCATCAAAAGCTTTGAGGATAATGCCAGAGATTGGTTAAGTGTCGGAGAACCAAGATTTCGAACATTTTAATGACATGATACACGTAGAAGCCCCTTCATCAATAATAGTACGAAAGCAACATTTGTTTTTGACTAAAAATGGAATTTGAAAATCCATTTGATGAGGTAGGCGGGTGTAAAATTTTCCGAATCGAAGATCATTAAGTTCGAATCCTAAAGATCTATAGCTCCCATGGTTGACAATAGTAATTTTCTTTGGGCCGGACATGATTGCAACACTTCCAAAGCCAACATTGGCCGAAGGGGAAATCACCAAGTCTTCAAAAATATTTTAGTTCCGAGTAGCTCTCGAATGTGGATTGGAAAGCGATTTATGAGGTACACCTTTAGTTAAAAGGGCTTTGATTACTAAGTCAGGATTTGGTTTCTCAATTTGGAGTGGATCGAAATCGAGGGAGATGTAGTTGATGCCGAATTATAATTTTCTACTTCTTTACCACCAATAATATTTTTAATAATAATAATCTTGTGATCGTGTCACAACCATCAAGATATCTTCTAGCATATTCGAGGAAGATCCAATCATGCTATTATCTTGAGCAAGAAAGGGATCCTTCAATACAGAGAGGTATGGGCGAACCCTTAATGAATTTTGATATCTCACTTCATGCGAGCACTCTTTGTAAAATGATCCTCATGATGTATCGTACAAGGATAACGAGGTTTTCGTTTATCATCGATTATTTAGTTTTATCATTTTTATATTTTGAAGATTTTTTGTTTTTATTCTTACCACCAATTTTAGGTTTGGTTGTAGATGATTCTACAACATGAATATCATGTTGGTGTCAGTGGTAGAATCTCCTTTTGGTGAATCCAAGTAGTTGTAATAGGAGAAGTCATCTTGGAATATGTCTTCTTACTCTTGCTAGTGTTAACAGAACCAATTACACCACGTAGGCATGAGATCTTGAAGGAGTTGTAGTTAACCGACTTCGTGTCTTGGTAAATCGAATATTTTGTCATACGCAGTACCCTCGACCGTGTATATACAAGTTCATAATAAGCTTGAGCAATGACTTGCTCTTCCGTAACAACGCCTCCTTTGGCCACATCTTCGTAATTTTCGGCAATAATGATTTGATAAACCATTCCACTCAAAATTTGATCCGAATAAATACTTTCATTAAACATCTCCTACATCTCCATTCATGAATGTGATCGATATGTATGTAGAGGTAGATTGTTTTAATGAGGTCAGGTAATTCCATACCATTTTCATATTTGATAGGTAACTAAAATGGGTTAAGAAAGAAGTATCTAGTGCATTAAAATTATTAAATGAGCCTCGTGGTAACTCAATGTACCATTTGGAAGCTAGACCTATGAGAGTTCTGAAAATACGTAATCGAATTGAATAATCGATTAGTGAATTGGATGCACAATTTTCGCAGGTGATAAGTCATAACATGATTAGATGGATATTCTCTTGACTTACCTTTAAAAATTTGGAATATCACCGGGAAACTTATTAGGCATCTACAGCCTAATACGGAAGATAAAAATGGGATCATTCGTAAGGCACTATAGATTAGGTCAATCTAAATTTGCTATGAATGGTAAACGATGGCCAGGGCCTTGATAACCTTGTGTGATCAAACCATTTCTAGGAGGAGGATATCTAGGATATCCCTGAATTCAATCGCATTGGGAATCGTGAAACCTCCTAGATAACTAGGATTAACCAAAACCGTGACTAGGGTTGTTGAGGTAGTTGATAAGTATACCCAAGATACGACCGATAATGATATGTTGTATTTTGTGTAGTATGTCCAAATTGATACTTCCCCCCGGTACGGTTGATAAGTAAATTGTGGTTGACTAGTAAGAATCGTACTTGTACCAGATTTTCCTATGAATCAGTGACCGTAGTTTGAATTGTAGGTCCCGACTATGGCATAGATATTTGAGGAAGTTGCACGATACAGGGGTAGTAGAAACAAGAGTTGCAGACATCTAAATAAGTGTGGTAGGTTGAATAGAAGCGTAGGGCAAAGAGAATATTGAGGTGGAGTTCTAGGTACTAGGCCTGTGTCAGCCGAATAGAACTAGGTGTAGAGACTAATGGTAGGGCCGGATGTGTTGTTGGGTTGGACCGTAACCTATAGGTTGTCCAAAGGATTAGGAACCGCACATTAGGTTGTAAAAATATTAAATTTGAGATGGATCCCACACCATATTAATTCCGAGGTATTGACCCATAGAAGGTTGTGCATATGAAGGACCATAACCAGGTTTAACGTAAGTTTGATAATAACTAGCAAATTTCCGTTGCCTTGTAATAATGGTTGACCGGAAGGAGGTTGGAACCCTTGAGTTGGGTACCGACCTTGGAAGTTGAGGGCTGACCCTGAGGCATGTACCGAATCTCAAGTTGATATTGACCCCGAGGTATGAACTAACTACGGGTTGATATTGACTCGAGGTATGTACCGTCCTGAGGTTGCTCCCCAGCCGTAAATATTGTCCCATAAAGTTGACCTCTAGGTGGTAAAAAATTACCCTAAGGTTGCCCTCTCGGGAGGTAATTAACTACCTTGAGGTTGCCCCAAGGCGGAATCGATTTCCTTGAGGTGGAGTGGATTTGAAATATTTCCGTACATCATAAAAATCAGTTTCCGTGTTCAACGTTTCTGCTGTTTGTTCCATTTATACCGTATGATAACATTTGTTCAATTGGTTGAGGAGATTCTCCTGGAGAAGGTACCAGAGAGAGACCGATATCCTGCAGGAACATGAACCTCCGTATAAAAATAAGCTTCGGAGATTCACAAAACATAGATGAATCACCCGACATAGCTAATGAAGCTTTATAACCCCTGTGGTAGGGTAAAAAGGAATTTGGGGTGGTGAATAAGTAAGACCCGTGTTTTGTAAAAAATATATCAATGATAAATACCAATCGTTAGTTCTAAAAGGACCGTAGAATATTGATTCACGCTCACTAAGATTCAATTTTCATGGGTTTCGGAAGAACTACGTATTCGTATGGACCAACAAGTTCTTCAATACATATGAGATCAAGGAAGTTTTTCGTTAATGTTATCTCTTACTCTAGGTGAATCGTGATCACTAGAAGTCGCAGTAACAAATCTTGAAGATGATTCCAAAAATAGCCGGTTCAAATTATGGCTTAGAAATTTCAGGTTCTTCCTACCTAATTCACCGTTGTAGAAGCAATGTCGGTGATTTCGTAAATTGAAATTGGCTCTTGAATATATTATGTTGTTTGTGATTGATTTACTTCATGATACTCAGATGAGTAATTATGGATGATTCCCTATGGTTCCGTCGATCTAATTTCGTTGATATTATGCGGTACCAAAGCTCGCCGCAACTCGCAAGTTGGCATGGTGTATACTGTGGGGTCTCCCTAAATTCTATGTGATTTTCTTGGTAATTCAGCCACGATTAAAAATATTAATCACACACAATCATAGAAAATTTCAATCAAAAATCCTAAAGTCACTAAGGAGACAATCAAATGATCAAATGCTTATAAAATCTAGGAGATCAAACCACACATAAACAGTAGATTCCCACACTAAAAACACTAGTTGGTGATGAAGTCCAACATCATAGTATTTTAATGTAGAAATGGCGGTTGGAATAGTTACCCCGACAACCCTCGCTAATGAAACGTACCAATGCAAGTTTCTCCACTTAAACCATCTCGAGTGAAGCTAACCTTCTAGAGATTCCAAGTGAGTTTAGTCAATGTCTACTCTAGGTACAAGGATATTTCCTCCACCGTCACCTTAGGAAAAAATCTTAAAGTTAATGGCCACTAAGGTCACCAACAAGGAACAAATATACTTGGGGGAATAGTCTACGATATGATATACGCGCAAGGGAAGAGTAACAAGCTCAATCCCCTTGCAAGCTCCTTGAAATAATCCAAGGTATACCAAAGTGATCCTGTGCCCTCGACAATGGTAAATCCGAGGTTTACCGTTGTTAATATGCACACATCTTCTTATCATTCCCAATGAGATAAAATTGATCACCTCACTAGTTCGATATGATCTCATGCTTCGACCTTTAGAGGAGCTTCCCGCAGCATACAAGCTACTATTGGATTTTTCCTACCACAATATCAACTAATTTTTTGTTTTAATTGTCTCTCGAAGTGTTAATTACTCCCTACTCCAAGAAACTAGCCTAAGCTATGTTGATGAAAAGAGTCCTAGAAATATAAAAATTACTAGATTGATTTTAATTTAAGCGTTGCTTTTAATAGGTTGTTTATTAGGAAAATAGGTGCGAAAGTGAAACTTTGATGATATGTAGTGACCCGACTCAAAACATACTAAAAATGCATCTATTATGAGAAACAATTCATTTTCAATGAATTCTATCTAAAAGAAAGAGTCAAGAAATGCAATCTTTTAAAACAATTATTTCCTTCAAAACAAGAACATATGAAAATAAATCTTATCTTATGAGAACTTAGAATGATCAATTTCTCAAAAAGAAATACCTTAAGTCTTCGAGATCAAACTACAATCAAACATTCTCCAAAAGAAAACTACAATTTCTAGAAATAATACTCAAAACTAAAAACACTAACTTCGAGATCTAAAATTTCTAGGAATTAAATATGAAGTCAAAACTTCAAACATTTTGAGGACGTTTTGCTTAGTTTGTAATCTAACTAAGAAAGTATTTGTCAAATAAAAAAAAACTCAAAAACATCCTATTATGGTTTTTTTAAGTGAAATTCAAAACTTAATGAAATTTTTTTTTAAAAAGATTTGCAAATGAGAAAATGAGATCTAATTCTCATAATACAATTTCCACTATGAAGTCAAACAATCAGCAATAAAACAATGAAATACCAGTGATCTAAGGTATAAAGAGGTTTCTAAACTTTGAGTGACACAAATACAAAGAAAAATTGCTTATAACATGCAAACATCTTCTAGAAAATCATTCAAAACTTAAAAATGTTGAAGGAAACTCGTACAAAGCTTCGATGGAACATACAAGTCTCGGTATACCGAGAATCTTGCAAGCCGATCTCTAAAAAAGAGAATTTTAAGTTTTTCAAAAATTTTCTTCTCGTTGTCCAGGTTTTAGTGTAAATAGGTGCGCTTCACACTATGTATACAGTAAAATAGCCGAGATGACCGCACCGTGCCTAACAAAAAGTGTGGAGACTAGAAAAATTAAAGAAAAAATAAAAATTTAAAGCCCTTTTCATGTGAATCTACAGAATAAATTACCCAAGCCAAGATCAATCAATCAAAATCAGAAAAAATAATTTCACAAGTAAAAATAAAAGAAAACTAAGTTCAAGATCCATTCCCTGAGCTGCCATTTTGTTGGGCTGATAAATCATTATTGTGGACAAGACAGATATCCCTAGTATCCTATGATAACTAAAAACAAACAGACTTATGTAAACTACTTTCTATAGATTATATTCGATCGAAAAATTATCTATAATGAAGGATTATATTCCTACTCGTAGTCCGAAGTTATCGATCATATTCTTCTTCGTCTCTTTGAATATGTCTCCTTCGGATCCGCAATAAAAAAAATGAAAGAATCGTAAGAATTCGCATAATATAGATTAATTCACAAACCATAAATCTATCTTGATGATCAAGGAATTCAAGAAATAAGCCATTTAAATAAACAACTCAATGTAGAAAACAAGATCCATTTGTATTATCTTTAATGAAAGAAGGAGCCTTACAACCGTGTTTGCCTTGATGTCGTACAGTCCTTCCGGAGTCTAGAACAAGTGTTTCATTTTGACAAGCCTTTTCAATCTCTCTAATAACATATACATGAGTGTAAATCATTCCCATATGATAACCGCTAAGAGAGTCCTGTGTTTCTCCAACAACTCTCCTCAAAAAATCTCAAAGTTCAACTCCCTTTGAGGCTTCTAATCTATGGCCTCAATTTAGCAGCAAAAGAGAAGCGGGGTTGCAGCTCCAAATAAGAGGGGATAGAATCCTCTTTCAAAGGTATTAAGCTCCACATACCAAGGGGTAGGCTCCTAATCTGAGGGATGAATGTCAATGAAAGGAGCAAACTTTCCATCGAATAATTTCTTCCGAAGCTTCCGCATTCAACCAACTCGGCTTCCAAATTTTACTTCGCCTTCACTTTAACTTTTACAAGAACTCGCACCTTTAATGAATAAAAATCGCAGCTGGTTCTGCTACGTTCCAGAGAGCAGACAGATGCGGCACCACGTAATACTAAGAGAAAATGCGATACAAATATTTTTATGACTTTTTATAAGCTTTTCTCTCAATTTAGAGGCTTGGTTCTAGGAACTTGATGTTTTAATATTCTATGATTATTGTATGAGTAATTATGAACCTGCTGCCGCATAGTAAAACATCATGGTGACAACTTTATTATAGCATATAAAAAGATTCATATATTTCCAAAAGGATCTAGATATTTGAATCTAGATAATGAAGAAAGTTCTATAAATACTTCCAGGAAAGAAATTGTAAATGGTTGAACTTTTTGGATGTGATTCTAAAGTAGAATTGTAATCAATCGTAGCCGGGATTTTATTGAATGAAAGGATTCTGATTTGTTTCAAAGAAATTTGTCATTTTGTGAGTTTTTCTTAAGTTATCATTTCATTTTTGTTGTATCTTCATGTTGAAGTTTTTACAAAGGAACTCGGTAAAATTATTTTAATATCGATTTATTTTAAATTTCACGTGAAGTTATAAACTATTATAGAGATTAGTTTATTGAACTATTTATTTCAATAGCTCCTCTACATGAATAAATTTTCACTTCTTTGTGAAATTAAGTACATTTTCTTTGGATATGTAAAGATTGTTTACTTGCATCTATCTATATGATTGAATTGATGTTATATTTGAATATCATGGATAACATAACTTCGTATAATCTGCTTCCCCCTTTCATCCTTTTTAAGAAAATCCAAATTTTTTTAAGAGATCATTATCAACCCTTTTTCTTCATATATAAGTTTGTTTTAAGCTTGAAAACATGTTTCTTCACAAGTTTAGAACATTGGTCATCCAAAAACATTAAACCGGCCAAAATTTTTAGATACTTCCGGCATATCATCAACCAATTTTTTTCCTTTGCCACAATGATATGCATTAAATCACACCTAAAGCACATGGATGGATTTTGGTCTTCTAGGACTACAAATGAGCAACATAAGGGCATAAATCGTAGTTCCCAAAATCCAAAGAAGACTCTATGGAAGGTGTTATATTTAGGGTAAAATGAGGTGCTTTTGGATTTACCATTCTAGGGCTAGAACCAAATTAGAGGGAGGTAAGTTCTAGGAGATAAGAGATAAGACATTTTTATACTATATCATAGTAATCAAAGTCTATTTGGCCACTATGTATTTACTAAGTTGTGAATTTTGGTCATGATATTAGAAATAATAGCAAGTCTAAAGCATAATTTGGAGAAATAAGTGTGTCACAAAGACAGAGTTTTTGGTAATGAGTTATAGTTTCCATTGTAAAATCAAATGCGTCATCAAGTCCTTAACATCACAAAAGGTGCCCCGCGCAATCTGGTTAAAGCTTCTTTCTATAAGAAATTATTTTGAAGCAAAGGTTTGTGTTTGGCCTAGAAGCTTTCTCATAGTTTATAACATTTTATGGAACATTTCACACTAGCCCGTTGCTTTCAGAAATCTCGCAGGATGGTCGGAAGTAGTATAAACTTGGAGTGTTGCGCTTTAGAGAAACATAACAAATGCATCATATTTCACATAGTCAATGTATTCTCACTCATATTAAACCCCATACCAAATTTGCATGAAATTTATATACGAGATGAATGGGGTGAGATGAATAAACCCACTTAATTTCGAGTTAAAATGGTTCACATTTTTCGAGAAACAAGCCACCGTCATCTACAACCATTTTTGAATTTTCTCAAGACAAGCGAGTCACATTTGGCTCAAAATTTCTGTGGTGAATTTTTATAATGATATTAAATTTATGTCAAAAATGATCTCAATCCAGCTTACCATTTAGGATATATCAAGAAATACGGACATTGCACTTTTGGACAGTTTATTGTGCTTTGACATTTTCACTTCAAGGTAATTTTTTCACCAACAAGGGATGAATTTTAAAAATGTAAAAGAGTTATTCATAAAAAATGAGAAAAAAAAATCTTATTCATTTTCTTTTCACATATGTCATATATTGGAATACTCAAATTAATCTACAACCTATTTTTCACATTTTGTTATTTGGTGTTTTAATGATCTTTGGGTGCATTCTTAGGACATAACGTAGAGTAATTTTCAAAAACAAGAGAGATTTTTCTCCCAATAATAGGATCATCTAAAAAACTCCTTTTCATTTTGTAACATATATCATGTTTCAAGCAATAAGAGTCAATCTTTGACCCCTATTTTACAGAAATTTGATCCCTATTCCTAGTAGAAAGTTCCAAATTTAATGTAATTGATTCTATATTTGGGGAAATGGTTGAGCTCGACCCCCCTAAGTCCAGGGATGAGATGATTTTATATATTTCATGAATTTCAAGCAGGTAAATTTTTTAAGTTAGGTTTGAGGTAAGAAATAACAATATGTGTATTTCATTTTCTTGATTTCCCTAGTGAATGAAAAGGCGTAGGTGTGATTTATCTATTCAGACGTGTCACCTCTGATGATTATATTATGTTATCAAGTTGTAATTTTTCCTTATGTTATTTCCATACCTTGAATGTATGTCTTTACGTTTGCTGAACAATAATTTATCTCGAATTCATTTAAAATGTGCTCTAACATATTTTTCCAAGCAAATTTATGTTTTCTTATTAATGAAACATTAAGAATTCATCCTATAGTTTGATGCTCTATATGTTGTTTTTTCCTTTATTATAGTCACCCACATCCAACAAAATAATTTTATTACACCATTAATACGCCACCTTTTCGCTATAGAAGACCCCTCATATTTTATCCTATCATAATTGAAAAATAATCAACTTTACATGACTCCATTGCCAATGGATATGTCTTCTTTCCTGCACAAAACCTTAAAAATTATACCCCACTCAAGACCATACCTAGCCTAGCATTTAATTGAATGAAAATTTCGTAGAGAGAGAGCCCTCTTTGAATTTGGAAGGATATTCAATTTCCAAGTCGTTTGTGGTTACTTCTAAGTTTCTCTCCTTATCCTAGAGAAATTACGAATTTCTAACAACTAATAGTAAGACTACAAGGTCCGATCCAACATTAAATAGTTAAAACCACTCCCCAAAATTCTAAAGAGAGAAACTTGATTTTTATTTTTATTTTTCCTTAACAGTTTTCATGGCACTTCTTTTTTGAAAGCAATAAGTATCAAGTTAGAGTGAGCACATATGAAAACAGCCATGAAAGGTTGTCTTAAGAAAATTGGGATATCCCTCAAAATTAGGGGTTTTGGCCAATGTAATACAAGACTCCTATAGCTTCTCGAATGATAACGATTTTTTCTTTGTAGGGTATGATTTGAAACTCGTAAATGGATGATGATAGATCTCGTATTTAGGGACATTTTTTTAATGAAAAAAATGACCTAGAACATATTTCCCCCAAAGTACAAAAGTCGAGGTGGGGGCTAAGGACTCGAAGTGCTTTACCATGTGAAAATTTTGGATCAAGAATAAACTTGTTGAGTTCACCAATTGATTGTTACAATACAATATCATCATGATATCACCCTCATGCAAGACATACCCATACGAAGTACATAAGCCATTTTACATGTACAATGCCCAATGTCACATCCACTGATTACACATTGTGGACCTATGCTTGGAAAATCCATCGTTTAACAAAGGATGTTCTTAGTGGTTTTCTTGTCTATACTTTTAGGAACTCGAAATCCACTCTATTTATCATGTTAAGATTGTCTACCGGCTTCAGAAAACTTAATTTCGATCTTGGTTAGTGTTTCTCTTTCATATTTTAAGAAAATTAGCCCCATCGCACTTGTTGTTTTGAGATAGAGTGAAACAAACACACATGTTCCATTTTGTTAGTGTGTTGACTCACACCGGTTTTTGTATATTATCTATGATGATCCCTCTAAAATGCAAAAAAATTTCATTTTCCCCGCCTTGATTTGAAGCTTTTTTTGTTTACAATGTCTTCCTCGCCTCTCGGTTTGTGCAAGGTCTCCGTAAAGCCAACAACTTGTGCGAATTTGAGTGTGATTTCATTTTTTTAGAAGAGATTGTTTTTTATTGCCGCTATCGTCAATTAGGTTTATTTTTTTATTTGGCTTGGTTATTGATTTTTTAAATAATTTTTCATATTGCGTATAAAATTTATTGAATTAATTTTGATTCAATAATCATGTCATATTTCCATTTTTCTTTACATTTGAAAATTGAAAGAAAAGAAAAGGAAAATTTCCATTTTCTCATGCACTGTGGCTTTTAATATTTTAATTGAATGAAAATTTGGGGACCTTTGTTCACAAGTTCTTTTTTTTTTCCCTGTCATTTGTTAAAACTCCTCCTTATTTATATCTTCATTGAATGAAAATAGTTACTTTTCTCATGCTAGTTGCATTTTGGGAGTTTAGGTGAATTCATTTCATCCTTGAAATCAAAGCCTTAATGAAGATACAAATTAAAATTTATCAATGAAACTAAGGAGCATTTGAAACATTAATGACACATTTAGCGCTATATGATAGAAGACATGTTCCGAAAACTCTAAACGTAGGAGCTTTCTCGTTGGCATTATGATGTAATATGTTGTCCTTGGTGGAAACCTACTCAATGAGTTTCATTTTGATAACAAACTTTGTTGAATATGTGTAAAATTGATATATCTATAGGCCAGCTTCAGATGCGACATAGAAAGGAATACCGTTGAGTTACACAGAATTATGAAGGTAAAGTTTCAAGAAATATATGCAATTTTCGATGAAGGATGTCGCGTATACCGCAAGTTCAGCGGAAACCAAGTCATGTATATATCCATAATTTGTATATATGCATTTTTTTGTGAAGGAAAGTTGCGTGTACACGTGGGTACGAATAAGGAAAGTAGTGTATGAGTTGGCACACTAATTTTAACAATACCAAGGGTCTTTTTACCATGGTAATAACCCACAATATTGAGTGCGCAATGAAAATTTTATCCGTCCAAGAATACCACCGATACTTATGGTTTGGCTCATGGTATTGGCTAAGGCTAAAACTATATAAGGAGAAGAAGATCATAGTGAAAGGGGGTGCATGTGAATGAGAATTTAATGGATAATTTTGTCTAAATTATATCTATAGGATCAGGATATATTCAATAGATAAATTCGATATTTTGATGCAATCATGAATACAATAATGGATCGTGATCTATAGAACTCGGAATGACTATGTGTTGGCATCATATGTTTATGAGTTGTTTAGATATATGTTCGGGCACATAATTTCTAAATTAAATGATATGATTTGAACAAGTTTGTTGCTTTGAAGTGTTGCGCAATCCTATAATCTTTACAAATCTAGATGTTGGTTCGTCACTATGGAAAGTGAATATACCCGCAAGTTCGTTTCAAAGAAAGGCATGTATGGAAGATAGGGTTATTTTTGAAGATTGCCAAATAAAATGTCAAATGATTTCTATTGTGTTTCTACTCTATCAATGAAGTCTTCATGTATATTTGGATTGTTTGAATATTATTTATACTCGCTAATTGATTATGTATAAAGATGATCAATGACCTGATGATTGAGAATGATGGATGTTAAGCCGATTGAATAAGGGTTCAGAATCGAAAGTGTGCTTGAATGTCTCGATCTATTCTCCAGTCTAATTAGATCTCTAGTTTCAGTATATAAAGATCTATATGTAGGTTTCTCCATAGAAAAGTGCATATACACGTAGGTTACCATAAGTGAAGTAGCGTATACAGCTTTTTTTTTTAATGAATGATCGTAATAGTTGATTCTACATGTTAATACAAAAGTCTAGGTTTAATGATGTGATCCGGTTACAAAGTGATATAACTATTCTATTTGAAAATTAGTCAAGGTTAATAGTGTTGATATACAAATTTTGTTGTGTTGAATTTGTTGATCCAAAGGTCAAAATTTATGAAATGCGGTCTGCGTGGTTCCGAGGGTTGAAGCCTTCGTTGTGGAAGCTCAAAATTCTCTTAATAGAAGTTGGTGATCGCCTCAGTGGGGATGAATCAGCTTTCCAAGAGGGTTGGTAAACGAGATCAAGGGGTCGGGATTCTCCCTTCTAGTAGCAAACAAAGAACGAGAGAAAGTTTTAGCCTTCTACGGGTAGGTGCCTTCATATTGATATAAGTCCGTATCAGCCGCACAACATTGTAAGCATTTTTCTATAAAATAAATATTGAAGAAAAAGACGACAAGAAGCCGGTGGTTTTCTCTCGACTTTCGTTTCCACCTTAAATATTGGTGTTCATGTGTGATGCCTTGTGTGATTATTGATTTTGTTATTATCGCACATGTTTACCGCTTAAATTTCTTATGCATAATCGATGAATTGGGCTAAGTGAATTTTGCGAAGATTTATATGAACATTAAGTTATCTAGGTATACGCATGTTTCATTTGAGAAAGATGTGTTCATATTCTATTTGGATTAATTAGAAATTAGTTGGAGCCCTTTTGAAGTTGGAAGGGATAGATTCAAACTTTAAAGTCATTTTTGGTTACCTCTAAGTTTCTCTCATTATCCTAGAGAAATTACGAATTTATAACAACGTCAATAGTAGGACTACAACATCTCATCCAACATTAAATAGTTAAAACCACTCCCAAAAATTCTAAAGAGAGAAACTTTGATTTTTATTTTTATTTTTCCCATTTTGTGTTTTCATGGCATTTTTTATGAAATAAATGAGCGCCGGCTAGAGCATGTTCCACATATGGAAAACTGCGGGCAAAGAATATTGTCTTAAGGGAAATTGCGTATCCCTCAATATTAGGGTTTTTATCTGATGTATTAAAATATTCCTATAACTTTTGGAACGATAATGATTTTGTATTTGTACGGCATACTTAAAAGTATAAATGGATGATGATAGACCAAGGTTTAGGGGCATTTAGTTGAATGTGAAAAAATGACCTATAACATATTCCCCCCTAAAGGACAAAGTCAAAAGCAATGGCCGAGGACCGAAGTGCTTTACCATATGAAATTTTTGGATCAAGAATCAACTTTGCTGGAGTTCGCAAATTCATTGTTACAATACAATATCATCATGGTATCACCTTCATGAAAGACATACCCATACTCGTTGTATAATCCATTTTACATGTATAATCACCAATGTCACATCCATTGATTACACATTGAGGACCCATGCTTGGAAAATCCATTGGGGACCATGATGTCATAGGTGGTTTTCTTGTCTATCCTTTTAGGAACTCGAAATCGACGCTATTTATCGTGTACAATTATCATCGGCTTAATGAAAACTTAATTTTCACCTTGGTTATGGTTTCTCTTTTCATATCTTAAGAAAAATTAGCCTCATTGCACTTTTTTTTTGACAGAGTGAACCAACACACATGTTCCATTTTGTTGTCGGTTGACTCACAAATGATTTTCATATACTATCTATGATGATCCTCTAAATATAAAAAAAATGCATTTTCCTCGCCTCGAGTTGAAGCTTGTTTCATTTTCAATGTCTTCCTCGCCCCTGGTTTGTGAAAGGCATTCGTGTTGTGTAACCCTAACTCCAAAAAATAGAAGAAAAAAGATATCAACGCCTAGGAAGTGTCACTTCGAAGGCAACCTCCAATACATTACATAAATGAACAATTCTCTGGATGATACAATTTTACCAAACCTCCTTTCTATATATAGGAGTCCATGGGGCCATAATGTAATCCTAGCCGACCTAACAATAATTTAAGGGCACAATAATAAAATGGGGGGTTACAAGGGTACAATAATAACAATAAGGGGGTTACACCAACAATAATAAGAGACTACACTAGTAATATAGGGACCTAACATGCCACTCTCCTTCAAAAAAAGTGTTGTCCTCAATGCTTGAGTAGCTCGGGTGCTTTTGTATAAAATTCTCATCCTCCCATGTAGAATCTTCTGGGTAAGTTCTTCCACTTGATGAGATACTCTCCGAAATTTATTGATTCCATAGTTGTCGCATTCTTGTTTTCGTGACCGCTTCCAGCTCCAATATCATTTTTCCTTCCTCATCAAGTTCGGGAAATATTGTTTGAATCGGAAGATTTTCACCTATAACTCCTTAAGCAAGAAACATGGAAAACTAGATGTACTCAAGGAAGAAGCAAAAGAAGCTCCAATTTGTATGCCATAGTACCAATCTTTTGCAACACCTTGTAAGGACCATAGTACTGCGATAATTTATTATCCTTCTTAGCTTGCTTGAGGGACATTTGTCTATATGGTTGTAGCCGTAAAAATACCCAATCTCCTACATCAAAACTTCTCTCGCTGCGATGTTGATCTCGCCTTTTGTTTCATTCGATTTTGTGCCAAATTCGTGTTATCCTTTAAGAGTTGGAGAACTTCTCTTTGCTGATGCTCGATGTGATCTTCCAATCGCTTGAACCTTCGAATTTTCCCTTAATATGATGTGATCGATGGTGGATGATATCCATAAAGTGCCATAAATGGGGTTATTTTTAAGGCAAGATGAAGGAAGTGTTATACCACCATTCAATGAGAGGTAACCACTTGACCCATTGTGTTTGTTTATCGATACAAAAACGAAGATATCCTTCCAAACATTTATTTACTATCTCCGTTTCGACCATCGATCGAGGATGATAAGATGAGCTATGAGCCAATTGAGTACCCAAACAAGAAAATAACTTACGTCCAAAAATTTCCCGTAAAAATGGGATCTTTTAAGGCCACAATAACCCTTGGGCTCTAAGGTAGCTGAATTATGTCCACAAATGTAGTAGCAACTGCATTTGCTTTAAATGGATGAGATAATGCACAAAAGTGTGCATACTTGGAAAGTCTATCAACTACCACCATGATGACATTCTTTCCTTCGCACTCAAACCCGTGATAAAATCCATTGAAATCTCCTCCCAACGATGACTTGGAATGGATAAAGGTTGTAGAAGTCCCTAGTGGTCCTAATTGTCTCCACTTTATTCTCGCCGGCAAACCAAACATTCCGCCACAAACTTTTGAATATTAGATTTAAGGCCATCCCAAAAAAAAAAATTTCTTCACCCCGTGGTAAGTTTTTAATCCCGAGTGTCCTCCTAAAGGAGAAGTGTGCAATTCCGTAACAATATTTTGTTTTAGTTGGGAATTTACAAAGATATAAGCGATCTTTGTACCATAAGGAATCATTTTTCCAACTAAATGTATCGATGTAATAGGATCTTTTTTACCGCAACTTTTGAATGAGTGTCCATACATCTTTGTCCTTCTTCCATTCATCTCTTGCTTCGGTTATCCAATCCGTTGGATGATAGAAATGACACAAAGCAATGCTTCCACCTCTTCATTATTTCTTGAGAGTGCATCCGCAACAACATTAATCTTTCCTTTTTTTATATTATTTCGAAGTCATAACCCAACATCTTTGTGACCCATTTTTGCCGTTTCTCTCAAGATAGTCTTTGTTCCAAAAAGTGTTTAAGACTATCATGATCAGTTTTTACCTTGAAGTGTTCTCCCATTAGTAAGTTCGCCATTTCTTTAGTGCATGCAAAAGATTGCTAACATTTCCTTCTCATAAATAGGTTTTTGTAAATACTTTCCTTTGATTGGATGACTTTCAAAAGCAATGGGTATTCCTTCCCGCATTAAACCGCACCAATTCCATTTCCCCGAGGCATCACATTCCACAATAAAGGTTTTTGTGAAGTCCGATGTAGCTAAGACCGAAAAGTGCACATTGCCTCTTATGTTCAAAGGCGTTAGTTGCTTCGTGAGTCCATGAAAATGCATATTTCTTCAATAATGTTGTTAGAGGTGTCGCTATTCTCCCATTATTCTTAACAAACTTGTGATAATATCCCGTTAACCCGAGAAATCCTCACAATCGCTTTATTGTCTGGGGACTTTCCATTCCTTAATGGCTTTTATTTTGTTAGGGTCTACTTTAACACCCTTTTCGTGAGATATAATATGACCTAGATATTCCACCTCTTGTACTCCGAAGAAACATCTGGATGTTTTTGCACAAGATTGTTTCTCCCGCAATAGTTTGAGCACCCTATCAACATGTTCAACATGATTCTTCCAAGACTCCGCTCGTAGATTAGTATATCATCAAAAAATACTAGCACAAATTTTCTAAGGAAGGGTTTGAAAATGGAATTCATCAACCCTGAAATGTAGAAGGTGCATTGGTAAGGCCAAAGGGCACACAAAAATTCATAATGACCCTCATGAGTTCGAAATGTTGTTTTTGGAATATCTTCACTCTTCATTCTAATTGGATGATATCCTCGAACGAAGATCCAACTTGGTAAAATAAATTGCTCCATGTAATTCATCCAATAATTCGTCAATCACAGAATGGGAATTTATCTTTAATGGTGAGCTCATTGAGCTCCCTATAATCCGTACACATTCACCATGATCCATCCTTCTGTGTACCACGTACTAACAGACAGGAAAGCAAAGAACTTTTGACTAGGTTGAATTATACCTCTCTAACATTTCTGCAATCATACATTCAATTTCGCCTCTTTGGAAGTAAGGAGGTCTACAAGGCTCAATGCTGTTTGAGTGGAAGACTTCCTAGAATTCAAATGAATAGAATGATCAAGGATCACGACAGGGAGCCCTTTAGGAGTTTCAAACACCTTGGATTGATTGTCCAAGACTTGTTGGAGATCCTAAATAGATGATTTTAATGTCGAAACTTCTAGTGAGCATAATTTTGAAATTACGCCGTTGTTCTTTCTTTAGAAGCTTTGCTTTATTATCAGAGCTTATTATTATCCTTCCTTGGCATCCTAATAATACCCCGTAATTCGACTTCCTTTCCTTTTGAAAACAAATCTCAAGAAAAGTTCTTGAAAATTAAAATCTATCGTCCCCGAAGATTGTAACCATTGTACTCCTAGTACAACATCAACACCTCCCATAGGAATGGCAAGAATTGGACTAGTCAATACATATTCCCCCATGGTTAGCTTCGATATTATGGCATTTTCCGCAGCAATTTATAGTTCCTCCATTTGCAACCATCAATGATACCTGGTGCCGGGTATATGAAACAATTTAATTCTTTGGCTACCTTATAATGAATAAAAATTATGGGCAAGCAATTAATCAATCAACACTATTACTCCTTTCTTGATATGTCCTTCTATCTTGAGAGTTTGAGGAGTGGTAATTACCAAAGGCATTACACAATATGGTCGGATTCATTTCTTCCTCTTCTAGGGCCGGTTCCTCGGTGTATATCCTCTTCTTGTTCATTTTCTTCTTCCTCTCTTCACAATCTATGTAAAATAATTTCTTCTTAGCACACTTATGACCTTTAGTGTATTTGCTATCACAACCTAGCAAAGCCCTTTGATATTTTTTCTTCCACTTTATGGTGTCAACCTCGTAGGTTGTGGAAATCTAGGCGTAGCAACACTTCCTTCTTTATAGAATTGAGTGGTAGGCTTCTTGTCGCCATAATTTCACATTCAACTTTTCTTTCCAACTCAAATGCCTTATCCAAAGGAACTCAGCCTCCAAAATGCGAACTTCATGTTGGATGTTATCCTTTCAGTGCCTATGAAGAGATCAATCCTCGTGTTCCTCCGGAATATCATTACCCTTATATTCAATTCTTGGAAGTCCTCAATGTGCTGCCCCACTAAACCTCTTTGTTTGAGATTTATCAATTGGCTAAAGAAGGTGTTGCTCTTTTTATCCTCATAATGTGCTATCATTTCTCCGTAAAAATCGACCAAGTGACAATTTTTTTACGGGAGCAAAAGCCATCGATACCATACAAATGTATTTTTTTCTAAATGTAAAGTTGCAATGCGTACCTTTGTGTGTTTCGTATGTTATGGAGATCAAAATATTGCTCCATCCGTAGTATCCATGTTACGTGATCCTTTCCATCAAACTTCCCCATATCCATTTTGAATATGGTGGTTCTTCCGCCAACATTAGAGGTTAGAAATCACGATTAACATTTATTTTGTTCTCATCATGAGGTTCTTCAATATATTTCCGCCTATTGTGAACGTTTCTTGTTTTAAGCTTGTCATCAAGCCTTCCATGTATGCTTTTAGATAATTCTTCATGTTTTCCATGTTTTCTTTCATGTTTTCATCGATATTATCTTCCATGTCATCAATCTTAGCTTCCATGCCCACTTCCATGCCATCCATCTTAGCTTCCAAACCATTCATCTTAGCTTCCACACCTTTCTTTCAAACCATCCATCTTAGTTTCCATGCCTTTCTTCAAAACTTCCATTTCATTTTTTGTTGTTCTTTACAGAGCGAAACTGTTTGACTTTCTCTTTGTAATTTTGATATGTCATGTTTCCATTCTTCGTCTTCATGAGTCACAATAGAGCCCTCTAAAGGGCTTAATGGGAGTTGAATTCTTTTTAGGGGCCATTTTAGAATCCAATACTGATATATATTCTACAATATTCCCTTGGAATCAATTCAACTTGATTCTTCAAACAAGACTTATGCAATTCCGAAAAAAAATACACACCTTTTACTTGCTTTTTAGGAGCTCTGTATTGAAATTGAACTATCTCTATAATTGAGAATCTTCAATATCTAAATTCACTGCTGTAGTAGCCTTCTGAATTGTCTTTCAAATGCCACAGGTATGATCTGATTTGGATTCTTCAAGACAAAGTTATTTCCAATCTCCCACAATGACCCAAATTTGGACTGGTTCAGCAGAGCGAAATTGTACGACTTGCCCCGTGTCACTGTTTCATCCTTCGTCTCTGAAATTTATAGCCAAGAAACTAAAGTCCGTGTACTTGCAAAAAACATTTATGGAACTCCAATCCGATGCCCAGAGAGAGAGTTATTGAACTTTTCCCACGATCACCTCTTTGAGATGAAATTCAGGAGCCTGAAAAAGCACTACCTTCCACAGATCATATCTCCAAAAATATTGCAAACCAAGCTCTGAAATGTTTTTACAAATTTCCTTAGGATTTTATCTTCGCACCATATGAATTTCAGATTCTGAACCTTCGTAGAAACATTTTTATAGCACAAATTCCACGATGACCTGTTTAGGAGCCTGAAAAAAGACCTAACTTCCACAAATCATATCTCTGAAAATATTGTGAACCAAGCTCTGAAATTTTTAGAAAAACTTCCTCAAGATTTCAGCTTCGCACCCTAAAAATTTTAGCTTCTAAAGCTTCGTAGAAAAAAATTTATAGCGAACATGCCATGATGACCTGTTTGGAGCAGCGAAACCCTAGAATCCAAACCTTTGATACCAAATGTTGTGTAACCAACTCCAAAAATAGAAGAAAAAAGATATCAACGCCTTAGAAATAAGCCACTTCGAGGGGGAAACCTCCAATATATTACATAAATGAACACCGATCGTACACCTATCAAACCTCCTTTCTATAAGAGAGTCTATAACAATAATAATTTAAGGGCACAATAATAACAATAAGGGGGTTACACTAACAAGAATAAGGGACTATACTAGTAATATAGGGACCTAACACTCTATAAAGCCAACAACTTGTGTGAAATTGAGTGGGATTTCATTTTTTTAGAAGAGATTATTTCTTATTGTTTCTTACTATCATTTAGGTTTCTTTTGTTATTTGTCTTTGTTATTGATTTGTTAAATAATTTTCATATTATTGTATCAATTTGATTGACTTGATTCTGATTCGATAATGATGTCATATTTTCATTTTTCTTTACATTTGAAAATTGAAATAAAATAAAAGGAAAGCTTAATTTTCTCATGCATTAGGGCTTTGAATATTTTAATTGGAATAAAACCTTTGGGGACCTTGTTCAGAAGTTTTTTTTCTTCTGCATCGTTGTTTAAAATTTCTCCCCTTATTTATATCTTTATTGAATGAAAATAATTAATTTTATCATGCTAGTTGCATTTTGGGAGTTCGGGTGAATTCATTTCAATCCTTGAAACTAAAACCTTAATGAAGATAAAATTTAAAATTTATTAATGAACCTAAGGAGAATGTGAAACATTAAAGACACATTTAGCACTATATTATAGAAGACACGTTCCAACATCTCTAAAGGTAGGAGCTTTCTGTTGGCATTAGGATGTAATATGTTGTCCTTGATGGAAACCTACTCAATGAGTTTTCTTTTGATAGAAACCTATTTTTTAAATATGTAAACTTGATGTATCTATAGGCTACTTCAGATGTGACAGAGAAAGGAATACCAGTCAGTGATAGAGGAATTATGAAGGTAATGTTTCAAGAAATATACATAGGTTTGATGAAGGGAAGTCACATATACTCGCAGGTTCAATGAAGCCAAGTCATGTATATATCTAAAATTTGTGTATAAGTAGTTTTTGTGAAGAAACGTTGCACGTACAAGCGAGTACAAAGAAGGAAAGTCATTGTTACACAACATTTTGTCACCGTCCTTGAAATACACATCCCGAACATTGGATGACAATTTCTATGACTTCTGTATAGTGTCATGCCTTTCAAAAAGTGTCATTGCATCCCTTACCGTGAGAAGAACATTTCCTGTGTTGACTATTCCTGGAACAGACCATCAAAAAAATATGATTTTGGGTCGGTGCTGGTAGGAAATTATGGCCTCATGCCCATAGAGAAATTAACACTCGGCCCCTCGCCCATTGGTGCTCTGTCTCAGTGGACTTCCCGCAATGATTTATTTTTGGAAAGTGTTTTAAAATAGAAGCGATGTTTCCATTGCCAACTACTTCGTGAGTGGAGTCAGCATGAGTTGTTCGACTGGATAACGTCGAACATATTACTTTGGCTTCTTTTTTCCTACATTTAAGCAACCTCCTAAAGGATAAGGCCTCCCTTCCACCATTTGAGGGATTCCAACCTCCTCCTCCTCTCCTATAAATACATCTCTCTCACATAGATGCAGCTAGCTGAACATTTTGTATCATGAGCAGTCTGATATAGCTGCTGTGAGATAGACGAGAGAGAGAGACCCATTTTCGAGAGAGAGTCTAGGCTTATTGCCTCGCTAAGTCCAATTCCCTAGTGAATGCTCGAGACATGTTTTGACTTGACCTACTGAAGGAGGATGCAATGTCAAGGCTCTTTTGGTTGTAAAATTTTTCTCTCTTCTTATTAATACATTACTGATGTTTTGGTTCTCATTTTATGTTTGATATGCTTAATATTGTGTAATATGTCTAATTCTCCTTGACCAATTAGATCATTATGAATGCAAGTATTGTTTCGTATGTTATTATCGTTCTCTGATCCTTATGTAGGCACCTGAGTAGCACCACAGAAGGACCGTGACGTGCCAGGATGAAGACCAGGAGATTGTTGTCATAGCTACAACAACTACGTTGGAAAAAAGGTAGGACATCTATCTCGACTCAGTCTCATTCGTTAACTAGGAATCGACGCATTAGCATGCCCTCTTGCTGCTACACCCACCCCAGGGCTAGAGGGATCACCTCTGTCCGTAGAGGGGATTTACCTTGCTAAGAATTTGGTGACTCCACTGGGGATCAATGTGTGTTTGTCGTCTCGTTTTTCGTCGTTTGTTTTTCTTGTCAAGACGACTTTGGTTGTTTCATTGTTTTTCTGCTTTTCTTGACTTGTCTGAATGTTTTCAGCCATCCTATTCAGTTCCAAAGTGTCAAGTATGACCTCTGCTCAGTGGTTATTAATTTTTCCCATAGTTTTCTAGCTGGGCGCTACTTTCCTTTCAACAATTGTGCCAATTGATGCATGCTTCTTTTATCGTAGGTGCACCAACCCCTGTTTAGCACCGATTACAGCAAAACAGTTGCGTTGAATCCTGTAGGATTTGATTTAACCTATTTTCTGAGTTTTTGTCAGTGTTTCTTGGCTCTGGATTGGTTTTTCACCTTGTAATTGGTCTACTGAGATTCTTTCTACTCTGTAGTCTCGGTCTTATCAACTTTTTGTCTATCATCTTATCAATGGATTTTGTTGCCCTAGGTTTTCTAGGTGCCTTGTGTTGTTTGTTCGGCCCTCTCCTAACTGAGCCTTCTGAGTTAAGTTCGAGTCACTTTGATATTTGTCGTTTCAATTCGCTGACTGATTGTGTTATTCTTTCTTTTGATTCCTTGTGCCTTTGGTTTGTTGAATGATCACCTTTGTTTTCGTTTAACTCTCCATTCACCACTTTAAGCGTAGATCACATTGCTCGTTGGATCATTTTGAAAGCCCTTTGTTTCCTTGGAAGAGTGCATCCTTGTTTTGAGTACGTTTTATGTTTGTATTCCATTGATCTCTTTGATTTAGATCGTTACATTCATAGTGCTCAAAGCTAGTTTTTATTTTTCTTTTTAGTGTAATAGTGCATTGTGTCTCTCATTCATCTAAAAAGACAAAATTTTCATTGTTTTGCTTAATTTGAAAATGAAAATGTTATTTTGCATTATTAGCTCTTAGCTAACTAGGAAAGAGTTTTTGTTTTTTGATTTTGTTGTATTAGTTGCATTAGTGAAATTATTCTTATGTTTCAATTGATTGATGCTTTGTCATAGATTCTTATCCTTCTCTTAGCTAGCATTCATTGAAGGGAAATGATTTTATTTTGTATGTAGATTTCATTTAGGAATTCGAGATCACATTCGGTAAGGCCTTGAAATCTCAACATTAATTCAAGATCAAAATTAAAATGAATTCAATCAACCTAAGGAAGCATTGAAACCTAATGCACATATTTTAGAGGTCTAGGCTAGTGACGTGTGTTTGCATCGTTAAACCTAGTAGTTGTCATTCGCCATCTGGCATTAGATAGCACTAGCATGGACCTATGCTCCCCGTACCATCACGTATATAAAGGGAGACCCTCATAGGTTGCAATCCTTTATCCATAGGAAGCCGAGTCTTTCGCCTTGTAACCGTGATACACCGAACACAACATTCGGGGAGATTTCCTGCACGTATGTTAAGTCCTTGGTCATTTATTGTTCATTTGATCACCAAGGTGTATATTCCAGTTCAGGGAAAATTGGTACACCCTCTTGCTTAGATTACCTGAGTAGTCATTTTGGTCTTTTTGTGACTCTCTAAAAGTGAAAAGATCATCAAGCACTTTTCCTTTCACGCTTGTTCAATATGAAAGTGACTAGAGTCATCTTTTTCCTGTTTCTCGACTCTTAAAACTTGAAAAAAAAAAAAATCGTTTCAATGTTATAAAATTAACTGCCTTCGACCATGTGCCCATTAAAGATATTTTCTTGGCTTGTTTTTAGTAGTTCCTTAGTGTTTGGTCTTGAAGCCTAGAATAGGCTGTCTCATTTCCTTTTTGTTTTGAAACATTGTCACAGTGGTGGAACCACCAGTTTCCTTGTCCTCTTCACTACCTCCTAGTGGTGATACTTCTCCTGAAGTTTCTTCGAAAGCATCTCAACCCACTAGGTCTGCTGATTTTTGGCAGCCTCTCCTTCCGAGTATCTTACCTCTCGCTACCCGATCTCCGCTTGACGATCCATTTGAGATCAATTGGAAACCTCGAGATGCTTGGTATAGTTTTGGGAATGAAAAATAATTCCCTCCTCTTACCTCGGAATCACATTTACTAGCTACTTCCTTAATCGACACTATTCGTATTCTTTTTCACAATCAAATGTCTCCTTCTGACATGGATTCTTTTAGTATCATTAGTAGTGAAGAGATTTATGTTTCTACAGGAGATTATCAGCTCCCTACGAAGAACTTTCCTTATGTCTCCAATCAACCTTCCTCACAATCACTATCTCTCCCACGTGGTTATCTAACTTTGGGTCAGATTATTTCTGGGATTCAGTCATTGTATCAGAATCAGATATGGAACGATACGTCGACTCCTTCCACGAGTTCAGTTGTCTTAGTATTAGGGGCATCACCCTCAACTCCTATGAAATTGACGATTGTAATCTTTGTTCCTTTTCGGCCCATTTTCTGTGTGGATTAATCTTGATCCAGGTGGATATTGGTGGCCACCCACCTATTCCATTTGGAGTAGCACCATCAAATCTTGCAGCTTTTCACATTCAGCACAACTTACAATTTTTAACAGGTTTTCGGGTCGTCAAATCCCGGAGCCGTTTTGGGGCCTTAATGATCTAGGTGGATATTGGTGGCCACCCACCTATTCCATTTGAACCCCCACCATCAGTTCTTTCAATTTTCAAGTTGCAACTAAACTTACTATTTTTAGCAGTTTTTCGGGTCCTGAACTTCCGGAGCCGTTTTGAGGCCCTAAACGAAATTTTTTGGGAAAACGGAGAGCAACATGGGTCCATAGACCAATGTTTCTCAGTCAAAAGTTTCACTCCTTGGAAAAATATTTCTAATGAGCTATTGAGCATGTCAAATAGAGATCGGATGTCAAATTTATGTCCCTGGGAAGTTAAACCACCAATTTACCCAAACGGGGCCCATAGTTTTGGCGCTTCATCTCCTAGGGTTAGGTTTTTGGAACTTTAGAGTTCTCCATTGTTTCTCAATAATAAATAGGCCCTCAAGCCTCATTGTAACATAGTTCAAAGGTCTGTAGCCATCACATCTATTCTCAGAGACACGCTACCACCGCCCTAGCCTGTTTCCATTATGTTTGTAAGCTTTTTTCAATCATTATTGTATTAATAAAATGAAGCATTATTTCTGATGCATCTCTATGTTCATGGTTACTTCTATATTCTGTTGCATTCCTGCATAAAATCTGGATTAGTGGTATCAGAGCGGGTCTTATCTTTCTTTGTTTTTCTTTGCATGCCCCCAACGCGGTCAAAGTATAAGGAGTTAGGGCTCGATCTAGTTAAACCCTTACAAGATCAGCCTCGCAAACTCGATGACCTCCCATGGTGGAAGAAAAGAAAGACGAGGGAGCAGGAGATCCTATCAAAATATTGCTCGAGGAGGCCCTCGAGAAACAAAGGAACGCGATGATGGATAAATTTTCTCAAATCCTTCAATGACTGCCCACATATGGCGCATCTGCATCCAACAACCACTCTGGAGGCGCCACTCCCTTCAAGGTACAGGTAAACTTTGACATTCATATATTTGAAGGAAAAATAGATGCAGATGCTATAGACAGATGGTTAAATTTCTGGAAGGGTATTTCTCGGTCCATGACTTCTCTGACCGAGAAAATATTATTTTTCCACTCCCCAAAGCTGCCCCCCATGTCAAAGACTGGTGGGAAACCTACCGTGAGCAAGAGGGTGAAGGGGAACCCTCTCTATTCTCGGCCACACCCAATTGGAATTCATTCCGAGACGGCATCAAAGAAAAATATTACCCCATGGGGAGCTATGAGGACAAATACATCAAATGGACCACACTGCGGAAACAAAAGGATCAAGATGTGCACGAATTGACGAATATGTTCCATACCCTGTGCACAAAGTTGGGTATTAAAGATTCAGAAAGACATTTGGTGCTCAAGTAACGCGGTATCTACCCAAACACATTCAGGAGGAAATGGAGTTCCTTGACATTACATCACTTGGAACAGCATATCGCTATGCCGCCAAGATAGAGCAAAAATTTAAGCAGAAGAAGTGAGACTTTGGATCTGTGAATCCGAAAGGTGCCTCCGAACCAAAGAACAAGGGGTAAGGCCAAAGAAATACAACTCAGAACAACACCAAAAATCCAAAGAAGGACATATGGAAGTGGTGTTAATTTCATAAACGCCCCACTCACAGCACAAACGAGTGTCAGGCCAAATAGTCTTTGGTGGCCGAACTAAAGGCACCTGAATTAGATGTATTTTCTAATCCTGAGTTAGAACTAGACAAAGGCAATGAAAAAGGGAAGCAGATCATTAATGCGGATCCCAGTGCCATTTTTTCCACGACTAAGATCCAGAGGGAGGGTCCAGAGGATCAAGAGGAGGGGGAGTGCCTCTTCCAGTCGCAGATGTGGGTGAAGGGTTCTCCGCTGCAATTTCTCGTCGATAGCAGAAGCCAAAAGAACCTCATTTCAGCATAGGTCATGAAACATCTCGTCCTACTGACCATAGCACACCCGCAGCCATGTACCATCGGGTGGCTCCACCTAGGGAGAGATCTCCGCATTTGCAGCAGTGCCACCTTCCGTACAGTATCAACCCATTCACGAATGAGGTATTGTGTGATGTTGCTCCTCATGATGTAGCTGATGTATTATTGGGCCAACCATAATTGTGGAGGTGACATGTTGTGTATGAGTCTAGGCCTCATGCTGTTATTATTACTTTTGGAAATAACTTGTACAAGATACCGGAGGTAGTACCGCCTCCTGTCATCTCTTTGACTATTGCAAAACAATGTAGTAAGATTGTTTCTCAAACCAGAAAATTAATTTTCCTTACAACTCACTCACAAGGAAAGAATAATATTGTGGCCAGAACCTTGAAATAGGGCTCCCTTGCACAGCTGCAGAAGATGGAAAAAGTCATGGAGGAATAGGAGGACATTTTCTCCTCACTCATAGAGGTTCCTCTACACTGTCAGGATAAGCACTCTATTGATCTGACTCCCAATGCACCACCGCCCGATGTTTCCATACATCCTGCAAATACACATACATAATCCAAATATGTATTGTCTGAGGCTGATAAAGAAACCAAATTTACTAAATGCATCCAACATGTCCACCCGCAAGTCCATGACATCTTCAACACATCTAATACTCATTTGAACAGAATTTGCCTCATCTCATGGAGGATCTAAACGCAATGGGGACCATTGCTTCCTTAGTAGGGAGGAATGATCCAGGTGGATATCGGTGGCCACCCACCTATTCCATTTGGACCAGCACCATCAATTCTTGCAGCTTTTCACATTGAGCACAACTTACTATTTTTAGCAGGTTTTCGGGTCCTCCACTCCCGGAGGCGTTTTGGGGCCTTAATGATCCAGGTGGATATTTTTGGCCACCCATATATTCCATTTGAACCCCCACCATCAGTTCTTTCAATTTTCAAGTTGCAACAAAACTTACTATTTTTAGCATTTTTTTGGGTCCTGAACTTCCAGAGCCGTTTTGAGGCCCTAAACGACGTTTTTTTGGGAAAACGGAGAGCAACATGGGTCCATTGTGTTGCTCGTTCAAAATTTGTACTCCTCGAATAGATATTTATAACAAGCTATTGAGCATTTCAAACGGAGATCAGATGCCAAAGTTACGTCCCCGAGAAGTTGAACCACCAATTTACCCAAACGGGGCCCATAGTTTTGGCGCTTCATCTCCTAGGGTTAGGTTTTTGGAACTTTAGAGTTCTCCATTGTTTCTCAATAATAAATAGGCCCTCGAGCCTCACTATAACATAGTTCATAGGTCTGTAGCCATCACATATCTTCTCAAAGATACGCTACCAGCGCCGTAGCTTGTTTCCATTATTTTTATAAGCTTATTTCAATCATTCTCTTAATAATAAAATGAAGCATTATTTCCGCCGCATCTCTATATTCATGGTTATTTCTATATTATGTTGCGTTCCTGCATAAAATCTGGATCAGTGGTATCAGAGCGGGTCTGCTCTTTCTTTCTTTTTCTTTGCATGTCCCCAATGCGGTCAGGGTATAAGGAGTTAGGGCTCGATCTGGTTGAACCCTTGCAAGATCAGCCTCGCAAACCCCGACGACCTCCCATGGCGAAATAAAAGAAAGAAGAGGGAGCAGGAGATCCTATCAAAATACTTCTCGAGGAGGGCCTCGAGAAACAAAGGAATGCGATGATGGATAACTTTGCTCAAATCCTTCAACCACTGTCCACATATGGTGCATCTACATCCAATAGCCACTCTGGAGGCACCACTCCCTTCAAGGTATAGGTAAACTTTGACATTCTTATATTTGAAGGAAAAATAGATGCAGATGCCGTAGACATATGGTTAAATTTGTTGGAAGGGTATTTCTCGGTCCATGACTTCTCTGACCGAGAAAATATTATTTTTGCACTCCTCAAAGCCGCCCCCCATGTCAAGCGGTGAGAGCTCCCAAGTGATCAAGGGACGAAGAGGCCCTCTCTGTTCTCGGCCACCAGCAGGTGGTCAGGCAGGCATCAAGGAAAAATATTACCCCGTGGGGAGCTATGAGGACAAATACATCCAATGGACCACGCTGCGACAACAAAAGGATCAAGATGTGCATGAACTGACAAATCTGTTCTATACCCTGCACACAAAGTTGGGTATTAAAGATTCAGAGAGACATTTGGTGCTAAAGTACCGCAGCTGTCTGCACTAACACATTCAGGAAGAAATGGAGTTCCTTGACATTACATCGCTTGGCACGGCATATCGCTATGCCACCAAGATCGAGCAGAAATTTAAGCAAAAGAAGCGAAACTTTGGATCTGTGAATCCGAAAGGTGCCCCCGAACTGAAGAAAAAGGGGCAAGGCCAAAGAAATACGACTCAGAACAACACCACAAATCCAAAGAAGGACATAGGGAAGTGGTGTGAATTTCATAACAGCCCCACTCACAGCACAAACGAGTGTCGGGCCAAACATTCTTTGGTGGCCGAACTAAGGCACCTGAATCAGATGCATTTTCTAATCCTGAGTTAGAACGAGACAAAGGCAATGAAAAAGGGAAGCAGATCATTAATGCGGATCCCAGTGCCATTGTCGCCACCACCAAGATCCAGAGGGATGGTCCAGAGGATCCAGAGGAGGGGGAGCACCTCTTCCAGTCGTAGATGTGGGTGAAGGGCTCTCCGCTGCAATTTCTCGTCGGTAGCTGAAGCCAAAGTAACCTCATTTAAGTAGAGGTCGTGAAGCGTCTCGGCCTATCGACCATAGCACACCCGCAGCCGTATACCATCGGGTGGCTCCAGCCAGGGAGAGATCTCCGCATCCGCCAGCAGTGCTGCCTTCCATACAGTATCAAGCCATTCACGGATGAGGTATTGTGTGATGTTGCTCCTGTTGATGTAGTTGATGTAGTTGATGTATTATTGGGCCAACCATACTTGTGGAGATGACATGATGTGTATGATTCTAGGCCTTGTGCTGTTATTATTACTTTGGGAAATAACTTGTACAAGATACCAGAGGTAGTACCACCTCCTGTCATCTCTTTGACTACTACAAAAAAATGTAGTAAGATTGTTTCCCAAACCAGGAAATTCATTTTCCTTACAACTCACTCATAGGGAAAGAAGAATATTGTGGCCACAACCTCGAAATAGGGCACCCTTGCATGACTGCAGCAGATATACAAAGTCATGGAGGAATACGAGGAGATTTTCTCCTCACTCATAGAGGTTCCTTTACACTGTCAGGAAAAGCACTCCATTGATCTAACTCCCAACACACCACCGCCTGATGTTGCCACTAAGGTTGATAAAGAAACCAAATTTACTAAACGCATCCAGCATGTCCACCTACAGGTCCATGACATCTTCAACACATCTAATACTCAGGTCAACAAAATTTGCCTCATCTCATGGAGGATCTCAATGCAATGGGAACAATTTCTTCCTGAGGAGGGAGGAATGATCCAGGTGGATATTGGTGGCCACCCACCTATTCCATTTGGACCAGCACCATCAATTCTTGCAGCTTTTCACATTCAACACAACTTACTATTTTTAGCAGGTTTTCGGGTCCTCCACTCTCGGAGCTGTTTTGGGGCCTTAATGATCCAGGTGGATATTGGTGGCCACCCACCTATTCCATTTGGACCCCCATCATCAGTTTTTTCAGTTTTCAAGTTGCAACAAAACTTACTATTTTTAGCAGTTTTTCGGGTCCTAAAATTTTGGAGCCGTTTTGAGGCCCTAAACAACGTTTTTTTGGGAAAAAGGAGAGCAACATGAATCCATGGTGTTTCTTGTTCAAATTTTTTACTCCTCGGACAGATATTTCTAACGAGCTATTGAGCACGTCAAACGGAGATCAAATGCCAAAGTTACGTCCCCGGGAAGTTGAACCACCAATTTACCCAAATGGGGCCCATAGTTTTGGCGCTTCATCTCCTAGGGTTAGGTTTTTGGAAGTTTAGAGTTCTCCATTGTTTCTCAATAATAAATAGGCCCTTGAGCCTCATTGTAACATAGTTCAGAGGTCTGTAGCCATCACATCTCTTCTCATAGATACGCTACCAGCGCCCTAGCTTGTTTCCATTATGTTTGTAAGCTTATTTCAATCATTCTTTTATTAATAAAATGAAGCATTATTTCCGCTGCATCTCTATGTTCATGGTTATTTCTATATTCTGTTGTGTTCCTGCATAAAAACTGGATCAGTGGTATCAGAGCAGGTCTGCTTTTTCTTTGTTTTTCTTTGCATGTCCCCAACGCGGTTAGGGTATAAGGAGTTAGGGCTCGATCTGGTTGAACCCTTGCAAGATCAGCCTCGCAAACCCCGACGACCTCCCATGGCGGAAGAAAAGAAAGACGAGGGAGTAGGATATCCTATCAAAATACTACTCGAGGAGGCTCTTGAGAAACAAAGGAACACGATGATGGATAACTTTGCTCAAATCCTTCAACAACTACCCACATATGGTGCATCTGCATCCAACAGCCACTCTGGAGGCGCCACTCCCTTCAAGGTACAGGTAAAATTTGACATTCCTATATTTGAAGAAAAAATAGATGCAGATACCATAGACAGATGGTTAAATTTGCTGGAAGGGTATTTCTTGGTCCATGACTTCTCTGACTAAGAAAAGATTATTTGTTCACTCCTCAAAGCCGCCCCCCATGTCAAAGACAGGTGGGAAACCTACCGTGAGCAAGAGGGCGAAGGGGAACCCTCTCTGTTCTCGGCCACACCCACTTGGAATTCATTCCGAGATGGCATCAAGGAACAATATTACCCCGTGGGTAGCTATGAGGACAAATACATTGAATGGACCATGCTGTGGCAACAAAAGGATCAAGATGTGCACGAACTGACGAATTTGTTCCATACCCTACGCACAAAGTTGGGTATTAAAGATTCAGAGAGACATTTTGTGCTCAAGTACCGTGAATGTCTACACAAACACATTCAGGAGGAAATGGAGTTCCTTGACATTACATCGCTTGGCACGGCATATCGCTATGCCGCCAAGATCGAGCAGAAATTTAAGAAGAAGAAGCGAGAATTTGGATCTGTGAATTCAAAAGGTGCCCCTGAACCAAAGAACAAGGTGCAAGGCCAAAGCAATGCGACTCAGAAAAACACCACAAATACAAAGAAGCACATAGGGTAGTGGTGTGAATTTCATAACAGCCCCACTCATAACACAAACAGGTGTCGGGCCGAACAGTCTTTGGTGGCCGAACTAAAGGCACCTAAATCAGATGCATTTTTTTTATCCTGAGTTAGAACCAGAAAAAGGCAATGACAAAGGGAAGAAGATCATTAATGCGGATCCTAGTGCCATTGTTGCCACCACCAAGATCCAGAGGGAGGATCCAGAGGATCTAGAGGAGGGGGAGCGCCTCTTCTAGTCACAGATGTGGGTGAAGGGTTCTTTGCTGTAATTTCTCATCGATAGCGGAAGCCAAAATAACCTCATTTCAGCAGAGGTCATGAAGTGGCTCAGCCTACTGACCATAGCACACCCACAGCCATATACCATCATGTGGCTCCACCCTGGGAGAGATCTCCGCAGCCGCCAACAGTGTCACCTTCCGTACAATATCAAGCCATTCACAGATGAGGTATTGTGTGATTTTGCTCCTCTTGATATAGCTGATGTATTATTGGGCCAACCATACTTGTGGAGGCGGCATGATGTGTATGAATCTAGGCCTCACGCTGTTATTATTACTTTGGGAAATAACTTGTACAGGATACCGGAGGTAGTACCGCCTCCTGTCATCTCTTTGACTACCGCAAAACAACGTAGTAAGATTGTTTCCCAAACTAGGAAATTCATTTTCCTTACAAATCACTCACATTGAAGGAATAATATTGTGGCCACAACCTCGAAACAGGGCTCCCTTGCATGGCTGCAGCAGATGGACAAAGTCATGGAGGAATACGAGGACATTTTCTCCTCACTCATAGAGGTTTCTCTACACTGTTAGGACAAGCACTCCATTGATCTGAATCCCAACACACCACCGCCTAATGTTGCCATACATCCTGCAACTACAAATATAGAATCCAAACATGTATTATCTGAGGATGATAAAGAAACCAAATTTACTAAACGCATCCAGCATGTCCACCCGTAGGTCCATGACATCTTCAACACATCTAATACTCAGTTCAACAGAATTTGCCTCATCTCATGGAGGATCTCAATGCAATGGGGACCATTGCTTCCTAAGGAGGGAGGAATGATCTAGGTGGATATTGGTGTCCACCCACCTATTCCATTTGGACCAGCACCATCAATTCTTGCAGCTTTTCACATTCAGCACAACTTACTATTTTTAGTAGGTTTTCGGGTCCTCCACTCCCGGAGCCATTTTGGGGCCTTAATGATCCAGGGGATATTGGTGGCCACCCACCTATTCCATTTGAACCCCCACCATTAGTTCTTTTAGTTTTCAAGTTGCAACAAAACCTACTATTTTTAGCAATTTTTCGGGTCCTGAACTTCCGGAGCCGTTTTGAGGCCCCAAACGACGTTTTTTGGGAAAACGGAGCGCAACGTGGGTCCATGGTGTTGCTCATTCAAAATTTGTACTCCTCAGATAGATATTTATAATGAGCTATTGAGCATGTCAAATGGAGATCGTATGCCAAAGTTACATCCCGGGGAAGTTGAACCACATATTTACCCAAATGGGGCCCATAGTTTTGGTGCTTCATCTCCTAGGGTTAGGTTTTTGGAAGTTTAAAGTTCTCCATTGTTTCTCAATAATAAATAGGCCCTCGAGCCTCATTGTAACAAAGTTCAGAGGTCTGTATCCATCACATCTCTTCTCAGAGATACGGTACCAGTGCCCTAGCTTGTTTCCATTATGTTTGTAAGCTTATTTCAATCATTCTTTTATTAATAAAATGAAGCATTATTTCCGCTGCATCTCTATGTTAATGGTTATTTCTGTATTCTGTTGCATTCCTGCATAAAATCTGGATTAGTGGTATCAGAGCAGGTCTTCTCTTTCTTCTTTTTTCTTTGCATGTCCCCAACGCAGTCAGGGTATAAGGAGTTAGGGCTCGATCTGGTTGAACCCTTGCAAGATCAGCCTCGAAAACCACGAAGACCTCCCATGGCGGAAGAAAAGAAAGACGAGGGAGTAGGAGATCCTATAAAAATACTACTCGAGGAGGCCCTCGAGAAACAAAGGAACGCGATGATGGATAACTTTGCTCAAATCCTTCAAGGACTACCCACATATGGCGCATCTGCATCCAACAGCCACTCTGGAGGTGCCACTCCCTTCAAGGTAAAGGTAAACTTTTATATTCTTATATTTGAAGGAAAACTAGATGTAGATGTCATAGACAGATGGTTAAATTTGTTGGAAGGGTATTTCTCGGTCCATGTCTTCTTTGACCGAGAAAGGATTATTTTTGCACTCCTCAAAGTCGCCCCCCATGTCAAAGACTGGTGGGAAACCTACTGTGAGCAAGAGGGCGAATGGGAACCCTCTCTGTTCTCGGCCACACCCACTTGGAATTCATTCCGAGACGGAATCAAGGAACAATATTACCTCGTGGGGAGCTATGATGAAAAATACATCCAATGGACCATGCTGCGGCAACAAAAGGATCAATATGTGCCTGAACTGACGAATCTGTTCCATACCCTACGTACAAAGTTGGGTATTAAAGATTCAGAGAGACATTTGGTGTTCAAGTACCATGACTATCTACACAAACACATTTAGGAGGAAATGGAGTTCCTTCACATTACATCGCTTGGCACAGCATATCGCTTTGCCGCCAAGATCGAGCAGAAATTTAAGAGGAAGAAGTGAGACTTTGGATCTGTGAATCCGAAAGATGCCCCAAACCAAAGAACAAGGGGAAAGGCCAAAGCAATATGACTCATAAAAACACCACAAATCCAAAGAAGGACATAGGGAAGTGGTGTGAATTTCATAACAGCCCCACTCACAACACAAATGAGTGTCGGGCCAAACAGTCTTTGGTGGTCGAACTAAAGGCACCTGAATCAGATGCATTTTTTTATCCTGAGTTAGAACCAGAAAAATGCAATGACAAAGGGAAGAAAATAATTAATGCAGATCCCACTGCCATTGTTGCCACCACCAAGATCCAGAGGGAGGGTCCAGAGGATCCAGAGGAGGGGGAGCGCCTCTTCCAGTCGCAGATGTGGGTGAAGGGTTCTCTGCTCCAATTTCTTGTCGATAGCAGAAGCCAAAAGAACCTCATTTCAGAAGAGGTCATGAAGTGGCTCAGCCTACTGACCATAGCACACCTGCAGCCGTATACCATCAGGTGGCTCCACCCAGGGAGAGATCTCCGCATCCACCAGCAGTGTCGCCTTCCGTACAGTATCAAGCCATTCAAGGATGAGGTATTGTGTGATGTTGCTCCTCTTGATTTAGCTGATGTATTATTGGGCCAACCATACTTGTGGAGGTGACATGCTATGTATGAGTCTAGGCCTCATGATGTTATTATTACTTTGTGAAATAACTTGTACAAGATACCAGAGGTAGTACCGCCTCCTGTCATCTCTTTGACTACTGCAAAACAACATAGTAAGACTGTTTCCCAAACTAGGAAATTCATTTTCCTTACAACTCACTCATAGGGAAAGAATAAAATTGTGGCCACAACCTTGAAACAGGGCTCCCTTGCACGGCTGCAGCAGATGGACAAAGTCATGGAGGAATACGACGACATTTTCTCCTCACTCATAGAGGTTCCTCTACACTGTGAGGACAACCACTCCATTGATATGACTCCCAACGCACCACCACCTGATTTTGCCATACATCCTGCAACTACACATACATAATACAAACATGTATTGTTTGAGGCTAATAAAGAAACCAAATTTACTAAACGCATCCAGCATGTCCACCCACAGGTCCATGACATCGTCAACACATCTAATACTCAGTTCAACAGAATTTGCCTCATCTCATGGAGGATCTCAATGCAATGGGGACCATTTCTTCGTAAGGAGGGAGGAATGATCCAGGTGGATATCAGTGGCCACCCACCTATTCCATTTGGACCAACACCATCAATTCTTGCAGCTTTTCACATTCAGCACAACTTACTATTTTTAGCAGGTTTTCAGGTCCACTCCCGGAGCCATTTTGGGGCCTTAATGATCCAGGTGCATATTGGTGGCCACCCACCTATTCCATTTGAACCCCCACCATCAGTTCTTTCATTTTTCAAGTTGCAACAAAACTTACTATTTTTAGCAGTTTTTCGGGTCCTGAACTTCCAGAGCCGTTTTGAGGCCCTAAACGACGTTTTTTGGGAAAACGGAGAGCAACATGGGTCCATGGACTAATGTTGCTTGTTCAAAAGTTGTACTCCTTGGACATATTTTTCTAACAAGCTATTGAGCACATCAAACAAATATCGGATGCCAAAGTTACGTCCCCGGGGAGTTGAACTACCAATTTACCCAAACGGGGCCCACAGTTTTGGCGCTTCATCTCCTAGGGTTAGGTTTTTGGAAGTTTAGATTTCTCCATTGTTTCTCAATAATAAATAGGCCCTCGAGCCTCATTGTAACATAGTTCATAGGTCTATAGCCATCACATCTCTTCTCAGAGATACGCTACCAGCGCCCTAGCTTTTTTCCATTATGTTTGTAATCTTATTTCAATCATTATTTTATTAATAAAATGAAGAATTATTTCCACTGCATCTCTATGTTCATGATTATTTCTGTATTCTGTTGCATTCCTGCATAAAATCTGGATCACATCTGCACCGGTTGTTAGTATGACTTTGTCTTCATCAGGGCCTTCTACTATCCATGGGTCTATTTTTATCAATCCGACGATAACTTTTATGCCCGTAGTGAGTGGATCACAACCTTGCATTTTGGAAATCCACCCTAATTGCACTACACCTATGGTTTCTACTTCCATTCCTAGCAGTTATAGATTCGATGAGTATTTTTTGGCCATTCAACAACAGTATTATACCTCTCAGGGTCCTCAACTACAGAATTCCACCCCTCAGGGTTCTCAGCAGTTGGTAACTTTTGGCAATCCTCCACATAATTATGATGTATATGGTAATCCTATTTATTTTCCTCTGATTGATCCCAGTCATTTCACTTACCAACAGGGACAACCCTATGGTTTCCAAGGACAACCCTCCTAGGGACAACCTTTGATCCAACAGGGACAACCGTCTAGTTCATAAGGACAACCTTATGGTCCTCAAGGACAACCCTTATAGGGAAAACCTTTGGCCCAACAAGGACAACCCTTTCATCCTATTGGTCCATATCATGTTCAACAGGGTGCATCT
Organism: Pinus albicaulis; assembly: GCA_034641835.2. Classification (NCBI taxonomy): domain Eukaryota; kingdom Viridiplantae; phylum Streptophyta; class Pinopsida; order Pinales; family Pinaceae; genus Pinus; species Pinus albicaulis. Next base: position 195,297,752 of record CM076584.1, on the reverse strand, counting down.
CATCTCCCTGGGGAAAAATCTATCCACACTAGGGACAAAATTTTGTGCAACAACATCAACCTTACGTTTAGAAAGGCCCAACTTTTGTAAAACAAGGACAACCCTATGGTCCTGCGCCGGCTCAACCTGGTCTTCAGGGGCAACCTAGTGGCCCTCAGTATCCAGGCCAACCTGCTCTGCAGGGGAAACCTGTCCAACCTCAATATTCGGGTAAACTTGTACCATAGGGGAAACTCGTTCCACCGTAAGGCACTGCTTATTTTCCTACATGTCAATCTCAGGTCATATATAGTGTACCCCAAGGTGTTGCTTATATCCCTCAAGATTAATCTCAGATGGTATACATTTCTCCTCGAGGCCATGCATATCTTCCACCAGGTTAAACTCAAGTGTTGTATAATGCACCTCAAGGTACTTCTTTCATTCTACAGCAAAATCCATATGTTTCTTAGCAAGGACCTAAGTGGTATGCTCAGAATCAATATCCTAGTCCTCAACCCACGTATGGGTAGAAATTTCACGCTTATAACCCCTATGGACAGAGTCCTCTGGGATAAAACATATTGGGGAAGAATTTCTCTCAACCTGGGTGGAATCCAAATGCTGGTCTTTATCAACAACCTACGATGCCTTTAAATACTCAATTACCTTTCCTTGCTACGTTGGAACTGCCTAATGTTTCAAAGTTGACGAATGATCCTATCATTCATAACCCGTATTGGCCTCTAGTTCCAACAAAAATTCCTGGTGATTGTCCCAAGTTTGTGGGAAAGTTTGGAGAAGACCCCCAAACACATGTTATGACTTCTCACCTTTGGTGTTCTTCTAACTCTTGGGTCAACAATTCTATCCGAATCCATCTTTTCCAACGCACTCTTACTGGTGCCACTGCCAAGTGGTACATCGAATTATCTTGTGGTGTCTTCCAAGATTTCAACTCTTTAGCCATGGTGTTTCTCATGCACTTTCAGTTACCGGTTTGGTATGAAACCATGATGCACTTCCTCACATTCTTGAATTAAGATCGAGCTACCCATATCTCTTATCATATTCATGAATGGAGGCGTTGTCGTCGTCTGATCAAGTTTGAAATTCCTAATCAAATTCTAACTGATTGGTTTACTACCTCCTCCATTGCTCCAATTGATAAGGACATTGATATGGGGGTATGCATCACTGAGGAACAAGCCATTTCTCATTCCGAGTACCTTGATCTTCTATACTCTTAGTCTAGCACATTGTACAAACTCTTGGCTGATGCTACTAGACCTAGAACTTCTAAAGAACTAACGATGCCATCTGTCGACGGTATAATTGCTTTCGTGTCTCAGACTTCTCAGAATTCTTCTCCTCCAAATCACGGGAAGAAAAATTATACTTCTTCTAGGAATACTTATTCTCAGCCGATCCCGAATTCTGGTAAAACCGCGGAAGTGAATGTCATTCAGGCCAATCCGGTGGATAAAACTTCAAAGGGTAAAAAGAAGGGTAAAGGTAAGGCCAAAGCCGATACCCTGAAACAAGATTCTCAGAAATATCATGCTGATGTTGCGTCGCAACATAAACCGAAGTACCCTTGATTGATTTGTAATGAAGAACACTACATCGAGGACTATCCTCAACGGGCTGAAGTGATTCGCTTTCTCAAAGGCACCCAAGGCACTCTGGTTGTTCTGAAGGAACCGTTTCCATCACAACAGACTCAATTGGTAGAGAAACCTCAGTCCTCTACCCCATTTGGCTCTAAGGTTTTCATGATGAACGGTTCTGCATCCATTTCTATTTCTACCCGGTAGAAATATTATACCGAATCACGTCAAACAGTGGGGAAAGAGATCACTGATGGTCCTCCTCCTCTGCATGCTTCTGGCCCTCTTCAAATTGAAAGGCCCAGTACTGAGCCTGTTGTTTGACCACCTTCCAAAAGGTGTACTTTGTAAGTCTTCTTACAATCCTAATGCCTGTGCTGCTCATCATTACATTATTATTGAGGATTTAGCTCAAGAGCCATCTGCTATGTCTGAATTATAAGTCCTTAAGAGTTATCCATATCAAAGGAAGGCTTTGCTATCTTCCATTGGTGGGGTTAATCTCGTTGATTCTAGTCTTATCACTTTCGACCTGGAGAATTTCGTCCCACGTCTCCCTCACCAGGTTCTGCTAATCATTCAAGTTGGGATTAATGGACTGAATATCCATCGAGCGATCGTGGACGAGGGTGCGTCTATGTGCATCATGTCATCCTCCTGTTGGAAAGCCATTGGTTCTCTAGCTCTTAATTCATCTCCAAATTCTCTTGTAATATTCCAAAATTTTAGCCTCCAAGCTAAATGGAATATTAGAGTTGTTTTATCACTAGGTAGGTGAATAAATGGGTATGGAGGCCCATTTATCTATTTAGAAGGATCAATAACACTCCTAATGTGAAAGGAGTAAGAATAAGTAGCTAATTTGAGCACCCTTGGGTGTGGACAGAGATGGGATCATGTTGATTCAGTCAACTTTGACCAAGTCAACAAAGCTGTATAGATACATTGAACTTCCTTGATGGATAGTGCAGTTTTGGTGCAGGACAACTTGCATGAGCTTGATGACACATGTGGATGGGACCCAATGTGGAGAGGTTCACTTGCTATATATGGAGAGGATGGGAGCCTTTGTTATTCATTTTTTTATATTATCATTTGATATTGTCTATTTAGACTTGGCTTCCTCTTGCTATTTAGCAGGGTTGCAGTGCTATTGAGCACAGGGTGTTCCCGAGCAGGAATCCCACCTCTTCCCTTGAGAGGCCTCTTGGGAGATCTTGTCCTATATTGCTCCACATCCAGGCTTCATGCCAAGCACCATTATTTAGTCCCACCATTATTTCTCTAGTAGGATATTTATGAGTTGCAGGGTGTTGTAGTGGAGGTTTGTTAACACCACTTCCGGACCTGTTTCTTAGTAGAAGGTGCCTTCCTTCTCTTGGGAGATCAGCTAAGAATATTTCTGAGCACATTTCATATCTTGGCAGTAGGCTAAAGTATTTCTCATCTCCTACAGCGTAGTCCCTTGTAGGAACTACGTCATTTTTCATAAAGTTGTTGCAGCAGGGTTAAGACCCTTGTTTCTGAACTAGTTTCCTAGGGAAAGGGCCAACCCTTCTCCCGGAAAGCTAGAGGAAGGGATTCTCATCCCTCTTTTGTATTATTAAGCTATATTGCTATAATTTTGCAGTAAGACTACATTTTTCTGAGCTAAATATTAGATCTGCTCTTTTTGTACTTGTACTTTCATGAAACCCTTGCGGGGTTGTCTTCATAATGCAATAAGGAGGCCAGATCTTCATTTTCCTAGCATATTGTTCCATAAATTTCTAGATCCATGTTGTTCCATTATTATACTACAAAAAACCCTTATAAAATAACGCTTTCATTTTCTTCAGTCTTTTCTGCATCACTTAAGTCATGGGGTTTGGATATTTTTGAGTTGATATGAAGCCGAGAGGTCTGTTGAACATATCAAAATGGATTTAATCCTAATCCCCTTTTGTATGTGAGGAAATGATATCATATTCTAAGGGAACCAAGAATTATTTCACCAAGTAAAAATGCAGATCTTCAGAAATAACGTTTTCAGGGTCTATTTGTTGCATTTTCCCCACTTGGGAATGTGTAGAAGTTATTCTTTTATTGTTGTTTCACTCATTTTATGGCTATGTGTTCTTAACACATCATATGAGTCTATTTATCACTGAACATCCATTATTATTTTTAGGTGTTGTTGTAGCTCCAACTTAAGAATATCTTAAGATATTCTTATTGTTGTAGATTTTCCCTATTTTGGGATATTACAGTGGTATCAGAGAATAGTCTTGGCTCAGCCTGTGGAACTCAGCCATGCGAACATCAAGAGAAGGAGAGATGAATAGAAATAAGACTCCATTTTCTGGAGAGAGAAGGGGAGATAGGGTTACAAAGCTTCTTCCAAAATCTATGCAGTGCATCAATGAAGATCTTAAGAAGATAAGAGGAGAGATTGAATCTCCTGAGGAATTTGGATCTAGAGCTAGATATATATTGGCGCATGATAGGTGTGAGCATTCAGCTACACCCTATTCTGCACAGCACAGTCGAATGCCTAGATTTGTTATGAAAGAGATGAAAGAAGAGGAAATGATAAGGAGGGGAACTCTTAGTAATTTTCTACAAGAGTATGAATCTCAAACTGAAAAGTTTAGAGATCATATTACTTTCAAATATTTTTGCAAGATAAAGGTGGAGAGGAGAAAGTTAAATGACACGGATAGATTTTCTCTATCTACCTTTGATGGATCCCCAACTTGTTCAGCCAAAGCTTGGGTGGAGGAGTTGCATACTTATTTGTAGCAGCACCAAGTTTTTGAAGATGAAGCCATCAGAGTTGCAGTGCTGGACTTTGAAGGTAAGGCCTATGCTTGGTGTTAGCACCGTGTAATTAGCAAGGTTGGAAAAATTCCAACTGTAAGGAGAACATTATTTCAACCACTTTGGGATTCTAGGATCTAGCCTTCCTGAATCCGGAGAGGGATCTCTCCAATAAGTGCAAAGATGGATTTATCTTTGGAGTTTTGGATAATGATATTAGGCTAGTTATGAAGGACAAAGGTTTGTTTTTTTTTTGGATGGTTGAGCATGATTACTATTTGAGGTGGAAAGTTCTAAGTTCAAGGAGTTTCAAAGGTGAGAAGTTGCAAGCAAATAGAACAAGCTTTGGCCATGAAGAGAGATAATTGCAGGTTTCAGTCCATTGGGCTACAGAGTCATAATAGGGTTTAATTGAAATAGCAAGAGGCAAGAGTGGTCCATGGGGCAAGTCATATGTGTCTAAGCATCTCTTTGAAATTTGATTTATGGAATGAAATGATACAAAAATAAGGGGAATTAAACAGATGAAGAAAAAAGAGTAGCCTAGGATCTGGTAAGTACTTTGAAACTAGCTAGCCTTTGACAAACACTTAAGAAAGACATGAAAGTAAACTAGGATCTGGTAAGTACTTTGAAACTAGCCATCCTTTGATACACTTTCAATAGAAAACATATAAAAACAGAGGGAAACACAAATGATAACAAAGGATGGTCTAAGATCTGGTAAGTAATTATAAACAAGCCAGCTTTTAACACATTCCAAGGGAAACATTCAGACAATATTTGGGTATAAAAATAGGACCAGGGCACACCATATCTTCCTTAGTTCATCTCTACTTAACATGAAATGAAATTAACATCCAAGAAAAATATTCAGCTAAAACAATAAGATGAGGGAACGCCAGCATTCCTATGATTAAACTGAATTAAATCATTCCTAAATAACACAGATTGGAAGAAAACATTCAGATAAATATTTTCAGTCAGAGAAGGGTACTGAGATACAGCAGGTCTTAACTCTATGCATGCTATTATTTATAAGAGAAGATGAACATAGTGAAGATAGAAACAAAATAACAAGTCACAATGAGAAAAACATCACCGTCAACATAGACCAGGATCCCATAAATCATCTTGTATTGATGCTCCAAACAAGTTACAGCTTTAAGTCCAATGCTTTTGTTTAGAAATCATCTAAACATCTCAGCCTAACTTATCTATCACAAGTAGAGCTCTAAGGGCCAGTGAACACTATTTACAGGTAGAAGTCTCAAGCTCAATTACATTCCAATGTTCAGTAGCCAACTCAACCAACCCCTCTCTCATCTTCTGCAGTAGTATTTATAGAAGAATGAGGAGGTGAGATATAATAAAAAGATTTCTAAAGATAATTAATACAAAATTAAAGGATTCTCAGCCTTTGGGGGGCTCAAAGGAGAAGCTTACATAGGTTTCCTCTATATTAAATTATTTACATTAAGATTTAAGTTTGGTGGGAGCTCTTTTTGACCTTTGAGGCTCTGTGTGGTGTCAAAGTAACTCTGCTGATATTTTTTCATTAAGTTTGTTTGCAGAATTTACTCTATGGCTATGTTTGAGACAAATATCTGATCCTGATCAATAACTTCGACCTATGATATGAATGCTTTGAGGCACAGGTGGCACTCTGGTAGCTAGGAGGAATCTATTTGTCTCATCTGTGGCAGTGGAAGCTTTCTGTCTGATGAACCTTTATGATTTTTTTGTTAACTATGTTTTAATTGGGGATTAGGCTTTTGATAAATCATCTTAGACGTAATCCCCAAAGATCTATCTTCAACCTTTTGTTCTGGTGTGTTCCTATCTTCGACACTGATATTCTTTGATTTGGGCCTAATTCACTGTGTTTCTTGGTGTGCAGGGTTGCACAGGGGTGATATGGCATCAATGCCTCATGAAACAGCGATGAAACATGGAGTTCAAACCCTACGAATGATTCTCTTTGATGGATCGAAGGCAGGAGGATCGTCACTGTCAGCCTTTGAATTTTCTTCAGCATGGCGGAAAAACCATTGAAACCCTCCAAAATACGAACAATGTTATAAAATCCTGCATAAATAGGTTTACTGCTTTAGAGGGCATGTGGGGAGAGCGTGGCCATTGGATGGCATCATCCAATGGTCAAGATTGATTAGAAGGGGTCAAAGGGAAACGTAGGTGGAATTAAATCTGAGCCATCGATCGCGCAGAGATCGACGGTCGAGAGCGGAGGCGAAAAGTCAAAGTGAATAAGTCATTTTTTGGAAAAATGGAGAAAATGGATTAAAACCTTTGTTTCAGATAAAACTGGTCACAAAATTAGGTTTGGGGATTGGGACAAACACGGGCTGTCAAATGAGATCGGCCTATGCGATCAACGGTGGAGAAGAGGTGCTAAAAATCCTTTACAAAATGTGACCGAACTTCAAGCCTCTAATAAAATTAGGATAAATAAAAACCCTAGGTCCGTAACCACTGACTAGGTGAGGAAACAGAGAAATAGGGATTGGGCTGTCGATCTGCAAATTAGATCGACGACAGAGAAATTTAAATGAAACATGTCGTACCTTGGACTAACACACGAGCTTCTCCAGAGCATGATCACCGTCTGATGAGCTGGTCTGAGATCGAACGGTGGATGCTAATATCGTGCCGGGCTCATGTCTGACTTTTAATGCGCAATGAGGGTGGTATTCAAAATTTTCTCAAGGCCATGTGTTGGCTGGTGAATGGCATCGCTGCCAAACAGAAAAAACCGCCTCGCTCTTAAAAGCGGTGCGATGGATTCCGCCCGGTTTTGAACAATGAGTGACTGGTGGGGACCACCAGGGCAATAGATTGTACACCGTCGATCTGCAGATCAGATCGATGGTGGAGAGTGAATGGAACTTAGTACCGGTGAAAAATGTTATGATATAATAAAAACCGACAAATTAATATAAACGAAGGTTTATACTTCGAGGGCGAAAAATTTATTTACAGTACGGCCTGGCGCCTAGCTGCGGGGCCATGGGTTATATGGAATGCAACATGATCGGGGTTTATAGTATAAAGGGCTAATCAACATCGAATATTTCAATAAAGGGGGAATACTGGCACACTGCGTTACCTTTGATGCGATACGCGCCCCAACAGCTCAGCGCCTGGTTCCAGTGCCAGGGCATATGGAGTGAAAATGGCTAAGGACTTAGCCCAAGGGGGCTTAAACCTTTACACCAAAATATGTATTTTTTATGAAGTTTTCAATGTTTTTCAGAGGTTTTGTGGGTTTCGATAAAGCCAAGAAGGGGTCTTAAACATTATCAAAGGGATTTTGATGAAGGGAAAGGGGAAAATGAGGTTATTTTTGGAAGTGGAAGGAAGGGGAAAATGGTGTTTGCAGTAGTATTATGTCTTTCAAATCAACAGGATTTCTGAATGTAAAATGAACACAACAATGAATATTTGGACAGAGGCATGGGGCCTTTCAAGAGTCTTCAAGAGCCAACACTTTTTGCAATAAAATTTGTTCCTTGAAGGTTCCAAAATGATTTAGCCACCTTTTGGTATAACAAATTTTATTGGTGGCTAACAGTGGCTCCACTTGGGGATGGTGCCTTCTTGAAGGCATCAAGAACTTCATGCTTGCATTCTCTGGGAGGCTGATTAGTGCCTAATCCATTGGGCTGCCCTTCCTTTGCTGGGATGATCTTTCTCTGAAAACATATTAGCAGCCATAAAAACAATGGATCTTTCATGAACAAGCTATCTACCTGCCCAATCCTACAGATCTAACATTTTTTCTTCTTTAGAGTGCACTTGGATTGGAAAAATCCTTTACAACATTTTATTATTTTGAAAGAAGGAAATCTAATCTATTTCTACTCATTATTTTTCCATGGACTCAGATTGAACAGTTGAGCCCATATGATTCTCTACCTAATCTACTATCTGTTGATATTAAACTGTGCAACAAATTTTATTCACTAAATTTTACAACAAAAAATTAAAAACAGCCAAGTCAAGATTAAACTGTTTGACTTGCTGTGGTCTATGGAATAAAAACAAGCTACACATAGACATTATTTTGCACAAAATTTAAAACAAAATGGAAAGCTTAGGATCTGAAATTTCAAAGCATTTTCCCTCCCCCTTTTTACAGCTCTATTTTGACTCTTGCTTGAGATGTCTTTGCTTTTCCTCTGGTTCAGATTTTGAGCTAATTGCAACCAGACTTACATATTTTTTGACTCAGAATTTGAAACAGATTTGAGTCATTTTCTTTGGAAACTTAGGTTCAGATTTTGAGCATGTTTGAACCTTTAATTTCTAGCCTAATCTACCTACTGATAAGCCAATATTAAACAGTTTGGAAAATCGAATTCAATATCCTATCAGCAGAAAATTTAAAACTAATTAGTCAAGATTAGGTTGTTTAACTAACTAGAAGTGTGTTCTTTAGGAGTGGCATTTGAGCTTGCACACTTTCCGATTTGTTTCTCTTTTTGGTATGGGGCTGTACCTTTCTTGTTTTCACAATTTGCCCTCTTTTCTTTCTTCTATTGTTTTTGTATTTTGATTTTTTATAACTTTGAATGCAATGATGGGTGAAGTATTTATAACGAGAAAAAAGATAAACAGGCCTTTAGAACATATCATGGATCAAGAGAAGTAATGCTTCAGCATCCTTCCATTGACAGGACCCCCAAACAATTCTTCTTAGTTGAACTCTTGCAAGAAATAGGCATTGTTACCAGCGGCTAAATGAATAGAGTAGGGGCCAAGCCATAAGTTGTCAAATTTTCCATGCTTGCCCTTGTCTTCCCTCGTTGAGTCCCACTTTAAAACTTTTTCCCCAATATTGAAAATTTTGGCCTTTATTCTTCTGTCAAAAAACTTTTTAATGTTGTCTTGCTTCTGCAATGCTTTGTTATAAACCTCCTCTCTGGTTTGCTGAAGATGAATGGTATAATTTATTCTCCTGATTATGTCATTATCTTCAGTTTGCAACTCTTGAATCAACTTCATCAGTGGTACACCAAGACTATTTGGAAAAATTGCATCAGTACCATACACAAGCTGGAAAGGTGACATGATGATAGATTTTTTCAAGGTCAATCTCTCAGCCCAAAGTGTATGAACTAGCTTTGTGTGCCAAGACTTTTTGTTGTCCTCCAACAGTTTCTTGATTATGTTCACTAAAATCTTGTTTGAGGATTCTGCAAGTCCATTACCTTGAGGGTAATAGGCCGTGGAATGCCCCAATGTTATCTGATATCTGTGACAGAATTCAACCATCTTCTTTGATCCAAATTCCACTGCATTATCAGTGATGATCTTGGTAGGACGGCCAAATCTAGAGAGAATGTTGGTCTCCATGAATTTTATGATAACAGAATCATTATCTTGCCTAAAAGGTATGAATTCTATCCACTTAGTGAAATAGTCTATGGAAGTGAGAATCCATATATGCTGGGCAGAAGATGGTGGATGGATTTCTCCTATGAAGTCAAGTCCCCACTTTTGAAAAGGAGCTTCAACAGTGATTGGATGCAGAGGTAGGGGTAGCAGTTTTCTTTTGCCTTCAAAAAGTTGACATTTATGACAGGTAATGATCATCTTGTGTATATCAGGAAAGAGAGTAGGCCAATAGAAACGAACCCTCAAAATTTTGTTAGCTATTGTCTTCCAGTACAAATGACCTCCACACTCTCCTTCATGGAACTCGTGCTTAACCTTCTCTGCATCAAACTCAGGAAAAAATTTAAGCAATACACCACTTGCATTTTTCCAATAAAGACATTGATCTATATTGAAATAGTTTACAGCTTTTAACTTTAGGAACCTTGCCTTTGTTTTTGTCAAATCGGGAGGTGTATTTAAATTAAGCAAAACATAAATAATATCTGCATACCAAGAGGAATTCATGAAACAGTATTCAACAATGGGAGTTGAAATTTCCTCTTTATCATCTAAAGCATTAATCATATTTATATCAAGAACCTCAAAATTTGATTCGGCCATTAATCTAGCTAGACCTTGGCCTTTGATCAGCTTAGTGGGTTTTATCTCTAAATCATATTTAAGAATAACAGCAATCCACTTACCTCTCTTACCATCTGGGTCCTGCGTTAGAATGTCTTTAACAATTGAGTTTGGGACAAAGGCAATGATGTGTGAGTGAAGGACGTATACTCTGAAGTCTTTTAAAGCTTTAACCAACGCAAAAGCTTGCTTCTCCATAATGTTATACTTTAGGGGGGCATCCCTCAATGCCTTGCTAAAGAATGCAATAGGCTGCTCTTGTCCTTGTGGATTTTTCTATAAAACGACAGCAGCTATGGTGTGTTCTGATGCAAATGAAAAAATATAAAAATATTTTGAAAAATCAGGACTTATTAGAACCAGTGTTTTGGTTAACGCTTGTTTCACCAGCTCAAAGGACTTCATTGCTTCCAAGGTTTATTTTACCCCTTTCTCCTTCTTCAACATGTTTGTGTATTTCTAAGAAGCTCAGCCAAGTTGGGGATGAACCTTCTCAAAAATTTAATCTTTTTAATGAAAGATTACAACTCCTTGATGTTCTGAGGATGAGAGATTTGCAATATGGCCTCAATCCTTTTGGGATCTATCTTAGTACCCTCTTCTGAAATGATGTGCCCAAGAATCTTACCTTCTTGGAGCCCAAACAATGTCTTCTTAGGGTTTAAAGATATCCCAAACTTTCTGCATTTCTCAAAGACTTTTCTTAAATGTTCTAAGTGCTCTTCATCTGTTTTTGAAAACACAGTGACATCATCAAGGTATATGATGATGAAGAAGCCCAGTTCTTCTGATAATGATATGTCCATGGCTCTTTGAAAAGTTGCTCCAGCATTCATTAGACCAAAGGGCATTTTCACATACATGAAAGTGCCCCATGGTGTAGTAAAGGATGTCTTTAATTGATCAGCAGGGTGGACTAAGATCTGATTGTACCCCGAGTAGCCATCAAGCAAAGAAATTCTTCTAGACCCTACCACCCTTTGTAAAATATGATCCATTTTAGGTAAAGGGTAGTTGTATTTTAATGAAGCTTTATTTAAGTCTCTAAAGTCTCTACAAAGCCTGATTTCTCTATTTTTCTTCCCAACTGACACCATATTAGACACCCATTCAGAATATGTAATAGAGACAATAATACCAGCTTCGTACATTTTCATGATCTCCTTCTGAACCAAAGGCACCTGAACAGGGTTTATCCTGCGCAGTTTCTGTTTGAATGGTTTTTGGTTTTCATTGAGGGGAATTTTGTGCTGTATTATTTTAGTGTCATAGGATTTAAGATCTCTGTAACTCCATGAAAAAACATCAGAAAATTCTTTAAACAACTCTATGTATTTGAGTTTAATGTGAGCTTGTAAAGCCTTAGACATTTTGATCATCATTGGTTTAAGTTTACTGCCTATATTGCACTCTTCCACTTCATTCTCTACAGCTTCCAGTTTTGGCTTCCTGGCCACATCATTAAAATCAAACAACTCTTCTAAAGGTGTCAGACCCTTGGGTAAACTTTCATCTTTGGACTGCAGGGTTTCCAACTCTTCTGTTTTTAATTCTGCGGTCAATTCTGCTCTGTTTTGAAGTTTGTTTGACAGTATATTAATATCAACAAGCTCAGGAGACGGTTCTTCTTCACCAAGGAAATTTTATTCACTGCAGTCTGTGACATAATCTGAGTCCGAACTATTTAGTTCGAATTCATTTCTGAATTGCATGAAGTCTTCTATTTGTTTGTCTCTGTCAAACATCTGTCAATACTTTTCATTATGAAGCACGGCTGGTCTGAATTTTATTTGAGTTGTACAGTCTTTGGTTTGATATGGCGTTAAGCATGTTATGGCTGCAAAGGCTAAATTATAGGCTGCAATATTTCTTTTCCTTGGGTCAAAAATTATCTGGTATTCTTCAAAAGTTTTTAAAAGGTCCATGACATCGTTTCGGTAGGCCCTAAGTCTTGGGTGATTTGCATTATACTCCCCATTCACTTGCCTAATGACTAACTCTGAATCCCCATATGCTTTGATTTTCTTGGCTCCTAACTTTTTCAAAAAACACAAGCCTAGAAGCAAGGATTCATATTCTGCTATGTTGTTAGAACACTGCAAGTTTAATTTGTAAGAAATGCTTTCTGTGTGGTTGTTTTCAGTGTTGCAAATCCAGACACCTGCACCAGCGTTAGTTCTAGTGCATGACCCATCAAAATACATACTCCACAGAGGACTGTTTTCAGTTTCAGTTTGGTGTTCATCCTCTTCAACTAAAATTCTCTCTGATTGTTCTTGAGTATCAACACTTAGTTGAATTCGTTTCATTTCCTCAGATTCATTATTGGATTGAGGACTGCTTTCTTGACTCTCAATGTTCAAAAGCAAAAGACACATGATTTGTAGCTCAAGACCTGTGTTTTTTTTGCTAGAGTTTACACGTTCAGCAACCTATTCTAACACTCCTACATTGTGTTCCTCCTCCTCCCTATTGGCCATTAATCCTGTTAAAGTGACCTGTTCACTAAGTGTTTCATTGTTAAACATAATAAAGGAATCAAGCCCTATGTTTACAGAATTAAGAGGATAATTTTGTGGTCTGTCTTGACTTGTGACTGTGTATTGCATATGAGATTCAATGTAAAGTCTTCTAGTCTGATTAAAAACAGGGATAGTCGCATAGGTCATGTCCATTTGCATAGTCCCTTGTAACTTAGCCCCCCAAGATATTGATAATAACATTCCATACTTTGGGGGTACATAAGCCACAAAAATATCTATTACTAAGCATTGGGCTGGAATCTGGGCTAAGTTAACGCAGAGGGCTTTGATTAATCCTAAACATTTCACTCTGCTTGAGTCAAAGGAGTAAAGGTATTTGTAAGGTCTGGTGATTTCTAGACCAAGGTTCTCCATCACAGCTTTAGGCATTAAATTATGAGAAGCCCTAGAATCATGCATATCATTGTGAAAAATTTTGTCATGAATGTTTAAACTTACATAAAAGGGAGGAACAGGTCCTTCTTGATATCTACCTTCAATCTTAGGACCAAAAATAAGCTTTGGATGGTCATCATTAAGATTGACTGTGTCATTATTCTCTTTAATGTTTAAAGCCTTCAAAATTTGGGTTCTATATAAATTCTGGGCAGCTAACTCAGTAAGGGGAATAGAGATTTTGATCTTTGAAATTTCCTGCTCTAGGCTGAAAGGAATTTGGTTCTTTGAAGAACTTGTCTCAGCCTTACTAGCTACTAGTCTATCAGCAACATCAACTTGCTGATTTGTTTTATTTACATTCGACAAAATGGTTTTAACAGGAGTACTAGCTGAAGTGTTAATACTACTAAGGTCTGCACTCTGTTTTTCATTGTTTTGAGTGCCTTTCTCTTTACCTTTATCAGAATTAACAGCTATTGTTTTGTCCTTCTGTTTGACAACTTTAGGCTTGGTTGTAGTGCTGTTTTGTGAAGATTTTTCAGAGGTTTTGGTGTTGAGATTTTGTTGATGGTTTTGCTTCTAAGGTCATATGATCTTTTAGATTCTATGATGATGTTTTCCATGTCTTCATAATAATATTCATCATCATCTCTTTTGTCGTCATAAGGTGTATAGAGACTTGTTTTCTATCGTAATGAATCTGAAAGTCATCATCATCTACCCCCATAATGTTGATATCATCTTCCTCTGTTATCTCATTTGTTTCCTCAACCTCACTTACATAGTTTTGATGAAAGGGAGGAGTGATCTGTTGATCATCTTCCCTGGGTCTGTTTGGAGGTTGTTTCCTTCTAAAATTCTGATTCTGGTTCTGGTTTCTATTTTGTGGAGTAGTTTGGTTTTGACTGGCTTGTGCTCTCTCAAGGATGCTCATTTTCTTTATCATTTCTTCCATGATTCTCTCCATCTTTGAGTTGGAAGTAGAGGGTGTAGATTCCTCTCTAAAGGACATTCTCTTTTGATTTTTCATTCTTTCTCTCTTCTCCATCAAGTTGACTTCCATAGAAAGAGCACCCTTTTGCATCTCTTCAAGAGTTGCAAGATCTCTCTCTCTCAGCTGATAGGCCATCTCAGGGTCAAACCCTTCAAGAAAATTGTTTAAAGCGGAGCCTTGTGGAGGTTTTAGATCTGGGGAAAGTGCATTATATACACTGTTAAATCTAGTACAATAAGCTTGTACACTTTCCCCGATGTTTCTATGGAGGTTCTTGTAATCAGAAAGGAATTGGAGAGGGTTCTTCTTTACTTCCAATTTGTTTAATAATTTCTGATGGAAAGCTTGGAGATCATTTATACTGTGGGGGGTTAAGCTTTTAAACCATTTTCTTACTTCTCCCCCTAAGCTCTGAGAAAATAATCTAAGCTTAACAGAATCATCCTCAATTTCATTTCTGTCGAAGTAGTCATTCATCTTATCCACGTGTTGTGATGCAGTTGTAGCATTTATAGCATCATATAATGGAATTTTGGACTGATAGTCCTGCGGAAGATTGAATAATGGTACAGGAAGGACTAAGGGAGCATACCATGTAGACATGGAAAGAGGTGGAGGTGGATTTACAAGAGGTAGATTAACAAAAGGAAAAGTGGGATGGAATGGAGTGTTTTGGACAATGGATGTAGGGTGAGCAGAAGTGGATGGACTAAGAGTAGATTGCTGAGATGATCTTGGATGTGCGACACCTAGGTTGTGAAGGAAATGTAAATCAGGAGTTGTTGTTTCTCTACTACCAGGATGTTCACTTGTTTTAGGAGATGAAAGTGAAGACTCAGAATATGACTGATCCAAATCATCAAGAGACCTAGTTCTAAAGGGATTTACTAAGTCAACTTGTGATTGTTGTAGAGGTGAAAGATTTTCGGGAAGTGAATTAGCTCTCAAGGGTGATCTGAAAACAGCTGATAATTTAATCCTAGGAGACTTCCTAAGGATACTTTCTGGGTTATCAACTATCTCAGGTGGATCAAGGTCAATATAGGCTCTAGTGTGAATCTTTCTAGGAGCCACTATGTTGTGTTTTCCAACCCAAATAAACAAGAAAAGTTTAACCAGGTATGACAGTCTTTAAAAGGTCAACTAATCTGTTTGCACAAATTCTAATCCTACAGTTCTCTAACTGAGTTTGAATGATATTACAATGATAAGGGTTCTTCCCAATGGAGTCTTAAGGTGTGTTCAGGATTGTGGAGTCGCCAAGTTGAAGTTTTTAGCTCACAAGGAGGTAAAAGGTTTTATGTTCCAACACCATGTTTATTGAATACCAATCTGAAATATTTTTTGGGTTTTCTGAGTTATTTTTCAGTTGTGTGGTTTCTAAGAATGTCCTAACTCTGTTTCAAAACTTAGCTATGGTTATGAGACAAAGACAGTGCACTCTTATGGCTAAGCTAGCTGATCTTTCAAGGTTAGATAAATTTTTATGAGAATCTTAGGGTTTACCTAGTTTGTCACTGATTCAAACATGTTTCATCATGATTACCACTTCCTGGTAGTGCTTGAAAAGGCTACTTTTTACTCAGAAGGTTTTATGAAGTGTTTAAAGGAACCTAAGGTGAAGATTTAACTTTTGTGTCCCCAGCGGAGTCGCCATAAATGTTAGTCGCTGGTAGCTCAGTTGGTTAATATAGAAAATGTTTAGTGAGTAAAGGGGTTTCTGAGATATTTTAAAGTTTTGAACAAGAAAATCACTCAAAGTCCCCAGTGGAGTCGCCAGAAATGTTAGCACCTTGTAATTAGCAAGATTGGTAAAAGTCCAACTGCAGGGAGAACATTATTTCAACCACTTTGGGATTCTAGGATCTAGCCCTCCTGAATCCGGAGAGGGATCTCTCCAATAAGTGCAAAGATGGATTTGTCTTTGGAGTTTTGGATAATGATATTAGGCTAGTTATGAAGGCCAAGGGTTTGTTTTTTTTTTTGGATGGTTGAGCATGATTACTGTTTGAGGTCGAAAGTTATAAGTGCAAGGAGTTTCAAAGGTGAGAAGTTTCAAGCAAATAGAACAAGCTTTGGCTAGGAAGAGAGATAATTACAGGTTTTAGTCCATTGGGCTATGGAGTCATAATAGGGTTTAATTGAAATAGCAAGAGGCGAGAGTGGTCCATGGGGCAAGTCATCTATGTCTAAGGATCTCTTTGAAATTTGATTTATGGAATGAAATGATACAAAAAGAAGGGGAATTAAACAAATTAAGAACAAAGAGTAGCCTAGGATCTGGTAAGTACTTTGAAACTAGCCAGCCTTTGACAAACACTTAAGAAAGACATGAAAGTAAACTAGGATCTGGTAAGTACTTTGAAACTAGCCAGCCTTCGATACACTTTCAATAGAAAACATATAAAAACAGAGGGAAACACAAATGATAACAAAGGATGGTCTAAGATCTGGTAAGTACTTCTAAACCAGCCAGCTTTTAACACCTTCCAAGGGAAACATTCAGACATTCTTTGGGTATAAAACTAGGACCAGGGCACACCATATCTTCCTTAGTTCATCTCTACTTAACATGAAATGAAAGTAACATCCAAGAAAAATATTCAGCTAAAACAATAAGATGAGGGAACACCAACATTCCTATGCTTAAACTAAATTAAATCATTCCTAAATAACACAAATTGGAAGAAAACATTCAGATAAAGATTTTTAGTTAGAAAAGGGTACTGATATACATTAGGTCCTAACTCTATGCATTTTTTTCTTTATAAGAGAAGATGAACACAGTGAAAACATAAATAAAATAACAAGTCACAATGAGAAAAACATCACTGTCAACATAGACCAGGATCCCATAAATCAGCTTGTATTGATGCTCCAAACCAGTTACAAATTTAAGTCCAATGCTTTTTTTAGCAATCATCTACACATCTCAGCCTAACTTATCTATCACAAGCAGAGCTCCAAGAGTCAGTGAACACTATTTATAGGTAGAAGTCTCAAGTTCAATTACATTCCAATGTTCAGTAGCCAACTCAACCAACCCCTCTCTCATCTTCTGCAGTAGTATTTATAGAAGAATGAGGAGGTGAGATCTGATAAAAATATTTCTAAAGATAATTAATACAGACTTAAAGGCTTCTTGGCCTTTGGGGGGCTCAAAGGAGAATCTTACATAGGTTTCCTCTGTATTAAATGATTTACATTAAGATTTAAGCTCGGTGGGAGCTCTTTTTGACCTTTGAGGCTCTGTGTGGTGTCAAAGTAACTCTGCTGATATTTTGTCATTAATTTTGTTTGCATAATTTACTCTCTGGCTGCGTTTGAGAAAAATATATGATCCTGATCAATAACTTCAGCCTCTGATATGAATGCTTTGAGGCACAGGTGGCACTGTGGTAGCTGGGAGGAATCGATTTGTCTCAGCTGTGGCGGTGGAAGATTTCTGTCTGATGAACCTTTATGATTTTTCTGTTAACTGTGTTTTAATTGGGGATTAGGCTTTTGATAAACCTTATTAGACGTAATCCCGAAAGATCTGTCTTCAACCTTCTATTTTGGTGTGTTCCTGTCTTCGACACTGATATTCTTTGATTTGGGCTTGATTCACTGTGTTTGTTGGTGTACGGGGCTATGCAGGGGTGATATGGCATCAATGCCTCATGAAATAGCGATGAAACGTGGAGTTCAAACCCTGTGAATGATTCTCTTTGATGGATTGAAGGTAGGAGGATCGTCACCATCGGACTTTGAATTTTCTTTAGCATGGTAGAAAAACCATTGAAACCCTACAAAATATGAACAACGTTATAAAATCCTGCATATATAGGTTTACTGCTCTAGAGGACATGTGGGAAGAGTGTGGCCATTGGATGGCATCATCCAATGGTCGAGATTGATTAGAAGGGGTCAAAGGGAAACAGAGGAGGAATTAAATCCGAGCCATCGATCACGCAAAGATCGACGGTCGGGAGCGGAGGCGAAAAGTCAAAGTGAATAAGTCATTTTTTGGAAAAATGGAGAAAATGGATTAAAACCTTTGTTTTAGATAAAACTGGTCACAAAATCAGGTTTGGGGATCGGGACAAACGTGGGCCATCGGATGAGATCAGCCTACGCGATCAACGGTGGAGAACAGGTGCCAAAAAGCCTTTACAAAATGCGATCGGACTTCAAGCCTCTAATAAAATTAGGATAAATAAAAACCCCGGGTCCGTAACTGCTGACTGGGTGAGGAAACAGAGTGATCGGGCTTGGGCTGTTGATCTGCAAATTAGATCAACAGTGGATAAATTTCAATGAAACGCGTCGTACCTTGGACTAACACACGGGCTTCTCCAGAGTGCGATCACTGTTTGATGAGCTGGTCTAAGATCGGACGGTGGATGCTAATATCGTGTCGGGGCCATGTCCGAATTTAATGTGTGATGAGGGAGGTATTCGAAATTTTCTCAAGGCCACGTGTCGGCCGGTGAATGGCATCGCTTCCAAATGGAAAAAAACACCTCGCTCTTAAAAACGATGCGATGGATTCTGCCCGGTTTTGAACAGTGAGTGACTGGCGAGGACCACCGAGGCAATAGATTGTACGCCATCGATCTGCAGATCAGATCGATGGTGGAGAGAGAATGGAACTTAGTACCGACGGAAAATGTTATGATATAATAAAAACTGACAAATTAATGTAAACAAAGGTTTATACTTCGGGGGCGAAAAATTTATTTACAATATGGCCTGGCGCATGGCTGTGGGGCCGTGGGTTATATGGAATGCAACATGATCGGGGGTTATAGTATAAAAGGCTAATGGACATCGAAGATTTCAATAAAGGGGGAATACTTGCACACTGTGTTACCTCCGATGTGATACGCGCCCCAACAGCTCAGCACCTAGTTCCAGTGCCAGGGCATATGGAGTGAAAATGGCCAAGGAATTAGCCCAAAGGGGCTTAAACCTTTACACCAAAATATGTATTTTTTATGAATTTTTCAATGTTTTTCAGAGGTTTTGTGGGTTTCGATAAATCCAAGAAGGGGTATTAAACCTTATCGAAGGGATTTTGATGAAGGGAAAGGGGAAAATGAGGTTAGTTTTGGAAGTGGAAGGAAGGGGAAAATGGTGTTTGCAACAGTATTATGTCTTTCAAATCAGCAGGATTTCTGAATGTAAAATGAGCACAACGGTGAAGATTTGGACAGAGGCATGGGGCCTTTCAAGAGTCTTCAGGAGCCAACACTTTTTGCAATAAAATTTGTTCCTTGAAGGCTCCAAAATGATTTAGCCACCTTTTGGTATAACAAATTTTATAGGTGGCTAACACTTGGTGTATGTTTGAGTCATTTTCATTAAAAAATCTTGATACTTCTTCTTTTGCAAAGTTCACTAAGAGATTGGTAGAAAGGTTTGATAAAAAACTTGAGACAATCAAACCAATGAAACTTTTGCATAAGTTGGAAGGAACTCCAAACTCAAAACCACTTTAGAAACCTATTGGAGGAGCTCACATCTTGCATGATACCTTGCTAGAGGTAAGATATTTTCTTTATAACCTTGGACAAGAGGGTATGAAGGTTCCTTTTGTGAAGAAGGATCCTCTTATTGAGTAGTTACCTCCTATTCATATTGAAGATAAAGGGAAGGATGGGGGTTACAACGTTGTCACATCTAGAGCATATCTAGTGCCTCATGCAGAGGAAGGAGGAGCACAAGCTCCAACTGGAGGATTTCTTGTGTCATTGCAAGAAGTTCCCCAGGATCTCACATATGGAAGGAAAAATAAAATCAATGAGCAGCATGATTGTGAGATGATATTAATGGAAGGAGGAGGTAGGGAGGAAGGACATCATCATTTGATGAAGAGCACACATGCCTATCTTTTATAGAGAGCTAGTGCAAGGAGGAGGAAGACTGGTTTACACTGTGAGGGCAAGGGAAAAGGTGCCCAACCATATGAATAGTCTTCTCTTACCATTGATGTCTCACTATATGGAGGCATTCCACCAGGAAGGCCACCAGATCTGGAGTTGGTAAGAGAAATATTGCCATTTGATTCACCACTCTTGGATTTTGGAGGGGTGAAGAGTTTGGAGGAAGACTTTGGCATGGGGGATGTCAAAGTAACAGGAAGCAGCATGAGGATAGCTTCACATGCCAAATCACCAGCGCTGTCTCTTGGGAGGATTGATCCATATTGGAGGTCTCAACTCTTGGTAGAGTACTCCAAGGATCTTGGTGCTTGCATGATTATTAATGACCTTGATATATGTGATATATATAAGTGATAGATATATCGTGGATGATATGGTCATCTATTCTTATGGCAGATTTTTCTTGACTATAGCTTCTAAGCTCAAGGAGAAGCTACTACATGCAGCACATGAGGACTTCTTTTCCATGAATTTTGATGCATATATTTCCTTGGCAGAGGATTTCAATTGGGAGGGCATTCAAAATGACATATTTGAGTATATGGAGAGATGCATAGCCCAGATGGTGATAGAGAGGATGTCACAACCACTTCCCTACTCTTTGGAGGTGAGGGAGAGTTTCGAGTTGAGCCATTTCAGCTCAAGATCTCAAGTACATGATGGAGAATGTACAATTTAACTTTATGTTTTGTACTTATTTTCTTTATATGAGTAGCATATTGTACCAAGGAGGATTATCCCTTCTTGCATATTATATAGTGATGTACTTGAAGCCATTTTAAACATTGAGATTGGCTATCCCATTGATGGTTTTTGGGGGAAGCCACATGATTTTTGGTGTGAACCATTGACACCACTTTGTACTTTCATGTTTATATCTTGTAAGATGATTGTGGCAGAAAAAACGTGGATGGAAAAACAAATTTTTTTATTTATTTGATGCAGGCAAGGGATGCACTACGTTGGTTCCTTGTGTGGGACCTTGATCCAATTTCTGGTTGTCATATGACAACTTGTTTCTATTGGTTTTTGATTCCATGTATTGCTAATATTTTTATGTCCATGGGAAGCTTTTTTTGGAGAGTGGGATATGAGTTGAATATGACCATTGGGAGTATGATTCTCCCTACTTTTCAGGATGCATGTTTAAGGAGAAGAAGTGGGCAACCCATGATTTCCAAACTACATCTCTTCTCTTCATGTGGGAGGAGCCATTTGGAGAAATTGAGTTTTTGGAGGAGGCACTTCATGGTTTATTTGTTTGGTGGGGTAGCTTGGTCCACTCTTGGAGGTCATAATATTTCAACCCAAGAGCAGCAAAAACCCCATACTTATCATAAATGGAGAGAAAAATCACTTGGGTGGGAGGATCCAATCTCTCCATGCAGCCCTAACACATTGTATGAACCAGGGGTTGAGGATATTTTTGAGCTAACTAGACTGGCTCATTTCATTTGGATGATAGCATGGGTGTGGAAGTCACTCATTGGAAATAATTTTCCCCATGTTATTCATCACTCCTACCTTGAGGAGGCCATTGGAAAATAGGGATGTTTCCACTTACATCTTCCACCTTTCTATGATGTAAGCCATATGGTTTTGCATGCTTGGGAGGAAACATTGGAGGACAGATTTGTAGCAGATCATTTTGAGCAGTGGTGGAAAATTTTGATGAGGAGGCCACAAGATGACGAGGGGAGAATATTTGCTCTCCTTATATAGTTGCTTGAGGACAAGAAATATTTTTGAGGGGAGGATTGTAATATTCCAAAATTTTAGCCTCCAAGATAAATGGAATATTAGAGTTGTTTTATCACTAGGTAGGTGAATAAATGGGTAGGGAGGCCCATTTACCTCTTTAGAAGGATAAATAACACTCCTAATGTGAAAGGAGTAAGAATAAGCAACTAATTTGAGCACCCTTGGGTGTGGACAGAGATGGGATCATGTTGATTCAATCAAATTTGACCAAGTCAACAAATTTGTATAGATACATTCAACTTCCTTGATGTACAGCGCAGTTTTGATGGAGGACAACTTGCATGAGCTTGATGGTACATGTGGATGGGACCCAATGTGGAGAGGTTCACTTGCTATATATGGAGAGTATGGGAGCCTTTTCTATTCATGTTTTTATATGATCATTTGATATTGTCTGTTTATCTTGGCTTCCTCTTGTTGTTTAGAAGGGTTGCAGTGCTGTTGAGCATAGGGTGTTCCCAAGCGGGAATCCCACCTCTTCCCTTGAGAGGCCTCTTGGGAGAGCTTGTCCTGTATTGCTCCACATCCAGGCTTGAGGCCAAGCACCATTCTTCAGTTCCAACATTATTTCTGTAGAAGGATATTGCTGAGTTGCAGGGTGTTGCAGTGGAGGTTTGTTAACACCACTTCTGGGTCTGTTTCTCAGTAGAAGGTGCCTTCCTTCTCTTGAGAGATCATCTAGGAATATTTATGAGAAAATTTCATATATTGGAAACATGCCAAAGTATTTCTCATCTCCTACAATGCAGTCCTTTGTAGGAACTGCGTCATTTTTCATAGAGTTGCTATAGCAGGGTTAAGACCCTTGTTTTTGAGCTAGTTTCCTAGGGAAAGGGCCAACACTTCTCCCGTAAAGCTAGAGGAAGGGATTATCATCCCTATTTTGTATTATTCAGCTATATTCCTATAATTTTGCAGCAAGACTGCATTTTTCTGAGCTGAATATTCAAATCTACTCTTTTTGTACTTGTACTTTCATGAAACCCTTGTCGGGTTATCTTCATAACGCAATAAGGAGGCCAAATCTTCATTTTCTTATCATATTGTTCCATAAAGTTCCAAATCCATGTTTTTCCATTATTATACTAGAGAAAACCTTATAAAATAATGCTTTCATTTGCTTCAGTCTTTTCTGCATCACTTAAGTCATGGGGTTTGGCTAGTTTTGAGTTGATATGAAGCCAGGAGGTTTGTTTAACATATCAAAAGGGATTTATTTCTGATCCCATTTTTTATGTGAGCACCTAATATCATATTATAAGGTAACCAAGAATTATTTCACCCATTAAAAATGCAGATCTTCAAAAATAACGTTTTCAGGGTCTATTTGCTACATTTTCCCCACTTGGGAATGTGTAGAAGTTCTTCTTTTGCTGTTGTTTCACTCATTTGATGGCTATGTGTTTTTAAAACATCATATGAATCTATTTATCACTGAACATCCATTATTATGTTCAGGTGTTGTTGTAGCTCCAACTTAAGAATATCTTAAGATATTCTTATTGTTGTAGATTTTCCCTATTTTGGGATATTACAGCTCTAGAAGCGTTTGATGGAAGGGAATCTAAATTTCTTGGTGTTCTCTCCAGTTTACCGATCAATCTAGAAGGTAAAATAGTTAACATCGAGGTTGAAGTAGTTGACGCCAAGCTCAATTACAATATTCTCCTTGGTCGCAGTTGGAATCATGCCATGTTGTGCGTTCCACGAACTCTCTTTCGTGTTTTGCGATTTCCACATGAAGGAAAGATCATTACTTGCAATCGGTTGTAATTTTTCAACTCTTCCTTTTCTGAGAGAAATGTTTTGTACATCGTTAAAATTCCTACACCTTATGAGAGCGTAGGGCCGGGTCTCTTCAAATATCCTTCCCTCATGGGTTTTTTTCCTCTTCCTCCACCCAACACTGTTCAGGTTAATATGGTCTCCAGGTTCCTTGATCCGTGGATCATCGTTTCACTCGAGCAGGTCGATTCATTTGGAGATTCGATGTCATTATGTCCAATCAATATTGATTATTGTGAACTTATTTCAGCTTTAGATCCTCTGCCTCCTGATCATATCCTTTGGGAATATCTCTTGACACTTATTCTAAAACCCCTTGGCTCGGCGATTCAAATTCGCCCGATCCCTTAAATGAGATATTTCACTCCGATGAGGCCATCATGGAAAATATGTTGCTTGAGGATCCTCCTTGGGATGATAGTCATCATCATTCCTCATTCATGCTTGGCCTTAGGGCCATGTTGCGTGTCTCGAGAGGTTTTCTTCTCAAGTTCCTTCTCCTCTGATTCAAATGCCCATATTGACACACGAAGTCTTTGAAAAAGGTAACTTGGGTAACATCACAGAGATGATGTCTATAGACATCTCCTTTAAATCAGGGATTGTTGAGAACATCCATATTGGGGTGACCTATTCTCTCGATGAGATCCAGGTCTATACTTGTCCCTTCCGCGAGTTTCGCGATGTTTTCGAATGGTCTTACGAAGAAATGCCCAACATCGATCCAAGTATAGTGGTGCATGAGATTAATACCTATCCTGGTGCAAAGCCTCTTCGCGAGCGTCTTCATCCTGTGCACCCTATAAAGGTTGTCACTATTAAGGAAGAAGTTGAAAAACTTCTTGAAGCTGGTTTTATCTATCTGATCCCCTTGACAGAATGGGTTTCCAATATTGTTCTTGTAGATAAGAAACAGGGTACCATTCGTGTCTTTGTTGATTACCGTGGCATTAACCGTGCTTTCCCTAAGGATAATTTTTCCACTCCATTTATTGATCAAATCATTGATGACTGTGCTAGGAGTGAGATTTTTTCCCTTATGGACGGGTTTTCTTGGTACAACCAGATTAATATTCTTCCGGCCAATCAACATAAGGCCACCTTTATCTATCCTTGGGGTACCTTAACCTATTAAAATCTCCCTTTCAATCTTAAAAATGTATAGGCTACATTTCAGTGAGAAATGTCACATGCTTTCCATGATATCAAGCACATTGTTCAGCCTTATCTGAATGACCTTCTGTATCATTCGGCTAAGCGTAAAGACCATCCTGATCAACTCCGCCAGATTTTTCTTCATTGTCAATGCTATAACATATGGCTCAATCTGCACAAGTGCACCTTCTGAATTGACTCCAATAGACTCTTAGGGTTTATTGTCTCCAAATATGGGATTTGTGTCGATCCACTCAAAGTTGAAGCTATTGTTAATCTCCCCTCTCCTTTATCCTGACATCAGCTATAGAGTCTGCAGGGGAAAGTTAACTTCCTGCGTCATTTTATACCTAACTATACTGAAGTGGCCAAAGGATTTACACAATCACTGTAGCAAGGTGTTCCATTCTTTTGGGATGAGCTCACCCAAAAATCCTTCGATGCACTGAAGACGTTGTTGGTAAATACTCCTGTTGCGTCCTCCAAATTATCATCATGATTACTCGCTCTATTTGGCCACCGCGTTTAGCACAATTTCCATGGTTTTGGTACAAGACCATGACGATGGTGACAAGCATGTCATTTACTATCTAAGTCACAATCTTCTCGATACTGAGACACAATATGAACATGTCAAGAAATTGGCACTAGCTGATGTTCAAGTTGTTCAATGTTTTCGTCACTATATTCTATTGTGCACAGTGACTGTGATTTATGATTTCAACCCTATGACTTACATATTGACTCGTCAATTGCTGGGGGGAAATTAATCAAATGGATTGTCATCCTCCAGGAGTTTTATTTGGAGTTCACTACCACCAAGTTAAAGAATTCATTGGTCTTCATCGATTTGATCTCATCTCTCCCTTCTAATTCTTCTCCATCTAGTTCTGAGGAACGCATTCCGGACGACACACTTTTTCTGATTAGCACCCTCGATCCTTGGTATGGTGATATCATCGTATATCTTCATACTTCCACCTTTCAATCTGAGTTGACAAAGGATGCTCATCGACACATCCACCATCAATTGCAACCCTATTGCATAGTTGGAGATACACTCCACTACATCGGAGTTGATTCCATTCTTTGCCAGTGTTTGACTCTCGGGGAGGATGAAATGTCCTGAGTGATTGTCACAGTGGTTCCTGTGGTAGTCACATGTCTGTATATGATACTACACAAAATATTGTTTGTGTTTTTCGTAAGTGCCATGATTTCCAGATCTATCAGCGCAAGATGTCTGTGACACCTTCCCATCTTCACCTTGTCATTACCGTTGGTCCCTTTGTGAATTGGGGCATCGATTTTATGATGTGTAACCCTCACTCGGTTGGGGGGAATGCTTATATTATCGTAACCGTAGACAAATTCAAAAAATGGGCCGAAGCAATGCCTACACTTATGGCTGACGGTAAGACAACAACACAATTTCTATTCAATCATGTCATTTATTGGTTAGGTGTCCCTCAGGCCATTGTTACTGATCATGGTTCCCATTTTAGACATTACATGGTGGCTGAATTGAATTCTAAGTTGGGCCTGCGCCACGACAGCTCAACATTGTACTATCGTCGGGCCAATGCCCTGGTTGAAGCCGTGAACAAAGTTCTCATCACTATGCTTCAACGTACGATTGGGATGCACAAATCAAACTGGCATCTCATGTTGTTTTCAGCTCTCTAGGCATACCGAACCTCAATGAAGGATGTGATCGGATTCACTCCATTCCCGCTTGTCTATGGTCTAGAAGCTACCTTTTCGATTGAATGTGAAATTCCTTATCTCAAAATAGATGTTGAATTGCTACCTAATACCTCGCTAGAAAAAGAGCGTATTCTATATTTAGAGAGGCTTGATGAAACTCACCGCTTTGCTTCTCTGGTCATTGAAGCACAAAAAAAGCGTGTCAAAGCACATTTTGACTAGTCAGCTTCCCCTTGTTCCTTTTTAGAAGGAGACCTTGTCCTCCTATACGACCAAGCTCACGATAAGCTGGGGGCAGGCATATTTCAACCCATGTGGCATGGGCCCTACATTGTTAAGCACATTTTGCAGGAGCTTATTGATTATGAAGTTCATCCTCTAGATCAACTGAGAAATGGGTTATATCTTAAAAAGTACTATGCATGATTCATTCGTGCATGTTTCTTTATACAAAGGTGTTTTTTCATTTTTATACATTTTTGGCTTGGTGTGCTTTGCAAGCGTTTTCATGCTTATTGGATCATTGCTTATTGTGAAGATATCTATTAAACTTCATGTCGATTTCGTGGATGGTGCTTCCCATGGTACAAGGAACCTGTCTTGAGCAGCCTGGGTGATTTATAATCCTGATGGTGAGTTGATAGACCTACAAGGTATTTTTCTAGGAAGAACCACAAACAATGTTGCTGAATATAGTGTTGTTCTTGAACTATTAACCGAGGCCAATCATGTCTCTCAAAAAATATGCAGAAATAAAAGCCTAGGTGTCTAGTAGGCATGATGCTCATGATAACACGTCACTCCGCGAACAAGCCGCCTCAAAAAGCGGTGAACATGGTTCAAAACCCCTGCAGTGTGTCTTTGGTATGCGTGAGGAACATTATCGAATCGCACATACTCCAGGATCCCACAAGAAATTCCCTCCATGTTGCATATGATTTCCTCCTCTTTACCTCCCTCACCATGCGGGGCCACATCAAAGTTCCAAGGAATCCTCTATGCTATTGGCGACATGCCTGCAGGTCTTTCTGGGCCAACATATGAAGTTATGTGGATTAATGTCAAAACATGCATAACAAAAAAAATCATAATACTCATCAAAATAAAAAATGAGTCTTACCCAATGCTTCATCCCAATCCTCTACTTTTGGGAGTGGGATATTCGCATCACCAGTGAATTCCATGCCAGCGTAGGGCCAATCCTCCACGAAAATCAGTTGTCGGTGGAGCCACTCAAAGAACTCCAGTCTCGAAGACATTTGTTGACCACCCCTTCATCTTGGCATTAAAGCTACCCAACGAACCATTCATGGCTCTTGGGCTGGTGGTGTCAAAACTATCACTTCCTGCCATTGGAAAATTGGTAACCATTCCAAGATGAAAGGTACCAAGATGGACCCGTAGCCAAAATACTTCAGCATACTATTCTTGCATTTTGTCAACTGGCGTTTTAGGTTGATTGTTACTACCTCTGCCCAGTTGTAGAGTGTTGGTGCCTTGCAATCCACTGCAAGAATTAATTGTGTTTTTGTGGCCTCATGTGGAGCCTAAACTCTTGCAGCTGTCGTGATGTTGTGTAGCACTACTTTGAGTGCTAGATCAAGAAAGGTTTGGATATATACCTTCCCACTTTTGGATCCTTTCTGTGCTCCTCGACACACTCGGTCAATAACTATACTCATGCTTTCCATTGTGGGCCGAGTACCGATCAGGATTCATACTGCCCCCCTCTGCGACAATCCAGTTATGAAGTAAATATCTAAGACATCACTCTCAAGTTCCTGATCATGAATAATGAATCTTTCCTGATCAATGTCCCAGATACTGATCAAGTACTGCAATAGCTCCAGTTGAGCTCTGAGACATGGTGCTATAAGGAATTTCTTGAGCCCGCAGTCCCTCAGAGCTTCGATGCATCTCACATTGCCCATGGCTTCCTCATATTATTCACTATTCTCTCGTTCTTTCCATTTAATCACCATTTTGTTCTTTCACACCTGCAAAAACATCCATATGGTTGTCATTAGCCAAATACAATTATTTTAAAATAGTTAAATTGGGCTCATTTTTTGAATTTTCAAGCTAAACATGGTTGTCATAGTTACCGCAGCTATTTTAAAAATAGTCGCGCCAATTAGAATGCCCCCGTTTGATTTTAAGGCTGGTTGTTGCGAGTCCGCTCCCGATACATGCGCTGATCATCGCGCCGTAATATTTACAAAATATCCCCATAGATCTACAAAAATGGTTTGCAGGTAATGAAAATGTTATCAAAATGCAAGGAAGGATATGAGTTCTTACCTAGAACAAACAGATTAACGGTTAGCCTTCTGGATTGCTCATTGTGAGCTCCAGAAAATCACAGTGAAAAAGGGTAAAAAATTACTCACAAAAGGTAAAAGTGAAAAATAATTTATTTTTTACCATTTTTGGCATTTTATAAACTTTTCAGAACCCTAATTAGGTTTTAAAGCATATTTTTCGATTATTTTTCTATTTTATTTTCAGAAAATGGGTTTTACGTGCATCTCTTATGCAGTGAGAGGTCCTCAACGTGATGATGATGAAGTTACGAGTTATATTTTATACTTTTTCGAACTTGGTAAAAAAAACCAAAAATTCACTCTTGGAGTCATCTTTCAGCTCTTTTCTGACTCTCGAAAGTTGAAAATATTTCTGAGACTCTTGTCATTTTGAAATCGTTAAATGGCTGGGAAATGATATATACCTAGTATACGTTTACTCCTTTTCCAAGGCGAGCTAGATTATTTACGAAAAAGGAATACCTTAGCCTATCACGACTAAGACGTTCTCTTAGAAACAATTTCTACCTTTTTGGATTTGTGAGACTACCTACGAAAAGGGACCTGTTAGGGTTTTCCTTTCCGATTCTTTTCAAACTCTCTAAACATGAAAATATGTCGAGTTCTTCCTTTTTCAGACTCGTTAAAATTTAAATGACGTTGGAAATCGTCACCATGACGTAACTGATTTCCTCCTTCCTAGGGCTCGTAAAATGTACTAGGATGGATTTCTCCTAAGGAAAAACTTATATGATAAGCAAAAAATATCCCCTTAAAGCTCATTTTTCAAAAAATAATTGGGGTGCTCGCCAACAATGCTAGGGGAAATATGGAGCCAATCCTTATTTGTTTTGGTAGTATGTCACTCTTGAACATTACACTCATCTGCATTCGTGTCGGGTTGGGGACATCTCATTTCGTCATTTTTTCCTCCAAGGGTTTGGCTAATCTGTTTTGACCTCTCATCTGCTCTTTTCCATGTCATCATGACCTCAGATCCCTCGATGTTAAATACTGCCAAAGCTGAAGTCGTGTCGCTGATATGCTCAAGAGAAGTTTCCATTTGCAATTTTCAACCTGCCTCTGATCCTCTTTTTGGTCCTGATTCACTATCATGTTTTTTCTATGTCTCGTGTTGAAGACGTGGGAAACCTTATGGCCCACCTTTGATGAGGTCACTTCTTGTCCAATCCAGCTCATTATCCAGGAATTTTATCTAGACACTCCCTTCTAGTACCATGGAGCTCACATGCCTCAATGGAAAGTTCTTCGCATTCGACGATAGGTCCTTATAATTGACGATCGATCGAGTGATTCTATTGGTGTTCGACATGAGATCACTGTTCACATTCTGTGGATTGTACTAGTTGTACCTTGAGATCCATTTCCATTATTGGTTGTTTCTTTGGCACCTATTAACAACTTACATCATTGGATAGTAATCAGGTGACTTTCTTGCATGTTTGACTTCAGCTCACATATTCGCATGCTTGAATTTTACTTGTTCAGGTCGAGATGGACAGAAAGACCCTAGGTTTTTTCTAATAAAATCTAGGCTACGTGATACTTTGGTTTATCATGACTATTTGCATGAATCTTTTGATTGGATGGATGCGACCATACTTGAGTCTATTTATTGATCCTTATTGTTGGATGGTTGTGTCCATACCTCAGATCTTATTTGTATATGTAATCTATTATGGATAGTTATGCCCATGCCACATGTTCATGTATCATATATATTAGTTGTATTGGTACTTGTAGCTCTTCCGACGACGGTGTTTGGTTTAACGCGTTCTCGTAAAGCATTTCACTCCTCCCTCTCTCTTGGACCTCATGATTTAGGGGGCATCTGTTATACATAATTTTGTCACCGTCCCTGCAATCCCCATCCCAAACATTTGAGGACCATTTCTGTGACTTATTTATAGTTTCATGCATTTCAAAAAGTGTCATTGCATCCCTTTCCATGAGAAGAAAATTTCCTCTGTTGACTATTCCTGCAACATACCATCAAAAACATATGATTTTGGGTTGGTGCTGCCAAGCAGTTATGGCCTCGCGCCCATAGAGAAATTAACATTTGGTCCTATGCCCATTGGCTCTCCATCTCAGTGGACTACCCACGCCAAGTTGTTTTTGGAAAGGATTTTAAAATATAAGCGAAGTTTCCATTGCCAACTACTTCGTGAGCGGAGTCAGCATGAGTTGTTCGAATGAATAACGTCGAACATCTTCCTTTGGATTCTTGTTTCCTACATTTAAGAAAACTCCCAAAGAATAAGGCCTCCCTTCCACCATTTGAGGGATCCCAACCTCCTCCTCCTCTCCTATAAATACATCTCTCTCACATAGATGCAGTTAGCTGAACATTTTGTACCATAGCTAAGATGTTCGATATAGCTGGTGTGATATAGAGCAGAGAGAGAACCATTGTCAAGAGAGAGTCTATGCTTATTGCCTCACCAATTCCAATTCGCTGACGAACGCTGGAGACGCGTATTGACTAGACCCGCTGAAGGAGGCTACAACGTCAAGGCTCTTTTGGTTATAAAATATTTATCTCTTCTTATTAATACATGAATGATGTTTTGGTTCCCATTTTTCATTTGATATGATTAATATTGTGCAATACATTTAATTCTCCTTGACCAATTACATAGTTATTAATGAAATTAATTTTTTGTATGTTGTTATCGTTCTCTGATCCTTGTGCAAGCACCTAAGTACCACCACTGAAGGACCGCGATGTGTCAGGACGAAGATCAGGAGACTGTTGCCATAGCTATGAAAACTGTGTTGGAACAAAGGTAGGACATCTATCCTGACTCAGTTTCATTCGTTAACTAAGAATCACCGCATTAGTATGTCCTCTTTTTGATAGAACCACCCTAGGGCTAGAGGGATCGCCTTTGTCCGCAGAGGGGATTTACCTACACAACAGTTGCGTATGATTTGTTGCAATAATTTTAACAATACCAAGGGTCTTTACCATGGTAATAGCCCATAATATTGAGTATAGTAACAACTATTTGATCCCATCCAAGAATTCCATCGACACTTATGTGGTTTGGCTCATGGTATTGGCTAAGGCTAAAACTATATAAGGAGGATAATAGCGCAAGGGGGTGCATGTGAATGAGAAGTGAATGAATACTTTAGTCTGAATTATATCTATATGGACTGGGCTATATTCAATATTTGATGCACTCAAGAATATAATAATGGATCAGGATCTATAGACCTGGAATGAATATGTATTCGCATGATCTGTTTATGAGTTGTTTAGATCTGTATACTAGCACATAATTCCTAAAGTAAATGATATATTTTGAGAAATTTTGCTTCTTTGAAGTGTTGCACAATCCTATAATTTTTACAGATCTATACTTTGGTTCATCATGGTGAAAGCGCGTATACTTGCGAGTTTATTTCAGCAAAGGCGCGTATGGAAGATAGTGTTTTTTTTTAATATTGCTAAAGAAAATGTCTAATGATTTATACTATGCTTCTGTTATTTGTCAATGAAGTCTTCATGAAGATCTAGATTCTTTGAATAATATTTATACTGCTAATTGATTATGTATAAAGATGATCAGTGACTGGTTGATTGAAAATGATGGATGTTGGTGACTGAATAAGGGTTTTGTAAATCTAATAAAGTGTGCATGAATGTCTCTAATTTATTCCGAGTCTAATCAGATCTATAATTTCAGTATATAAATATCTATACGTAGGTTTCTCCATAGAAAAGTGAGTATACAACTAGGTTATCGTAAATGAAGTAGAGTATACAATTTGTTTTATGAATGATCAGGGTTGAAGTTGATTTTGCGTGTTAATGGTTTTAATGGTGTGACCTAGTTACAGTGATATAACTATTATGTTTGAAAATTAGTTGAAGGTTATTAGTGTTGATCTACAAATTGTGTTGCGTTGAAATTATTGGATCCAGTGTGAAAATTTATGAAACACGGTCTATAGTTGTTCTGACGGTTGAAGCCTTCAATGTGGAATTTTAAGCTTCCTTCTAGTAGAAGTTAGTGATCAGTTCACGTGGATGAAGCTCCATTCTAGTAGTGGCTGGTAAACGATAATAGGGGGTTGGAGCTCCCTTCTAGTAGGAACTAAACAATGAGAGAAGATTGCAGCCTTCTACAGGTGGGTAGCTACATACTAATATAAGTTTGCATCAGTACAACATTGTCAGGAGTTTTCTATAAAATAAATATTGAATAAAAATATGACATCAGTGGTGGTTTTGTCCCAACTTGGGCTTCCACCTTAAATATTGATGTTCATGTGTGATGCCTTTATGTGATGATTTATTCTGTTACTACTGCACATGTTTACTTCTTAAATTTCTAATGCATAACTGATGAAATGGGCTAAATAAAGTTTCTAAAGATTAACCTAAACATTAAGTTATTTGGGTATACACATGTTTTATTTGATAAATCCGCGTGCATATTCTATTTTGATTAATTAGAGTCGTGTATAGAAATTAGTAAATAAAATAAAATATTGATTGTGGTGCTAATAATGGTTCACCCCTCTCCCCCCCCCCCCCCCCCCTCTTAGTATTTTTCCAACAATTGGGATGAGAGTAGGTCCTTTTGAAGAAGCTTAATCGCTTGAAGGAAGATCGTCCAATATGAGCAATCAATATGGAACAACATTTGTCAGACCACCACTCTTCAACAGAAACAGTTTAATCTTCTGGAAGCACTACAAGGAAAAGACCCTCTAGTGGAGGTTATAAAGGAGGTTTTTAGTGTTATAAAATTGGCCAAAATTGTCAAAAAAACATTTTCTACAACATCCGTTTATGGTTACGAAGGTTTTGGCGGAGCTTTTAACGAAAATTCAACACAACTAAAAACAATGGGCAGTCGTAGGTTATTACGAATGTTTTTTTCATCAGTGCTCTACTCGGGCTTCAACACACCAGTGTGTGTCATCTAGAAGGTGGCTTGGGGTGGTCGAAGGAGCATGCATCGGGTCGTTAAGGTATAAAACTGCACTGGGCATAGTGTTGGTGATACAACGCACGGGGTCGTTCTAATTGGTCTTGGGATTTATGCGATGCCCATTGGTCATCTCAACGCACTGGTACGTAGACTTATAGAAACGCATCGGTGTGCAATATCACAAAAATGCACCAATATTTATAATTGGTATCGGTATTTGTGTGGTGCCCATAGGTCGTACAAATGCACCGGTGTGTAGAGCCGCATAAACGCACCAGTGTGTAGTATCACACAAACACAACGAGATTTAAAATTGGTATCGGTATTTGTGTAATGCCCATAGGTCGTACAAATGCACCAGTGCGTAGTGATACATAAACGCACCGTTGCGCAGTACTGTACAAACGCATCGATATTTTAATTGGATTTGGTATTTGTGCAGTGCCCATAGGTCGTAGAAATGCACCGGTGTGCTTCAACATACAAGTGCACTGATGTACAGTAACTGACATGCACCAGTGTTCATTTTGTATTTTTTAGAAACATCGACCTGGGACAGTGCAATTATTGTGATTTTTTTTTCATTCATTATTCATCAGAAGTTGACACATATTATAAAAATATTCATATTAATTAAATTTTTATTAATGCATTTGAATGTGATGTTTGGATTAATTTGTTATATCATATCATAATTGTTGTGATTTTTTAAAATTCATTATTCATCAAAAGTCGACACATATATATCTTATAACAACATTCATATGAATTAAATTTTTATTAGTGAATTTGAATGTGATGTTTGGATTGATTTGTTATATCATATCATCAAATTTCACATATCTTCATTATAATATTTAATCATCCATAAATTTAATTAATGGTGTTACATTTCACAGCAACAATGGAGAACGCAATAGAATAAATTAAAACATTTTTTATTATATATATATGAATAAGACAGCCTTTGTCATACAAAATGGGACAATTATTGGTATCCCTTTGTCTTTCAATTGGGACACTATGTCAATTACATTAAAAAAAATGTCTGATTTCATAGGATAATATTTCAAAAAATACAACACCTTTCTTTGATATCCAAAAATAGTGATCATCATTCTTCGCTTGAACTGTTATCACTAAAAGAGCTATTTCCATGACTTGGGTTATTTTCAGGAATGTTTTTTTCACGGTGTTGATTGCTTTCTTCTTCTTCACCTTCCATCTACAAACAAAAAAATAAACTGTAATGAGTGTATATACACTGGTGAGAATAATGAAAATTGTATTAAATAATATACATCAATGTAAATGGAAAATAAATGACGTACGATTGCAACAATTGACTCATTAACTATACACATCCTTTCAAAACCATGTAACATGCCATCTTTCTAGTTTTCATCTATTGGCATAGTTCCATACTTTGTTTCCTACAAGTTTTATACCCCATAACAAATCATATATTTAGTATAAAATATTTTTTTGTTCTATTAATTATAGACAAAGCTAAGTAAAACAAGATCGATAGATACTTACAAATTCCACAATTAATTTCTGATATGCTAACATATCCTCACAACCCATATTTAACCCAATTTCAATCAATTCATCTGATGGTTCTTCTTTGTATGTTAGCACTTGTTTGAAGACATTCAATGATTCTTTTTGTAAAAAAAATAAAAAAATAAAAAATTTAAATCTAGTTAAGTTGTTATAAGGAAGTAACAATTACTCACAAACTTAGATATTAACCCTTTTCTTCCTTATCGTCTTGTTTTCTGTGCTGAATGGGTTCCATTTTCTTAGAAAATACTTGAAAATTAATATTTAATGCCAAATTGTTTATTTATTGTATCTAATCATTGAAAATTTAAATTATTACATATTATATTTGAAGCGCGTTGTTGTTGAGATGGCTCCTCCTGCGATGCAAATTTTTCCATTTCTTTGACCGTCTTCTTATACACCTTTTTGAACATTCTTACTGGCATATTTCTGATATTAGCTCATTCATATTCTTAGATTTTCATAATCTTCCTGAAAATGTAACATGACAATAAACTATTTATTTTTTATATTGATATATGAAAAGTAAATATAACAAAAGTTATATTTATAAATAAGTCTAGAGAAACATTTAAACGAATATTAATTTTTCATTCCTTCTTTTTTGTTGTTGTACATTTTTTCTATTAAAATTCTCACATGTCTCATGGACCAATTCTCTTGTAATATTCCTTTTCAGGAAAATGCTACAACAATGAGAATATCTCAAGATATTCTAGAGTTGGAGCTCGAGCAATATGCAAACATAACAATGAAGCAGCAGCAACACTCAAATCATATAGATGTGAGAGAAATCCATAGCTTCTAATTAAATAATAGTAGCAACAAATGAATACATGATCTTGAGGAAAAAGGTCACTAAAGATAGGCAATGCTCAGCCTCAAGAAACAAGTACAAAATACATGAAAAAACCACTACTACACAATGTATACCAAGCTATGGCAGCGCAGTTTTATAGAGCAACTGCATGATACATATGTCAAATACATAAATATATCAATGTATTTCCCAATACAGCATTGGGAGAGATGATCTCAACTCCCAAAGACTACCTCCTATAAATCCTGGAAGGATTGACTCTAAAATAAAAAATCTGCAAAATGTCGGAGTTACTGGGTAGCAGCAACAACTCAGAAATAGAACTGGATGGAGATGTAAATAGATGATGTCCAAACTGAATGTGCCTCCTCCAATGGATCGTTAGGATGAAAGGCTGATCCCTTCACCAAAGAACTCACCCTCCAAAAATCTGCAAGAGCCCCACTGCAAATTCTCTACTCAAAATAACACAGTCACTTGATGGAACTGTGCTGTAGGGCTATGGAATGAGTTGGCCTTGATGCCAAAATCTGAAATAAGCTCTAGAATGCCTCCAAACTAATCTCCCAAATAGAAGAGAGACTCCTCCTCTGAAAGATAGCTGAAGGATATGGTGTAGTGAACCCTTACTGCAACACCCAACAACACAGTGTTAATATGCTGCAAAAATAATGCTGTCTTGATGGAGGATGCTTGGCCTCAAGCCTGGATGTGAGGAAAATGAAGAAAAATCCCTCAAGATACCTCTCAAGAAGGAGAAGGAATCCTAAATAGGAATTCCTCTGAAAATTCTTGCTAAGCAGCAAAGAATGCACAATTGTCTAATGGACAATTGAGATGAATAATACAAGCATGAGAAACAATGGTTGCCTTGCCCTCCTTTTAAAAACTTGAAAGCTCTTTCTCCATGGGCCCCATCCATTAGGGTTTCCTGCACCAAATATCATCTACCTCATTCATACTGCGCTGGCTTCCTAAGTAAGCCACTCCTCCTATGGCAGTGCTATTGACTTGGTCAAACTTGACCTTGTCCACTTGCAAATAACCCTGTTCACACATGAGGGTGTGAGAACCAGCTCCAATGATGATACCCTCTCATAATATGAGGGATTTTATTGAGAATATCGTTATGCATGGGCCTCCTTACCCATTTATTCTCCTCCTAGGTGAAATAAGAAAAAATTAATGTTCCAATTATCTGCATGAAAATTTTGGAACGTTACTGTCCTCCCCTCCCAGATGTTGCTTGTCCTCAAGCATCTGCAAGGATAGAACTGAAAGCCTCCTCTCAAGGCATAGAGTCTATGAAGTGTTGAGGAATATCTTCCTCATGTGGATCCTCCATCCCCCAAGCAATCAACCATGCAAAATGAGTTACCTCCCAACATGGTAACTCCTGAAAGTCATTTTCCACCTCTGGCTCCAGTAATGTAGGTGGGCTGAAAATCTGATCTTGGTAGACAATGTAGCCTACCCCACGCAGTCCATCTTTCCACTCATGATAAGTGTAGAGAGAGTGTTGATCCTAGGCTGCAAAATACTTGCCCTCAAGTGGCAAGATGAAGACTAGATCTCCAAGGATATCTCCTCCAACGTTGCAAATCATGCTGGCCCAAATATCTCCATTTATGATGAGTTGGAAGTCATCAATATATGGCATGTCATCTATTATATGGCTCACCTCATATGGAAACAAAATGAGTAACTCTAGTGTCCATACCATCTCCATGCTCCATCTAGAACATGTAGTGCAAAGTGTGTGGGAGTTTTCTCCCTCCAAGGACACATTCACCAAATGTGTCTCCCCACCAATCATGCTTCCGAGAGAAGCTTTAGCAATATCAACCAAGGGAACCATAAGGATAATCATGCTAGCTTCCATGTGAAGTAAAGGAGAAGGACAATGGTCCCTCAAATGTAGCCAGCGCAGTTTGACTCTCAATTGCCATAGAAAATGAAATGATGGGTGGCCTCCCAACCCTCTACTTGCTGCCTCAATCTCCTGGAGAAGGTAAAGGATTTAATGTGCAATGTGAGTATGTTCTCTCCAAGAAATATCCTCCCCATATCCCCTTAGGGAGTGATCATCAATAATGGCCTTATGTAGACCATCAAATCTAGAAGGAAGAATAATCCTTCTTTGAGCAAATCCCTACACATATAAGGTTAAGAGATGCATATATATAGAAAAATCATCAACAATAATCTCACTGTATTTTTTTCTCACATAAATAGATGAGTCTCCCCTCATCCTCAAAGGGAAAAGAGTTGACTGTGCAAACTCCTCCACTTCCTCATGATCTATGGAATGCCTCCTCAAATACTTCAAGTGGTTCCCCCCACAAGAAGTATAGAAATATAATGTGGCATTCATGGTTGGAACATGGTTCCTCCTGAAATGTACAACATGTATAGTAAGGAGAATCATGCTCCCAATGGGCATCCTCAATCTCAAGCCCACTCTCCCATAAAATCTCCCCATGAACATAAACATATTAGCAATATAGGGAAGCATAGTACAATAAGAACAAGTTGCCAAATGACAACCAGAAAGTGGATCTAGGTCCCACACAAGGAACCAATGTAGTGCATCCCTTGCCTCAATCAAAAAAAAAAAACAAAAGTGTTCTCCCAGCCACTCGTTTGTTGCCACAATAATTTTACAAGATAGAAATATGAAAGTACAATTTGGTGCCAATGGTGCACACCAAGAATCATGTGGCTTTCCCCACAAACCACCAATGAGATAGCCAATCTCAATGCTACCAATGGCTTGAAGTACCTCATGATACAGTATGCAAGAAGGAATAATCCTCCTTGGTACAATATGCTACTCATAAAAAGACAATAAGTACAAAACATAAGGTGAAATTGTACATTCTCTATCATGTACTAGAAGACTTGCGCTGAAATGGCTCAACTAAAAATGCTCCCTTACTCTCAATGAGTAGGAAGGTGGCCGTGACATCCTCTCCATCATCATTTGGGCTCTGCATCTCTCCATATGCTGATATATGTCTTGCTGAATGCCCTCCCAAATGAACTCCTCTCCCAAGGTAAGATATGCATCAAAATGCATGGAAAAGAAGTCCTCATATGTTGTATGAAATAACTTCTCCTTGATACTAGAATCTCTAGTCAAGAAGACTCTGTCAAGTGAATAGATGACCATATCATCCACTATGTATCTGTCATCTCTCTCTGGGTCATCTAGGATCATGCATGCACCAAGATCCTTGGAGTACTCAAATAAGAGCTGAGATCTCTAGTAAGGATCAATCCTCCTTAAAGACAACGCTGGTGATTTGGCATGTGAAGCTCTCCTCATGCTGCTGCTTGCTACTTTGACATTCCCCATGCCAAAGTCTTCCTCCAAACTCTTCATCTCTCCAAAATCCAAGAGTGGTGAATCCAAAGACAAAATTTCTCTCATCGATGATAGATCTAGTGGCCTCCCTGGTGGAATGCCTCTATGCAGTGAGACATCAATTTCAGGAGTGGACTGTACATATGGTTGGGCAACCTTGCCCTTGCTCTCACTACGCAATATAGTTTGTCTCCTCTTTGCACTAGCTCTCTGAAATAGAGAAGGGCATGGACTCCTCATCATATGATGCTGCTCTCCCTTCCTTCCTCCTCCTTCCAGCTGCAATGATGCATAATCATGCTGCTCATTGATTGTGCTTGGACCTCTATGTATGAGATCCTAGGGTCTTCCTTGCAAAGGTGCAAGAATCCCTCTAATGGGAGGAAGAGCTCCTCCTTCGTCTACATGAGGTACTATATCAACTCTAGAAATTAAAATGTTGTTGCCCTCAGATTCCTCTATATGAGTGGGAAACCCTCCAATGATGAGATCCTCTTTCGAAAAAGAGATCTCTTTGCCTCCTTGTGCCAAAAATGAAGATCTTGCCTCCAATAAGGCATCACGTAAGATATCAGCCTCCTTCATAGCTTTTTGTAGTGATTCCAAGTCTATGGTTTTCTTCATTACATGCAAGCGTTTTGTTTGTTTGAATGTGTTTTTTTCCTTCACATGTGTTTTAGAATTTCTCCTACCAAATCTCCTTATCAAAGTTCGAATGAAAATTGCATAGGAAGAGGTATTTGCATTTATCAAAGTAAAACACTCAAATCACCACCATGCATAGACCTTACCTCCCAAGTGAAACGCTGCTACTCTGATGGCTTCATCTTTGGGAATCTGATGTTGCTACAGAAAGGTGTCTAATTCTTCTATCCAAGCCCTGGCTGAACAAGTAGGGGAACCATCAAAGATAGATAGAAGAAATCTATCCTCATCATGCTACTTGCTCCTCCTTACCATGATCTTGTAAAACTTCTGGAAAGTAATATGATCTCTAAACTTCTAAGTTTGAGATTCATACTAATGCAAGAAACCTCTAAGAGTTCCTTTCTTCGGCATTCCTCCTTCTTCTTCTCTTCTCATGGCAAAGATGGCCATATGACTGCGCTATACCTTATAGGATGTGGTTGCATGCCCACTGTTGGGCTGCTAATATGTCATTATTATTATCACATTTTAACACCTATTTCATTCATTTCTACCATTATTTACCACGTCATCTATTATAATTTATCATATAATTCCATTTTATAATTAGTTATGCTCTTATGGATAAATATTGTTTCTTCTCCTTTATTTTTAATAAATTGATGATTATTATGCATGATTTTATCAATTATGGTTTATTAATAAATTTTTTGTAACATCAGTCACCATTTTAGCCTTCAAAATATTTTCCAGATTGCAGATTTGATCTCCAGATCATCAGTCAATATTCCAACTCAGAAATTCGCTAGAATAAGAAGTGTTAGTTTTGCATTGGACATTCTGGGAAAATGGAGAAGAATATGGAAAATCTGAAACATGGGTTTTGTCCAAAACGGACCGAACTAACTTTAGTGAAGAACGGTTTACCCAAATTCAACCTGTATTAGGAGAAACAGAAGGTTCTATGAGGACAATTTTCCTAGATTCATTGTTGCAGCCATTTTCGAAATTATCTCATCTACAAATCCAAATTCAACTTGTTCCTGTTGAAAGATTGAT
This sequence comes from Pinus albicaulis, assembly GCA_034641835.2. NCBI lineage: Eukaryota > Viridiplantae > Streptophyta > Pinopsida > Pinales > Pinaceae > Pinus > Pinus albicaulis. The sequence continues at coordinate 195,256,336 of CM076584.1, read as the reverse complement.
GGAAATATATTTTCTTGCTGATCAATTGGTTGGGGACAATCCAATATTGTTATGAGGGATCATGTTTACTATTTAATTTCTCCTCTTTCTGATTATAAAAGGAGAGCATGTATTATGTATTGGGGAGATTCAGAGATTTGCTTTGGTAATTTCAGAATTGTTCATCGACTCTTTTTAATTAAAATAGAGTACAAATGTTTGTAAACGTTGTTATGCATGATTAATACAAGATCTTGTTGCCGTTTAATTTCTTAAATTTGGAGTAAAGCCCAGTGGCATTTCACTGGTGGTTAAGGGCCTGGCCTTGGTGGATCGATCTGTTGTTTGTATCATTACCTTTCAGTTATCGTTGTGTGATAGTTTTTATTTTTTTTCGTTATAGTTTGTAATTTAATTGGTTTACTGTTGAATTTCTTATTGATATCGGTGTTTTACATTGATAAATTGCATTGTTGTTCCATTCTAACAAGAATTTTAGTTTTTGTATCATTTATCTTGTTTAACAGAGCTTCGTTGTTCAGTATTTGATGTTCCATTTCAGTTGTTGTTCCATTTAGATTAATTAATTTACAAATTTCAAAGAGTTTTCTTTTAAAGTACTCGCATAGTTTACTTTCATTAGCATCATTCAGTTAAAATTCTATTTTCATTTAATTGCTTTAAAGCAGGATGATCAACTATAAAGAATATTGATTATTGCTACCTACGTTCTCAGATTGATTATCTTGTTCTCGTGTGATTTGAATTCCATCAGTTTCTAAAGGAAATAGTTATCATTACTGCATCCTTGACTGATGTTTGCTGAGTGAAGGATTAGATTTCAGAGCATTTAAGTTCATGTCATTGTAGTTAGATTTATTTTCCAAGCATCTTTTTACTCTTGTATTTAAAACACTATACTACATATTGCAAAGCATTACTCTTAGATTGAATTGTAGCCTTATATAGAGTACACTCTTGAAATAAAAAATTGTACCTGGATTGATAATTAATGTAGGATAAATAGGCGTTAAAAAGACACCTTTTATACCTCAATATTTTTGTGTCGTTTCCGGGGAGAGTGTATGCCATTTAGAAAGAGTGATGCATATTTGATTTTTTTTCTCTGCTAGGGAAGAACTGGGTATTAAAAATGGAAGGTAAGAACCTTCGTACCGAGCGAGGAACATACTCGTTCATTGGCCCGCTTGGCAGTAGAATTGAGTGAAATTTAAGGTAGGAATTGAAGTAGGAATTTTAGAGGTAGAATTTTTGAAAAAATCTTGTAATTCCACTTGAGTGGTGATGTAAGCACCACCCATTTTACTAACCAATTGATAGGAAAATTTGAAGGAGGATCCTCAAAGAAACACATGAAGAACATCTTCTATTATGGTAAGAAATGGCTCACATTGCAACTTTTGAATTCCCTATCAAAGATCTAGGAGGAGTGACACAAATGCACATAATTCCCCCATCGTCTCTACCAAATTTTCCTGGTTTGACAAATGAAGATCCAGATACATTCTTATTTGAGTTTGAAATACTTTGTAGAGGATATGATTATTGTAATAATGATCAAAGGTTGAAAGTGTTTCCTCTTACTCTAAAAGGAGCAGCTCTCCGATGGTTCATGAGCCTAGGTGGGAACTACATCCAAACATGGGAGGACATGAAGAACATATTCTTGAAGAAGTACCAAGACTATTGAAAATACAATGAATATATTTTCGGTATGATACAAGGGGAATATGAAAGCTTGGAGGACTATGTAGAGCAATTTCAATACAACCTTCAAAAATCAAATCATAAGCATTTGGAAAAAGAGATCTTGAAAACACTCATTCTTAAAGGAATCAAAGATGAATTTTTAGAACTCTTAAATCTGATAGGAAAAGGTGATGTTTTTTAGTTATCATATGATGATGTTTGTGAATTGTGCATAAGGTATTCAAGAGGAATTTCCAAGGCTGGTAAGAATTATAGAGAAGTTTCTACTTTCTTTTCCAAATTTACTACAAGAACAAGAGACATAAGAGCTGAAATCAATTTTTTATTTGAAAATTTTAAATATGATTTCATTAGCTCTCTAAATTCACAATTGAATGTTTTGTAGGTTCAGAAAAATTAAGAATTTGATGAAGTTTTTTTCCCTCATTACCGAAAGGAGCATCCCATAGATACTCACTCTTCCTTATCTAATTTGAGAGTAGCATGTTAAAGAGATGCGGAAGCTACAACAAGGTCAAAAACATGGAAATCGTGGCCTACAAGTATGGTTCAAAACACTTCCTCTCCATTCTCTTACTTGCATAATCCATTATGGAATACTCATATGTTAGGGCAGCCATGCCAATCTCAATATAACCACCACCAATCTTGTCTACAAGTTTGGCATGGTTCATCTTATGATTGCATGACTACTCTCCCTCATCTTGTAGCACAAACACATCTTCCAGCTCTTCCACAACATCTTTCTTGCCCATCAAAAACATCCATTCAGCCCAATCAACTACATCATCAAAATTCTCCATTCCCTACACAATTTCCTGTTCAACTCATTCCACACCTTCTCCATAATAAAATAGTACAACATGCTTACAATGTTGAACTGTAAAATTTAACCACCCTTCCCACCCATTCTATATCACATGCACCATTGGAGAAAACTTATACTGAGATTCAGAATGTATCAAATCCAAAAATTGTAGAGGTTATGAAAGAAAGTGAGGTTTCTTCTAGCCTGCATCAACAAGCCGTTTTAAACACTCAAGAACTTCATGATATGACGGCTATGGGAAATCAAGAAAGTAAGGGATACATTGAATATTGGTTTCACTTGATTTTTTTACAGCATCACTCCATGCTTCAACAATTTTTGGTACCATCTTTTCAAGGGAAGTTGGCTTCTCATACCCTAATTTTTATTAACATGAATTTTTCAAATTTAGGTATGTACATACTTGAAGCCGTATTTAGAAAATGGTTACACTGGAAGTAATATTATACGTAATCATATTCATTTTCAAAATCATAGTAGGCTAGTGCAAAAATAAAATAAATAAGGAAATAAGATAAACACATTTTTCTTTTTTCTTTTTTTTGTAAAAATAGTTGTTTTTGTTGCAACATGTTGTAGAAATCAACATCGATGATAAATATTTTAATTTATTTGTGTATTTAGATGCATTATATTGAAAATAACAATTCTACAAACATTTTTATTCATTTTTATCACCAATATGGAAAATTTTCTTGAATATTGTATTTTTTTGGCTTGCGGGCTTGATGAAATTTCTGAAAACAGAGTTGGGACAGTCATGTTTTGAGGGACCAAAAGTGAATATTTTTAAATAATATTTCTATCCTAAGTAGCCATTTATTTCTACTTTCCAACCCAATTTGAATCACTCCATTTTTATTTGAAATGAAAAATTTAGAACCAAAACATTGACAGGGATTCTAGTAGGCAGCTCAAGAACAGAGTTGGGACAGTCAGTTTTTGGAGGCCTAAAGTAATATATTTTTAAAACCTGCTTCCATGGTAGATTTTTATATGAATCTAGTTTACAACACAATTTTAATCACTCAATTTTGATATCGTATGAAGATTTTATGACCAAAATACTGACTGCTTATCATAAATCAGCACTCTTGAAACTCTGTTTTCTCGGCTGTTCACTAGCGTATTTGACCCATAAATTATTCTTGTCTTCAAAAAATGTTTCTATTGGAGATAAATAAATGAAACGGATTTCATTTACAATTTGAATCAGCTTAATCCGTCAGCAAACGAAAAATTTATGCTTGAAATATCAACTGTTGGTCTGAGTTGGAAAATCGAAAATGACTCTATTATGCAGGTTGTTCTAAGAAAATTTAACATACCATTACATGGAATTTTTAAATTTTTTTTCTATTGGAGACATATATATGAACTCACTTTCGTTTGGATTTTGAATCACTCAAATCGAACAAAAAACAAAGAATTTATAATTGAAACACTGCTGGTTAGTATGAATTGCCACTGCTCTCTCGCAGGTAATAAATTAATTTTGTTCGTGGATTTGTTTTACAGAGTAACTACTTGCTAGTTTTTTTGCATAATTCTTGGATTAGGGTAGCCCAATCACCTCACTTTATCTATGATTTAATGTTTTAGTGCAGTTAGACACTCGTTTTTTGTAGGTCTTAGTAGAACAAAGAAGGTCAATTTATGGACGAGCGATTCTTGAAAGAAATTTTAGTGAAACAAGGGAATTTCATCTAGTTCATTACCTAACAAATTCATAACAGAAGAAACGAAGAATTGGTTTCCATTTGAAGATTCATGTCACTGTTGCCAAAACATTTTTCAAAAAGATCATTCTTTTCCATTAACAGATTGATATTCCCTTAGGAAATAACATCATAGTTGTTGTAACTTAATAAATTGTTGTTTATTTTCTAATTTCTTTTATGTTTTTGTGTTTCAGGTGTTGATGCCTTCAAATTGTATTTTCCGCTCCATTGGCAATTGCAGAATAAGGACCCCATCATGCAAGTTTCAATTGCAAAAGGCAATTCTCCGGAAACACAAATTCTGTAAAAATTTACTTTTTCTTTAGACCTGTACATAAATTTGCCTTTCTATTTGATTGGATTTGCTTGATAATAGATTGTACATTAGTTTTCCTTTGCTATTCCCTACAACAATTTCTGCATGCATTTTCTTTGCTGTTGGGAACAACACTTTTTTGTGTGCCTTTATTTTTCATATTGTTCCTCTTAAGGGACAACAATCTTGCGTGCTTATATTTGTTTATTGTTCCTCTTAAGGAACAGTAGTCGTTCCTCTTAAGAAACAACACCTTTGTGTATTTCTTTTTGTTGTTCCTTTCCAAAGAAACAACAGTTTTTGCCGCCTATTTTTGCTGTTCCTTTCCAAAGGAATAACATTTTTCCCGCTTGTTTTTTATGTTCCTTTCAAAAGGAACAACATGTTTTTTGCCGACTGTTTTTGATGTCCTTTTTTAAAAGGAACAAAATTTTCGCAGATTTTTTTTGCTATTCCTCTTAAGGAACAACAGCTGTTCCATCTAAGGAACAACACTTTTTGAGTGCATTTTTCTTGTTTTAGAACAACATTTTGAGGATTTTTGTGAATTCTTCATGACTCTTTTAAAGGAAAACATACAATTTATGAAAGGACACAAAAATTAGAGGTTACTGGAATCAACAAATCAAGAGAAATTGTAATTTTTAAGAAATTGTTTTGTATTGATAAGAAAAGGAAATGACACAACCATCTATAACACTTTGTTGTCTTTATTTTCACTAAAATTAATATGATCGGTCATCTTTATCATGTTGGTTCTTCCCTAAATCTTCATAACTCTCTTTGATTTTTATTTATTGAATAATAATAAGGGCCTACTTTCTCTATTGAGATGTTTAGACTTCTTCCACCATCCCTACTCTTAAGGAGTGTTGAGCCATCCTCTATACATAAATAGGGAAGTGCTACATAAAAAAAGAAGAAACAAAATCTCTATATGATTACTAACAATTCTATGATATGGAAGATGGAGGATAGGGGGTCTCATCAAGAGCCAGCCTACCATGAGCATAAGGGATCAGTGAAGTGGCATTCCCATTATGGCCACCACACCAGGGATATGATCCAATGGACAACTTAGAAAAATAACAAGTCCTTGGAACAGGAGGTCTCATCATGAGTCGGCCTGCCCACCTCTCACTACTTCCTGGTGAATGGAATTGTGATTCATCTAGTTCCCAAGCTAGCACAATGGCCTCCATCGTGACATTAGACAACACTTCCCTAGACATAAATAAAGGACAATGGTTCCAAGGGTGAGAAAGCAACTCTGTCAAGGTTATAGACACCTGTGGGCAACAGAGCTCTGCTGATGGTATTGGATTCATATTTTTCACAAATCAATAGTAATGATAAACCATTTTCTTATATCTTTATCTAATATCAAATGAGAGTATGCTCCTAAACCCTTTGTTCGGAACCTCTTATGCATGAAATTTATTTACAAATCGATCATAATGGTTTATGTGGATAATGATCACATAACTACTTTTTTCACATCAGCTGTCCTTTTCCCTTATTTTTGAATCATTACATAAACATTTCCATATCTACTCACAATTTCAAAATATGCATGGATTTCAGTAATGCGATAATTTTTTGATTATATCATAAGTATATATGCCTTTCCATGCTATACAATTGCTGTGCAATACGCTGCTCTTCTATTTGCCACAATATTCATACTTCATTTCTCCAGAATTTTTTCTGATTGAACTTTTGGCATACATCTTATCTGTTGCTTTTCAAAATTACATTGTGGATTCAAGAAAATTGCATGTAGAATCGTGATTTGGTTACAGGAGAACAACAAGTATGGGGGGGGAATTTTATTCGCGGCACGACCACACTATTGCAACTAACAACAAAGGCTCACGAAACTCGTGAATGCGCACAATTCCTTAGACATTATGTGCTTGCATGGCTTCCACCTTTCGCATCACTATCAGTATGCGCTCAGCCTACATCAGCTTCAACAAAGGCCAATCCCTGAATGTCATTCCATAATTTTTTTCGGAGGTAACACTTGAGGTAAAATAGCATAATTTTTTGATTTATTATGAATTTAGGAGAATTTCATGAAAATCCATTGAGCATTATTTATCGTCATTCATTCCACATCTTTACCACTTCCCATTTTTCAGAGACATATCATCTTTCAGTTTGGGGGAGTATTGCTTTCCTTCATTTCTTTCTTATGACCATGTCAGTAATATTCTTTATCATCCATTGATATTCTTATTCATTCTCAACACCTCCCTTATTCCATGTTGTTTTACACCAAGCATAGATTTCAACAGATTGTAGTAACCACCTCTCTTTTTTTTCTAGCATTGCATGAGGACATGTTAATTCTTCAATTTGGTGGAGGAATTGCTACACATGATGGATGTTTTCTACTTTATTTTTCGTTTAAGGCATACAATTTCATTTTTATATAGTGTAGAAATTGATTTGCATATATCTTTAAAACTATGAACTGAATTCTTGTGATTTTTGGATAACAAAGAGGTCTCATTAAAATACACAAACCCAGATAATTTCGTGCTAAATTAGTTCATAAAATTTCGAAAATTATGCACTATCGCCTATAGCCATTTTTTTTATATCTCATGATCCGTGCATCAAAACGATCTGATTTTTGAGAAAATGGTTAATGAAGTTTGCTGTTACTTATATCATATCTTTTGCAACTTCATATACATGTAGTTGAACGTAAACTATAAAAATTGTTACGCCTTTATCAAGATTACTACAATTGAATATTTATTATTTGAGGAAAAATTCATTTGTTCCATCCATTTCAGGAGTTGGGATGAACAACTTATTTTTCTTGGTTAACACATGGGTTTTTTCTTTGGGTTGCATGAGGACATGCAATATATTCAGTTTGGGGGTGTGTTGGTCTGCTAATATGTCATTATTATTATCACATTTTAACACCTATTTCATTCATTTCTACCATTATTTACCACATCATTTATCATAACTTATCATATAATTCCATTTTATAATTAGTTATGCTCTTCTGGATAAATATTATTTCTTCTCCTTTATTTTTAATAAATTGATGATTATTATGCATGATTTTATTAATTATGGTTTATTAATAAATTTTTTGTAACATCACTCACCATTTTAGCCTCCAAGATATTTGCCAAATTGCAGATTTGATCTCCAGATCATCATTCAATATTCCAACTCAGAAATTCATTGGAATAAGAAGTGTCAGTTTTATGTTGGATATTATGGGCAAATGGAGAAGAATCGGGAAAATATGAAACATGGGTTTTGTCCAGAACGGACCGAATTAGCTTTATTAAATAATTCTTTGCCCAAATTCGGCCCGTATTAAGAGAAAAGGAAGGTTCTTTAAGGATGATTTTCTGAGATTCACTGTTGCAGCCGTTTTCCAAATTATCTCAGCTGCAAATCCAAATTCGACTTGTTCCTGTTGAAAGATTGATGGAAATATATTTTCTTGCTGATCAATTGGTTGGGGACAATCCAATCTTGTTATGAGGGATCATGTTTACTATTTAATTTCACCTCTTTCTAATTATAAAAGGAGAGCATGTATTATGTATTGGGGAGATTCAGAGATTTCCTTTGGTAATTTCAGAATTTTTCATCGACTCTTGTTGATTAAAATAGACTACGACTGTTTGTAAACGCTGTTATGCATGATTAATACAAAATATTGTTTCCTTTTAATTTTTTAACTTTGGAGTAAAGCCTAGTGGCATTTCACTGGTGGTTAAGGGCCCGACCCTGGTGGATCGATTTGTTGTTTGTATCATTACCTTTCAGTTATCGTTGTGTGATAGTTTATATTTGTTTTCATTATAGTTTGTAAGATAATTGGTTTACTGTTGAATTTCTTATTGATATCGGTGTGTTACATTGATAAATTGTATTGTTGTTCTGTTCTAACAAGAATCTTAATTCCTGTATCATTTATCTTGTTTAACAGAGCTTCCTTGTTCAATATTTGATGTTCCATTTCAGTTGTTGTTCCATTCAGATTAATTAGTTTACAGATTGTAAAAAGTTTTCTTTTAAAGTACTTGCATAGTTTACTTTCATTAGCAGCATTCAGTTCAAATTCTATTTTCATTTGATTGCTTTAAAGCAGGATCATCAACTGTAAAGAATATTGGTTATTTCTACCTACGTTCTCAGATTGATCATATTATTCTTGTGTGATTTCAATTCCATCAGTTTCTAAGGGAAAGAGTTATCATTACTTCATCCTTGACTGATGTTTGCTGAGTGAATGATTGGATTTCAGAGCATTTAAGTTCATGTCATTGTAGTTAGATTTGTTTTCCAAGCATTTGTTTACTCTTGTATTTAAAACACTATACTACATATTGCAAAGCATTACTCTTAGATTGAATTGTAGCCTCAAACAGAGTACACTCTTGAAATAAAAAATCGTACTTGGATTAATAATTAATGTAGGATAAATAGGCGTTAAAAAGACACCTTTTATACCTCAACACCCACATCTCCCATAAGAAAAACTAGAGTTTGACTCATTTTCAAACCCTCTTGGAGATCCTGTACATATCTCCCTCATTAGCTTCTCAAATTCTTCATGAATGCTCTATACGGATTTTGGAATAAGCTTTGGAAGCTCTTCTTCCCTCTTTTCTCCATATAATGGAGTCTTCATTTTCTCTCTTCTTGATAGCATGATGGATGAGATCCACTGGCTGGGCTAGAGATCATGCTCTGATACCACTCTAATATTCCTTTTTAGGAAAATGCTACAACAATGAGAATATCTCAAGATATTCTAGAGTTGGAGCTCCAGCAATATGCAAACACAAAAATGAAGCAACAACAACACTCAACTCATATAAATGTGAGAGAAATCCATAGCTTTTGATTAAATAATAGTAGCAACAAATGAATACATGATCTTGAGGGAAAAGTCCACTCAAGATAGGCAATGCTCAGCCTCAAGAAACAAGTACAAAATACATGACAAAAACACTACTACACAATGTATACCAAGCTATGGCAGTGCAGTTTTATAGATAAACTGCATGCTACATATGTCAAATACATAAATATATCAATGTATGGCCCAATACAACATTGGGAGAGATGATCTAAACTCCCAAATACTACCTCCTATCAATCCTATAAGGATTGACTCCTATCAATCCTATAAGGATTGACTCTAAAATACAAAATCTGCAAAATGTTGGAGTTGCTGGGTAGCAGCAACAACTCAGAAATATAACTGGATGGAGATGGCAATAGATGATGTCCAAACTAAATGTGCCTCCTCCAATGGATCTTTAGGATGAAAGGCTGATCCCTTCACCAAAGATATCACCCTCCAACAATCTGCAAGAGCCCCACTTCAAATTCTCTACACAAAATAACGCAGTCACTGGATGGAACTGTGCTATAGGGCTATGGAATGAGTTGGAATTGATGCCAAAATCTGAAATAAGCTCCAGAATGCCTCCAAAATGATCTCCCAAAGAGAAGAGAGACTCCTCCTGTGAAAAATAGTCGAAGGAGATGGTGTAGTGAACCCTCACTGTGACACAGTGTTAATCTGCTACAGAAATAATGTTGTCTTGGTGGAGGATGCTTGGCCTCAAGCCTAGATGTGAGGAAAATGAAGAAAAATCCCTCAAGATACCTCTCAAGAAGGAGAAGGAATCCTAAACAATAATTCCTTCGGCAATTCTTGCTAAGCAGCAAAGAATGAACAATTGTCTAATGGACAATTGAGATGAATAATACAAGCATGAGAAACAATGGTTGCCTTTCCCTCCTTTTAAACAAGTGAAAGCTCTTTCTCCATGGGCCCTATCCATTAGGGTTTCCTTCACCAAATATCCTCTTCCTGATTCACACTGCACTGGCTTCCTAAGTAAGCCACTCCTCCTATGGCAGTGTTGTTGACTTGGTCAAACTTGACCTTGTCCACTTTCAAATAACCCTGTTCACACATGAGGGTGTGAGAACCAGCTCCAATGATGATCCCTTCTCATACTAGGAGGGATTTTATTGAGAATATCATTATGCATGGGCCTCCTTACCCATTTATTCTCCTCCTACGTGAAATAAGCAAAAATTAATGTTCCAATTATCTGCATGAAAATTTTGGAACATTACATCTCTGGAAACTCTTCCTGTAGTTAGATAAAACTTGGTTCTTGGAATCATTGGATTGATTTTTATATTGTAAGTGGAAATAATGTCTATACATTCATTCCACTAGATCCCTCAAACTTTTGTAAAATCTTTTCCCCCTTTCGTTAACCTCCAACACCACTCTAGATGAGCTAAGGAGAAATTCATTTTCATTTGCATGTTCTATTTTTTTTGTTTTCTTAAAAGAACATTCATTTTCTGAGTTGTTGGTCCCTGTAGAAAATTAAACAAATGTGAATTAACAGATTGTTTGCCACATGTTACCTAATAATTTTAAGTATATTATTAATGAAAATTAAAAAAAGAAACTCATATTGGATCGATAGTATTTTTTCATTCACTTGATTCATCTTTTTGCAATTTTTCCATCAAGATTTTGTGCTCTTCTAGTCCTAGATCAGAAATAATCTTATCGAGCTTCGTCATTTTGTGGCTCTGCATGATACATAGTAAACTATACATATTAGTTAAACTTACATATAGTTCAAAAATAATATTTTTTTTAAATAATTTACAAATAACTTGCCTTTTTTTATTTTCTTGATGTGTTATCAGTATTTTTGTTACTTGATCTCTTGTCAGTCATTTCTTTATCAATCTAAAACCTGTACCATACCATTCATTATTATATTTGTAAATAAATTGTCAACTTTTCAGGTAAAAAAAAAATTCAAGAAACCCGTGCGCCATTCATTCTATACGCACTGACGTTGGTGCATGGGGGTATTATAAACGCACTGTACAAAGAGTATAATAGACCATAGAGTGCTCTATATAAACAAGGAACACCAATGCGTTACATGTTAACCAAGGCATTGATTAACACAGAGAAAATAATAAAAAATGCCTAGTGTTAGTTTTTGCAGCATAAACCGGTGCCATATTTTACATATGGCACACTGATAAAAAATAAATTGTTGTTTCATTTCTTATCACATAGTACTTTTACGGTGCGCTGGGATAATACAATGCCCCAGTGTGCTAGGGTACATCGGGCGAACCAATGAAAAAAAAATCTATTTTTTTTTAATTCACACAAGGGCTGACATGGATTGGGATCTGACTATGCAAGTCATCTCGTGGGTTGGATGTCTTATGCCTATATATAGAAATACAAACCCTATAAATCTGAAATGAAAAGCCCTAATTCTAAAATCACAGAAAGAGGGAGAAGAAAGGGCAGAAACAAAAAGAATGTAGGGTTTGTTTCTAAAAATGGATTTTTTTTTATTATTATTTTGTGCGAAACGGCACGTTCGTGGTGCGTCATAATGAAATAGCGCACAAGTGCCCTATTTTACATATGGTGCATGAATAAAAAAAATGTTTTTAATTTTTTATCACACAGTATTTTCGTGGTGCACTGGGATAATACAACGCATCGGTGCGCTAGGTTACGTCAGGCTCACCGATTAAAAAAAGTCTGTTTTTTTTAAATTCACGCAAGAGCCGATATGGATTGAGATCCGACTATGCAAGTCGTCTTGTGGGTTGGATGTCTTAGGCCTATATTTAGCAATACAACCCCTATAAATCTAAAATGAAAAGCCCTAATTCTGAAATAACAAAAAGAGGGAGAAGAAAGGGCAGAAACAAAAAGAATGTAGAGTTTGTTTCTAAAAATGGATTTTTTATTTATTTATTTTTTTGTGCGAAAAAACACGTTCGTGGTGTTCCATAATGAAATAGTACACCGGTGCCATATTTTACATATGGTGCACTAATAAAAAATAATTATTTTTAAATTTTTTTATCACACAATATTTTCTTGGTGCGTTAGGTTTCGCCCGGCGCACCGATAAAAAAAATTCTATTTTTTTTTTAAATTCATGCAAGGGCCGACATGGATTTGGATCTGACTATACAATTATTCTCATGGGTTGGATTTCTTAGGCCTATATTTTGCAATACAAACCCTATAAATCTAAAATGAAAAGCCCTAATTCTGAAATCACAGAAAGAGGGAGAAGAAAGGGCAGAAAAAAAAATGTAGGGTTTGTTTCTAGAAATGGATTAATTTTTTTTTTGTGCGAAACAACATGTTCGCGGTGCGCCATAATGAAATAGTGCACTAGTGCCATATTTTAAATATGGCACACTAATAAAAAAAAATGTTTTTTATTTTTTATGGCACACTAGGATAATACAACGTACTAGTTCGCTAGGTTACGTCGAGCGCACCGATAAAAAAAAAAAAATATATATTTTTTTAAATTGATGCAAGGGCCGACATGGATTGGGATCCAACTATGAAAGTTGTCCCGTGGGTTGGATGTATTTGGCCTATATTTAGCAATACAAATGCTATAAATCTAAAATGAAAAGTGCTAATTCCGAAATCACAAAAAGAGGGAGAAGAAAGGGTAAAAACAAAAAGAATGTAGGGTTTGTTTCTAAAAATGTATTTTTTTTTTTTTTTTTTTTAATTTTGTATGAAACAACACGTTCGCGGTGCGCCATAATGAAATAGTGCACGAGTTCCATATTTTACATATGGCGCACTGATAAAAGAAAAAAATTATTTTAAATTTTTTTCACACAGTCCTTTTGCGGTGCTCTGGGATAATACAGTGCACCAGTGCGCTAGGTTACGCTGGGTGCACTGATAAAAAAATATGTTTTTTTAATATTCACACAAGGGCCGACATGGATTGGGATCCAACTATCCAAGTCATCTCGTATGTTGGATGTCTTAGGCCTATATTTAGAAATACAAATCGTATAAATCTAAAATGAAAAGCCCTAATTATGAAATCACAGAAAGTGGGAGAAGAAAGGGAAGACACAAAAAGAATGTAGGGTTTGTTTATAAAAGTGTATTTATTTTTATTTTGTTTCTGAAAATGAAAAATAAATTGAAATTTTTTTCTTACTACGTAAAAAAAACTGCAGAAAAAGTAAAAAATAAATAAACATTGAATTTTTTTTACTGCGTAAAAAAAACTACAGAAAAAGTTTAAAAAAAAAAAACTTTAATCACGATATCATTTGAAATTATATGCTACAGGGTTTGAATCACCAGAGGTTTGGAATTCTGACTCTCTAAATACTTATTTTCGAACATATTTCCTTGCTCCACGGTGCTCTTGTGCTCTGTTTAATGAAAAGTGTTTAGTATTTAAAGAATTTTTTTATGAAATTAGATTTTTGAAAATATTTTTCCACCCATTTTTCAATTTACCACTTTTTTTTCACTTAAAGAAAATAGAGTTGCACATTTTTTATTTGCGGTTATTCGTCACCAGTGCATCACTTAATAGCACCTCATCGGTACGTCTATTTATAAAACGACACCGGTGCATAGTAACGAAAATGCACCAGTGCGGTGATCTATACATTAGCACTGATAACAAGAATTCCATTTTAAAGGCACCGAAATTACTTTTAGGTGTGTGCACCAAAATTTATTGTTGATTTTGCTCAAATTCAGGGAGAAAATATCATAATTATATCGAATGGACAATTCTTCAAAATCTAGGTCGTTCCATAATATTTCTGAAAGTCCATTGTGAAGTTCTCCCTATCCATCTCGAGATGTAATATTTACTTCATATTTATATTTATATTTTCATTATCTAATTGAATTTATGTTTTTTATCCATGTCAATCATACACAACTTAATTAAATTTATAATCTATAGAAATTTGCAGGTTCATGCAGATTCAACATCGAGTTCAGATGCACAAAATACTCAAACAGCGCCAAAACGTTGGAAGCTCTTATCAGGAACTGCATACCGCAAGGCACATTTGGTAGATGAAAATGGATAGCCACTTTACCCTACCAATTGTAACAATATTGCATCTTCTAGCCACAATCCTGGGACAATGATGGTAATAATTATAATTTTTTGGTATATTGATTAATGTAATTATTTCAATGTCAAAATAATTAATCATGCAATATTGTCAACGTGGTTACTAATTGACATCATATATTTTTTACTAATCATGTTGAAATATTTTTTAAAAAATTATTAGGATTCTAGTGATGACGAGTGACCTACCTACCATCTTCCGTTGCACCCCATGAAAATGTAAAATTGAGAGAAGACTGAATTAAGAGAAAAAATCAGAGAGGAACGATACCAAGAATGGTTGAATCAACCACTGATTCAATTCCTGCTACGTCCAGATTCGCCAATTAGGAATGACTATAGAAATAGTAGTTCTTCAAAAGTTGGCAATGGAGGAAATCAAATAGAGGTTGGTATGGATGATTACTTAAGGGATACGACTTCCATGGAGACAGTGTTGTTAGATGCATTCCAAAATGATGATCAGCTAGGGGATGATGCTCATATCGCTGACACCTTTTTCGAAAGCCTTAAATTTTCTTCCACCACCCCTCTCTTTGGACCTGGCGATCAGTCAAAGTCTACCCATTTGGTGAAAACAATGTTATTGTAAAAATTGAAAGCAATGTTTGGCTTGCCGAATGCATGTTTCTCAGAAATTTTGAGGTAAGTTACCATAAAGTACTCCTTTATATAAATTTGAATGATAATCAGTACACTGCAATGAAAATTACAAATGATAAATTTTATGAATGTTAATAATTATATCAGAATTAATGTACATTTATTAATATATTTTTCCATGATCACGAAATACAGGTTATTCAAAGATAAGGTTCTTCTGAGTGAAAATATCTTTCCCGGTAGCTGCGAAGAGGAAAAGAAATCATTTAAAATGTTTGTTGTTGAGTACATATCATATCATGCATGTCCAAATGATTGTATTGTATATAGAGGAAAATATGAAGACAAAGAGATGTGTCCAAAATGTGGGCATGATAGGTATGATAAATAAAAAAATAAGGTTACATCACGTTGTTACACAGAAATTTGTCACTGTCCTTGTACTCCCTGTTCCTTGATCCTGGAGGACCCATACAGTGACCCTTATGTACTTTCCAAGCATGGAATACATACCCCTGAACCACATTTTGTCTGCGAAATCATCTCCCTTTACAAATTTTCTAAAGATTCCTTGTAAAAGATGGATTTTCAAGGTTGGCGTTGTTTCTCAGTGTTTGACCCACGCCGATAGCAGAGATTTACAATGAGGCCCACGCCAATCGACACTCTGTCTTAATGTTGGACCCGCGTCAATCCTGTTTTGGAATTTTTTTTAAAATAGAAAGGAAGCTTCCGCGACTAGAAGCTTCGTGAGGTGGCGAGCTGGAAATTTTTTATGAGGATATGGCCGAGGAATTCCCCTTTGGGCTTTTTGTTCCAAAGAAAGAAGAACTACTCCAAAGGATAAGCTCTTTTCCCCATCATTTAAGGGCCCATAACCTCCTCCTCCATTGTTATATAATGAGACCTCCTTCAGTTCTAGCGCCTTAGTTTTTTAGTTAGGGGGTTAATGAGCAATCTTAGAGAGAAGAAGAAATCATAGCTTCAGGAGAATAGTGCAGAGTGTGATTGTTTGTGTGTGTTGAGAACATAGTGAGATTTTGGACCTTTGTTCATGAGGGTGTGGAAAACATGCTTGGATACAGGCCTGCTGAAGGAGAGCCTCAACATCAAGGCTTGGTTGTAAAATCCCCTTGTCTTTACCATAATAAAATGCATCTGATGTTTATCTTCCACTCTTGTTTACAATTATAATGAGATTTCTAGCATTCCTTGATCAGTTAGATAGGTTGTAATTGTTTTATGTTTGTCTTGGTTTTACACTTGTTGTGGTGTCTTGACTGTCGGTACAGGTAATCGAACATTGGTAGCAGCGTGTATCGAGCTTAAGAAGAGTGACAGATCAAGAAGCTTCGACGGAAGATGACAACATAGCATCAGAAAAAGGTAGGGCATATTCCTTGCTCTGAATTTCATTTACAATCTAGGAAGGTAGATGTTAGTATGTTCCCATAGTTGCTAGACCCACCCTAGAGATAGAGGGATCGCCTCTGTCCGTAGAGGGGATTTACCTGGACAAAAAATTGGTGACGCAGCTGTGGAATTTCCTTTGAGTTTGTCACTCTTTGAGGTCTTATTCATTCAACAGATTTAGTCAAACGACCATTTCCCTATTTTTTTCTATGCTTTTCATCAATTAAAATCTTTTAGTTTTTTCTTGAAGTGGTGAGTCTGGTCTTGGTTGGAAGAAATTCTTTGTTTTTTCCTATTCAGGCATTGGAAATTTTATTTTTCCGACAGTCGCACCAATTGGCGCCAGTTTTCAGTTAGCAACTCGTGCCAATTGGTCATTGGCACTAGTTGTCATTGAGGAAGTCGCACTAGTTGGTGCTAGTTTCACCCACAAAAGTTGTGCCAATTTCAGGGTGTGTGAAAAATTGAGATTTTTTCCCTAAATCCTTCATCAATGTGTCTTTCCCTTCCAGCCTTTTTCTCTGTATACTTTACAGGTTCTCTCCTCTATTTTTTCAGTTGTGAGCATAGATTACATTGCTCATTGTTCAGCTGAAAAGTCTTCTTTATTTGATTTATTGATGTAAAAGGGAATGAATGCCTTGTTTTGAGCTCATGCTTTGGAATTTCTTTTTGTGCTTGACCTCATATGTCTTGTAGCTTTTTGAGGAATTTCATTACAAAGTGTTTAAAACACAATGATTGCATTCTTTTTGTTTGTTTTCATCTCTTTTGCATTCATCCTTCATTAAGAAAATTTGTGTTCATTTAGTTTTCGTCTCAAAGTTTTCTTTTCATTAGAATGCATTAGATCACATTGCATTGAAGAGTATTTTTTGAGATTTATCATTGAACTTAGATTACATTGTTTAATGATTGAAAGCTAAAAATCGCATTGAGTGCATTCTCTTTCATTAAAAGCATGCATTAAGTAGATTCTCATTTCATCGAAAAATGCATTGAGTGCATTCTTATTCTTGAAAAGAAAATGGAAATTGTGCATAGATTACAATTGCATAGTTTTCAAAAAAAAGAATTTTGCATAGATCAAATTACATAATTCACATCGTTGAATGTTTTAGATTACTTTTGGATAGTGAAAGTCATCTAGTTTGGAAAAAGTTCCATTTGCAGTATTACTATTTGTTGCATCATTGTTTGGAACTCTTCCCTTGACTAGATAGAATTCATTGAATTGAAATATTTCTTTCCTCATATAGCTGCATATAGGAGATTGTTAGATAACATGCGATAGGGCCTTGAAAATGAGACATAATTCAAGATCAACTTTAAAATTTATTGAATTAACCTAAGGAAACATTGGAACTTAACACAAAAATTTTAGTGGTCTAGGCTAGAGACGTGTTCTGGCGTCTTAAAACCTAGTAGCTATCATTTGCCTTTTGGCTTTAGACAGTTCTAGTACGACTTATGCTCCTCATACCATCGAGTATATAAAGGGAGACCCTTCTAGTTTGCAATCCTTTATCCATAGGAAGTCGATTCTACCACCTTGTAACCATGATACACTGAACACAGCATTCGGGGAGACTCCTTGCATGTACATCAAGTCCTTGGTCATTTCTGGTTCATTTGATCACCAAGGTGTATATGGCAGTTCATGAAAACTTGGTATACCCTCTCCCTTAGATTACCTGAGCAGTCATTTTGGTCTTTTCGTGACTCTTTAAAAGTGAAAATATCCTCGAGCACTTGTCCTTTCATGCTCGTTTCAACCTGAAAGTGATAGAGTCACCTTTTGCCTATTTCTCAACTCTTAAAATATGAAACAACAGAGTTTTGTTTCAGTGTCTTAAAATATTAAATACCCACGAAATATTCCTGGTTAAAGTTGTTTTCCTTAGAATTTTTTTTTACGGTTGTTTCCAATGGAAACGTTTCGAAGTTTACCAACCAAGGAATCCCCTCTGAAGGGAATCCTGGTCCTTTTCCTACTTTTGAGAATGTTGGTGCTCCTTATATCGCAACATTTTCCCTTCATGGGTTAACTGTTGGGTTTCTTGTTTGGTTATTCTCGACCTCTGTGGTCTCAAGTGTTTGGTCCACTATACAACCATCCCCTCCACGTGAAAAAAATCATGTTTCTTCTAAAGTGGACCTCTCCCCTTCTTCGCATGTTTCTTGATCCTCCTCTTCTACTTCGCCTAGTGGAAGTCTGGATTCTAGTAACCAGGTGGCTAAGAAGAAGAAGAATAATACAAAGAAGAAGAAGTTAGATAAAAGAGAGGCTAGTTCTACGGCTATTGTGCCTAAGAAACCATCCATTGATAAATCATCCAAGCTTCCACGGAAAGTCAAATTCCCTTGCATGTTGTGCAAAGGTCACCATCTTCTTCGAGAATACCTTGGCATTCCCAAGGTACTTGAAGCATGGTCCAATGGTCGTCTGTCATTGCCTTTGGCTTCTAGAAGTCATATTTGTAACACATCTTCGACTAGTGCTGATAAGACTCATAGGAAACATGGTAAGATTACCAATACCTACAAGTTGTGTGAAGGGAATCATCCCATTCACCTTTTTCCATACATGGATGAAGCCAAGAGAGTATTGGAAAACCATACTACTTCTACTCCTTGCCTTCCGGATGGTTACCAGAAGCTTTCTTCGAGCCCTCCACTAGTTGATTCTATGATTGGTCAAGAGTCATCCTTGGTCGATCCCGCTCCCCTGGAAATTCAAATCCAAGAATCCATTCTCGACCAACCATTGGACGTGGAATTGGTCTACTTGATCCCGAATATGGTATATCAGGTCTTTTCAGTCAAGAGTGGATCTCATCCCTCTCATGTTCTTCTTGTTTCCTCAGATTCTTCGGACTTGGAGAAATATTCTCCCATCCCTGTGGCTCAAGAAGTTGCTCCTCCTGCTCCCATGATGAAATTTCAAGAGGATTATTTTCTTGCTCCTGTAAAACCAGTGGATGACTATCTCATTTTGATCGTACCCCCTCCATGTAGTTTGGTCACTTCCTTTAATTGGAGTCGATTTGCAGGATAAAACCTTCAGTCTTATGTGCCTTTTGAGATCACGGTACAAACCTTTGGTCTGGTCGTACCCAAAACTATTATAGATGAAGGTGCATCTGTTAGTATTTTGTCTTCCACTACTTGGCAAGCTTTTGGTTCTCCACTGATTATGCCTGTTACTTAGAATCTGTTGGCTTTTAACAGAGGAATCATTAAACTGTTAGGGATCCTTCCAAAGTTGCTCATTACTTTGGGAGGGAAAACTGTCTATATAGATATGATGGTAGTTCCATGCCCCTTGGATTTGAATTTACTCTTGGGGTGCAACTATACTTATGTCATGGCTGCACTTGTATCTTCCCTCTTTTGTGTGATCTGTTTCCCACACAAAGGTTGGATCGTGACCATTGATCGGCTTTCATTCTTTGGTCCTGACGTGACATCTAGTCCACCATCATCCTCTCCGGGTCTTTATCTTCCAGTTGTATCTTCCCCACCGCAGGTTAATTATGTGGCTACCTGTCCCTTGCCTGTATTCAGTGATAGTGTCGTTGTGCACCGTGTGCTGGGGGCATTGGGTCCTGATTTCCGAGATGTTGTTCTCCCATTCGGTGCGGAACTCTTGGAAGCCATGACTTCTTATTCATCATGATGAAAGGTCGCAGAGAAGAGTTCATTTTTCTTGTGTAAATATCCTTAAAAAATGAAACAAGGTGTCATGAGGATGCTTCTTTTAATGTGTCAACCTCATTAAAACAATGAAACATGTTCCCATTCAATTCGAGTCTTTGATAAGATCTTGTAAAATCCCATTCAAGTCTTTATCTGATCTCGTAATTTGAACCTTCACTCAATCTACCTTTCATATGGACTGAAGCTTGGGGGGCATGTACCTCAAATTGAGTCACCATGCTGGGGGCATGCTTAATTTTTTTCAAGCATAGTTTATTTCCATTTCAAGCTTGTGTAAAAATGAAACCGGTTTCAAGCATAGTTTATCTTTGTTTCAAGCTTGTGTAAAAATGAAACCAAATTCAAGCAGAGTTTCCTGGTTTCAAGCTTGTGTAAAAATGAAACCATTCCCATTTTACCTCTCATGATTGCCATTTTATCAGCCTGTTTTTCCAGATGACCCTTGGTTTTCCCATTCCGTCGTTACCATCTGCTTGGCCGATCATATGCCTTCACTTGATTGTTTTACCCAATCCTGAGGAATTGTTGCAATTAGTGGTCTTGTTAGCCAACCTCTTAACCTTTACTTGTTCTGAGTAGTTCCACCATTACCGGAATCAGTTTCTACCCTTTATACCACTCTTTCCTCCAGGAGGAGTCATCTTTAAGCTCTTTTCTGACTCTCTAAAACTGAAAATATTGCCGAGACGCTTATCATTTTGAACTTGTTAAATTGGCTATGAAACGATATCTACCCAATATATGTTTACCCCTTTTTCGGGTTGGGATAAATTATTTACTAAAAAGGAATACCTTAGCCTATCGCGACTAAGAGGTTCTCTCCAACATAGTTTTCTACCTTTTCAGATCTGAGAGACTATTTACAAAAAGGCCATGCTGGAGTTTTCTTTTCTGCTTCTTTTCAAACTCTCTAAACATGAAAAGATGCCGAGCTCTCCCTTCCTCGGACTCATTAAAAACTGATGAAATCAAAATCCATCATTATGACGTTACTTGAGTTCCTCCTTCCTAGGGCTCGTAAAATGTACTAGGTTGGATTTGTCCGAAGGACAAACTTATATGACAAGCGTATGGTATCCTCTTCAATATTGTGTAAAAATAAAGAGGTACTCACCAGAAATGGTGGGGGAAAATGGAAATTATTCGTCAGTTGTGTCAGTAGTATGTCACTCTTGAACATGACACTTGTCTGCAGTTCGTGTTGGGTTGGGATATCTTCATTCTCTCACTTTGCCTCCATGGGTTTGTGAAATCCGTTTTCCTCTCATTTGATTAAAAATAATGTCAACATGACCTCTGATCCTATTTGAGTCAAATGTTTCCAAATTCCAGAGTCATGTCACTGATATGTTCAAGAGCAAATCCTTTTTCAGTTTGTACATTCCTTGATCCTCTATTTCAGTCTTGTTTCATACTCATATTACCTTCTTTGTTTCTTTTCGATGATGTGGGATTCATTATGACCCTCCTTCGATAGATCGCTTCCTGTCGACTTCAGATCATTATCCGGGAAGTTGATTTAGAGACTCCTTTTTGGTACCTTAGAGCTTGCATGCCCTAATGGCAATTTCTTTACATTCGATGACAGGTTCACATCATCGACCTTCGATCGAGTGATTTCACGGGTGTTTGACTTCAGCGCACTGTTCACATTCCGTGGATTGTACTATTTGTACCTTGAGATCCATTGTCATTATTGGTGGTTTCTCTCGCACTTGTTAACGGTTCACATCATTGACCGGTAATCAAGTGATTTTCTAGCATGTTTGACTTCAACACATCTATTCACATGTTGGAATTTGTACTTTGATCAGGTGGTGTTGGAGCGCAAGACCTTGGGCTTCGATCACAAAAGTCCAGGCTGCGAGGAGTGATGAGTCATTCATGATTATATACATGATTCTTTAGAAGGATGGCTGCGACCATACCGTGGGTTCTCTTGTGTTGATCCTCTCTATATGGATGGCTGTGCCCATACCGTGGATCTATTTCATATGATCCCTTCATTTGGATGGCTGCGTCCATGCTGAGGATCCATGCACATGATCCTTTTCTTGATGGATAGTTGCGACTATACCATGGATTCATGTATTTTCATCAGAGATTTTAGTTATGTATATGTATCTATGCTTGATTTTCAGGTCTCCCGACAACAACGTCTAGTTCCTTGCACGTACTTATAAAGCATTTCACCCCTCACTCATGTTCGGACTTCATACTTTAGGGGGCATCTATTACAAAGTAATTTGTCACTGTCCTTGTACTCCCCGTTCCTTGATCGTGGAGGACCCATATAGTGACCCTTATGTACTTTCCAAGCATGGAATACATACTCCTGAACCACATTTTTTCTACAAAATCATCTCCCTTTACAAATTTTCTGAAGATTCCTTGTAAAAGCTGGATTTTCAAGGTTGGCGTCATTTCTCAGTGTTTGACCCACGCCGATAGCAGAGATTTACATTGAGGCCCGTGCCGATCGGTGCTTTGTCTTAATGTTGGACCCGCGCCGATCCTGTTTTGGAAAGTTTTTTAAAATAGAAAGGAAGCTTGCATGACTAGAAGCTTCATGAGGCAGCGAACTGGAAATTTGTTATGAGGATATGGCCAAGGAATTCCCCTTTGGGCTTCTTGCTCCCAAGAAAGAGGAACTACTCCAAAGGATAAGCTCTTTTCCCCATCATTTGAGGGCCCATAACCTCCTCCTCCATTGTTATATAAGGAGACCTCCTTCAGTTCTATGGCCTTAGTTTTTTAGTTAGGGGTTTAATGAGAAATATTAGAGAGAAGAAGCAATCATAGCTTCAGGAGAATAGTGCAGAGTGTGATTGTTTGTGTTTTTTGAGAACATCATGAGATTTTTGACCTTTGTTCATAAGGGTGTGGCAAACGTGCTTGGATACATACCTGCCGAAGGAGAGCCTCAACATCAAGGCTTGGTTGTAAAATCCCCTTTTCTTTATCATAATAAAATGCATCTGATGTTTATCTTCCACTCTTGTTTACAATTATAATGAGATTTCTAGCATTCCTTGATCAGTTAGATAGGTTGTAATTATTTATGTTTGTCTTGGTTTTATGCTTGTCATGGTGTCTTGACTATCTGTACAGGTAATCGAACATTGGTAGCAGCATGTATCGAGCTTAAGAAAAGCGACAAATCAATAATCTTCGACGGAAGACGACAAAATAGCATCATAACAAGGTAGGTCATCTTCCTTACTCTGAATTTCATTTACAATCTAGGAAGGTAGATGTTAGTATGTTCCTGTAGTTTCTAGACCCACAGTAGGGCTAGAGGGATCGCCTCTGTCGGCAGAGGGGATTTACCTAGACAACACACGTACTGATCCTTCTTTTAAGATATTGAGGGACATGCCTATAATCCCAAAGATTCAAAGGTTCTTTCATTGCAAAGAATTAGCTATGTTGCAGGGCTTTCATGCCTCACACAGAATGAGTTGGGAGTTATATGAATCCCAACGGATTCAATATCCATGAAGGATATAGAGGATACATGGCCCGAAATATTCAAGCATGAAGTATGAAGTCTATGACTCAGCATAGCCATGGATGGAATCAACCCATATTCCCTCTAGAACACCAACTATTATGTTTGGCCTATAGTAGTGATCAATAACAAAACCCCCCCATGATTGTCGGTGAAGAATGAACATATTATGTTGGTTCTCATAGTCCTTGGTAGAAGACAAGTGAAGAATATGGATGTCTACTTACAACCACTGGTAGATGAATTAAAGGAATTATGGGATGGATAAATGTATACGATGTATCAAAACCCATCGTAGCAGAGAGGAGTTTTACGTTGTATGGAATATTTTCTTACACGACACATTATTATCAAGGATTATGAGTTTTCTCTGGTAAATTACATTTTAAATTTATTGATTTATTTATATATGTAACAACATTCTTTCACATATTAGTTATTTGATTCTTTGTAATATTTGTTCTAATTTTCATGATATTCTTTAACGTGCCATGCACATTAATTGTATACAATAATCTCATAGGTTTTGTAACAAAAGGGTAATTTTGATGTAAATTTTGTAGACCTTCTCTGAAAGCTAAATGGTCCAAGGACCTACGAAATCCAATGTATGATTGCTCCAAGGTATTCCTCCCAGAAGAAAACCCTTATAGAAGTGCAACATCCGCTTTCAATGGTAAATGAGAGAGAACCCAAAGGTCTCCAATAATGACACCAGCTGAATGGCTTGGATAATATGAGAGAGAGAATGAGAATGAGTTCATAGAAATGTTGGATTCAAATGGGGAGCCTATGTTTGATGATCCAGAATTCTTCGACACCTATGTTGAGAAATTGCACATTGGGATGAAAAGGAAATATATCTTTTATAACCTCCCATATTGGGAGCATCTTAATATTACCGTACTTATTAGATCCCATGCATATATTTAAAAATGTTTCGTATTCTGTATGGATGCACATATCATCGAAAAAAACTGACACATTGGTTGTTAGGAAAGATCTTATTACTTCAAAAACTAAAAATAATCATTTCCCAAGACGATTAGAAAGTACGGAATCAAAGGCAGGAAGTGGTCCTTATAATTCATGGTTTTTCAAAGAAGGTGATGTCCCAAGGATTTTTAAAAAAGATGGTATTTATTTGGCAAAGGAAGTTATAATGGGTGTGAGGGTGCTAACTTCATATAGGTCTTCAGTACGACACTGCTTCACTGTGGATGACCATTTTTCAGGGTTGAAATCGCATGACCTTTTGAATCTTCTAAGAGTACGTATAATGTCAAAAGCATGATTTTATTATTGTTATATTTATAAATTTTATCCCAAGTGGGGATCATAAAACATAACTAATTTTGTATATTATTGCACATGTTTATAACTTTATAGTGTCATTATCCTTTGTTCATGCGTGGGTGTGTTAAACATGAATTCCCTCAAGACCTAGGACGTTCCATATCTAAATTATCTACATTTTTATGTTGGATCACGTCAAAGGAGATTCATGTGGCTAGCATTCCACGGTGGCGTCAAGAGATAGTTGAGATTTTTTGTATGTTTGAGAAGGAACTATCGACGAGCTTCATGGACTTAGAGGTTCATCTTCTAATCCACCTAGTAGATGAGGTTGAATTAGTTGGGTTGGTTTCTTGTCATTGGATGTTCTTCTTAGAGAGGTACATGAAGAAATTAAAAGGTTTTCTTCGAGAAAGGGAAAAGCCCGAGGGGTCTATGGCAGAGGGGTAAATATCGTATGAGTATTTCTATTATTCCATTCAGTACATCAAAAATATTGACAACAGACCAGGTGTGATGATTTGGGATGATGAAAGGGTTGAAGACAAAAGAGAAGGGGAGTTGCTCCAAACGAGTGGAAAAAAGTGCTTGATAAAGAGTAAGCGACTTATAATGTTTCAAATTTACACAAAATTAATATTCATGTTGAACTTAGATATAATGTATATTTTGATCTCTAAGTACTATATAATGTCGTTGGGTGAAATCCCGAAGTTGGGAAACACTTTTTGGCGGATGGCTAGAATTTGGGTGAAGTTGTTAATTTCCCATTCAAGAAAATAGTGAACTAAATTTCTCAACCAAGATTTTTTAGAACTCTCGTCAGAGAGATCTTTAATGTTTTTCCCAAGAGTTTGATTGGGCTTGACCAGAGTTAAAATACTCTTAGATGAGAGTTAAGTATTTTCTCGTCCGAGAGTTTTATAGACATAAACTCTCAGGTAAACTCTCGAACTAGAGTTGTAAAACTCTCAGCCTAGAGTTTTTTTAACTCCCATTCAAGAGTCTAATTCTTATAAAAAAACCCCCAAAATCCTATCTCCCCCGACATTCTGTACTGGTGCACTATCGTTTTCGCTAGAGCACTGTTTTTTTTGAGCCACCGTGAACATGTAGATTATAGTCAGGTAAGTCTCTTTCAATTTCATGTTCTAAGTGATCTACATTTCCTGATTCCTGTCACACACCATCCCCATTTGCTGGTCTTGGCCTCCATCCCTACTCCCTCCATCGTCTTCGGTGTTCGACCATCAACCTCCATTGCATTAACTCCCAAAGCAGACCTCCAACCTCCCCTGTAGTAACTCTATCCGGCACCTCCCTCTCCCATTCAAATTTCATACACTACTCCCCACCTGCGCCATATCGTCAGTATCCCCTGTGTCAGCAACTCGGAGCTTTGGATGACCACACCCACAAGTGGACCACCTGTTTACTCACTAGTATCCCTCATTCACGTGCTAATTTCCCCTGTTCATGTGGATCTGACAACAGAGTAGGTACCACTCCCTCCTTTTCTCTCCAAAAATGATGAAATTCTCTGTGCATGGAATCATTCATTTTATTCTCCCAACATTCGTGTCGGCCAACTTCGGTCACTGCAGAGAAATCATAGTGTTGAATTGAAAGTAGCCATGCCAACTGTGGGATTTAACCAACTAATTTCAAAACTAGATAATTATATTTCTAATTTAATTTGCATGAAGTCATAATGATTAATACCCTAACGCCTTAATGGTTTATCAAACCCTAATTCTAGGAAGCTAGTATTATAACTTGATTTAAAAATTTGGATGGTGTTGCATAAGACTGCTAATTTTTCCATAAACCAAAAATAACAAAAACTAAAAAGTATCGAAAAACAAATTATGCAATTCTTTGTGAGATTAGCTAGTTCTGATTTACAGTGTCAACAATATCAACACCATATTAAATTAGAAATGTCAACATTGTATTAATGGAAATTGTGAAATTATCTAGTTCTGATTTACACTGTCAACACTACATCCTAAACACAACTTAGAGTCAGAGATATGCACCAGTTTCTTCACTCAAAGATCACCCTGCTCTTTAAGCCCGAGGAAGTTACCTTCATTTTGATTCCCGATTCATGTTCTCAGTGATGTACATTATTTTGACCAATCGTGGAAACACCACATCATGTTTTTACCTCCCTCCAAACCAGGCATTATTGCCTTCCTACCAAAAGGGGCCTTATTGAATTTTCCTACCCTGACCAATGTCAAGACATTGCACTCTACTCTTGGCCACACTGTTTATTATTGCAAATTCATCCGGGTTTCTCACTATGGAAAGGAAATTCATCTGATCAACAATCCCATTCACCAGGGTATCATGTTACCACCCACGGAGCCCTGCTGAGATGAGTCAGGAATTAGAAAATACCTAAAAATGTTCATGCCCCGATATACCTGTTAGCCCCCCTATAAATTTTTGACAAGCAAACAGGGGGCTAAATGTTTTTTGAGCCTTCAAGGAATGCATTTCCTTTGGAAACACATCATCCTTGAAGCATGTTTCATAATTCCTTGCCTTTGTCTATTTCCCCCTACTATCATGAGGTCAATAAGCCTCGATGAACGATAAAATATTTCTCAAAAGGCCTTATTTCGCCCCCTGTATCTCTGTAGAATTCCCCCACTTTATCTTTTTTCCTTTTTTCTTGAAATCCCCATGAAGTCCCACCTTTTCCCTCGGTTTCCTCAAATTCCCTCTCTATCTAGCTATTGTTACCCTCTTATGGCTTTAAATCCATTGAAATGGGCTAAAAACCCATTTTAAACCTTATAATAGGACTTAGCCCCTTTTCTCGTCAGCCCTAACCACTTCCCCACATATGCCCGTCACCCAAAGGCCAAGCGCTTAAGCTTTAAGTGCTAATCGCATCAGAAAAGACCAAGCGGAGCGTTAAAATCCTTTGTAATGTCATGAAAACTCCGATGCGATTGTTTTGTTAACAAGTCCAGCAACTTGGTATTCACCGTTGATCTACCATATAGATCGAACGGCCCGCGCAATATCGTAATCTTTGCAATCGCAGCACTCAAGTTTGGTTCACGGATCGGTTCGTCGCAAGTGTTTGCGATGCGATCAATCGCAAGTCCTGTCTTTCGATCCCCGATCACGCCATCTCCCGATGTCATCCCAGTCGTTGATCCCCTTGTCTAATCCAACGGCTATCGCTTGTCCCCGCTCATCGCAATCGGAAGTTTGTTAGTGTCGTTCCTTCGTGTCCTCACCAATTGCAATCCCCCGATCTGCATCTCCACCGTCGATTCCCATGCGAATCCAACCGTCATCGCACTTCCCAATCGATTCTCCTTCCTCAATCGCAATTGAAAGCTATAATTTTGCGTCCCTCTTGTCCATCGCGATTGCGATTCTCTGACTAAATCTTGACCGACCGTTGGGTTTAAGATCTAACAGTTCAAAGCGAATCGCCCTCCACCTCCAGCTGGGTCCCACCTTTTACGTCTACGTCCACGCATTTCATTATGTTTCCTTCGCTTTCCTTTGTATTTTGTTCGAAATCCAAGGTTCAAGACTTTACACTAAAGTCTTATATTTCACTGTTGTTCCGCCCAATTTCATATATCACTCCGCCGCTCGATCTCTGTCGTCGATCTTTGTCCCCTGACCATGATCTAACGGTCGGCGCTGCATTCCACCACCAAACCCTATTATTCATAGTTTCCTCCATTTCATTGCATTTTTTCACCA
The DNA here is from genome assembly GCA_034641835.2 of Pinus albicaulis. Taxonomy (NCBI): domain Eukaryota; kingdom Viridiplantae; phylum Streptophyta; class Pinopsida; order Pinales; family Pinaceae; genus Pinus; species Pinus albicaulis. The sequence goes on along the minus strand of CM076584.1, from coordinate 195,227,475 downwards.
ATTTTTAGTGAAAACCCGCCATTCCGCCGCTGCGCTACCATTTCATCCACCCTTCCATTGCATTTTTCTTCGCAGTCCAGTTGCATGTTCCGCAGGGTACAGAAGGTGGACACGCCTCCCAAAATACGCAGTATGGATATAACGGCAAGGTTTTTACTGACAGAGGCATGGAAATTAATATATGACAGGTTTCTCTACATCAGCAGAATGTTTTCCTCCCAGAAAGGACGGGTTGCCCATACGGTTTTTATTTCATACCGTGCTCCAGAGGAGATCTCTGCTCAGAACGCAGTCCAAGGATATCAAAGCATTTGTTGCTCAAGTATGGCGGATCACTCCATTTTTTATTTCCATTTTGTTTATTCACCAAAGGTACTACAAAGTACAACAAACCAGAATGCATCAGAGACATACCTGGAATTAATGAAGCCTGACGAAGACCATTATTTTCTCCAAAGAGTGCCAAAAATTAATGCTCAGAGTAAAACAGAATGGGCTTCGGCCCTCTCGTTATTTTCTGAGTTTAATGTTATACTTAGTGTTCTACCTACTTCCTCTGCTCTTTTTCAGTTATAAAAACTATGAGAAAATTGTTGTAAAGGTTGTTGATGAGATAGCAGAGAAGTGCAAGCAGTTTCTATTGAGATAAGTTCTATGTGTATAGTTGTAAGATAGGCTGAGGAAGATGTATTCAGACTAAATAACCAAGCTATTGGCTATGTTGTACCTGATTGGTGTTGATGTTTAATATGATAAGCACATTTCATTGGATCCTGATCTAAACCCGCGGTGATGTTTTTCTATCTCTGTGTTTATTTCCATTGCATTTCATTTCATCTAGCTTGCATCATAAATTTGGCATAAGATTCACCCTTGTTAGGTGCCTTATGTTGCTGCTCTCCCAGCCCTTTATGTTTTCTGCTTAATGTGTTTATCTAAATATTGATTTCAATTGATTTAACCAGTGTAGTGGATGTTGTTTCCTACTAGCTGATGTATGAATTAACGGAATCTTTTTTAGATGTTCTTGTTAGATTTAATGGAATGTGTTGAGAACACTGGGAGGTCTAGAACCCTGTATCTGCCTCACTAGGATCTTTCCATTCTGATTAAGCCTTTCCAAGTTCCCTTGTGCTGCCTCTTATTTTGTCCAAGCAGGTCTGGAGTTAAATGACCTCTGACCTGATCTATAGATGGGATTAGTTGGTTCTCCCCCCTTCACTCTCAATCCTTAATGTCCCATACACCCTATCACTTTAGGATCCAAGGCTTTAGATGACTAGCCCAACTGAAAGCTTGCATATTGATAGCAAGTAAATCCTTTCTTGACTCCATTACCCAATGGACTTGATTTTCTCTCGATTATCTCTCCTTTGCCTAAATTCTTCTTTGCCCAGTCTTGTCTCATGATGAACCCTTCCTTCCTAATTCCCAACAACCAAACTCTTAATCAAATAAACAAACCCTATGCATATAACTAGCCTAAAATCATAACTTAGAGCTTCAAATACATACACTTTGACTCATATAGAGAGATCCCTCTCTGGACCTAGGAGGGCTAGATCTTAAGATCTGAAAGTGGTTCTAATGTTTTCTCGTCTTTTGGTCTTGCCAATCTGGCCAAAACACGGGAACCCCAACATAATGGTGACTTCGCTGGGGACATTGAGTGCATTACACCTTAAGCATCCTTAATCATTCAAAAGACCTACAATCTCTGGTTAGGTTGGCAGTTAAACAGATTCTATCCTCACATCAGCCTCTACACCATTTTTGTGCTTCCCCATACTCTTGGACACAGTCTGGAAAGGGCCAGGTAGCCTCTGGATCTCACACTCTCTCTGAGGTGACACATCTAGTAAATGCCCTCCCAGTCAATCTCTAGTTAGAGTTTGCTGTGTTGTGAAGATATCCTTGAAAGAGGACATCCCACAAGCATTGTGGTGGATAGTGTACCCTCCCAAAACATCTCAAAGCTTCCACCTGGCGACTCCAAGGCTCCATAAACGTTTCAAAGACTCCACTGGTGATCGGTAGGGCTGCTGATTATCTTGGTTTCACATAAGACTCCATTGGGAGACCAGCCTTTTAAACAACATCAACCACAATAGGAAAATCAAGTAGGGTTAGCTATTGGTTGAAAGGCAACATTCTGGCTTCAAGAAACGTCTATACAAGAGCATATCCTAACCCAAACCCACCTGAAATAGTTGATAACCCTGAGAGAATCATCAAAGGATCTCCTGCACTTGAAGGACCAACTATTTCTAGTCACATTCATAGAGCTAACTCTGCACCAGAAGACCTAACAGCTCTATCACATTTTCTCCCTAACCTAGACCTACCTAATAGACTACCAAGGACTAGGTCATTCAATCATCTAGACCAGCCAGACCCTGAGTTTCACAGTTCACCATCTCATAGTGGTCAACACACTAGAGACAGAGGAACCCCTCCATCTACACCACCTGATATCCACTTCATTCAAAACTTGGGGCTCTCCCACCCTAGATCTACTCAACAAACTTCTGCTGGTCCTAATATCCCTGTCATCCATATACCAGCTGCTCAAGTTAACCCTGTACCCCATCAGAACATTATCATGGTAGCCTGGTATGCACCTCTGGTTTTACCTCAACCCTTGTTACCCTTACCCAATGATTATCAGTCAAAAATCCCACACTTCACTGCTAAAGAATCCATCACAGCCCAACAACATGTAGATAAGATGGAGGATTCTTTTGACTATATGGAAATTGATGATGAAACAATCAAAATGAGAATATTTTCCCAAAGCTTAGGGGGTGATGTAAAGAAATGGTTTAAAAGTTTACCTCCTGGCAGTATCCAAGATCTCCCTGCGTTATATCAAACCTTCATAAACAAATGGGAAGTTAGGGCAAACCCTCGCCAGCTCCTAGCAGACTACATGACCCTTAAGAGGAACGTGGGAGAGAGCGTCCATGATTACACCACTAGATTCAACAGCATTTACAATGCTCTCCCTCCACACATGAAACCTCCTCAAGGTATGGCCCTAGCCAAATATCCTGATGGATTTGATGCTGACATGGCCTATGAGCTTAGAGATAAAGAGTATAACACATTGGAGGACATGCAAAAAGGAGCAATAAATATAGAAGCCAATCTACTTGAGAAAAGAGCTAAATTAAGAGCTGAGAAAAGGGTAACATATAGGGATGACAATGTAGCTTCCACATCTGATCCCAAATATGATAGATTGTATAAAAACGTGGAAGAGCTACAACAAATGATAAAAAATATGGTTGTCACAGTTAGCAACCAAAACATAAACCAAAACCAGAACTGGAATGTTAGAAGAAACAATGCTGCTCCCAACAAACAAAGAGAGTCAGATCAACAAGTTATTCCCCCATTTCAAGAAAACTTTTTAGATGAAGATGAGGGAATCATAGAAGAGTCTGAAGAGATTACGATAAACATGTTTGAAACAAAGGACTCAATCCATAACTGTGATTCAGAAGAAGATCAACCCTCACCCTCATATTGGGATAAGGAAGGAATAGAATCTGAAGCCTACAAAATTGGATTTGAAAATGCTATAATGCAAGTCAGGGAACAATATGAACTTAGGAGAAAAAAGAGCCAAGATACTTCCAAAACCAAAGCTCCTGAGATCACCATCAAGAAAAGGCCTGACAGATCTTCTAAAGAAATCTCTGAAAGTAGCAAATCAGCAACTGAAAGTTCTGGAAAAGGTAAAGAAAAGGACAACCAAAACACTGATACACAAGGTAAACCAGCTAGCAGCACTAGCACTACAGTTAGTGCTCCTGATAAAACAGTTCCTGAACCTGTACATAGTGAAAAAATACAAACTAATTCAGCCACTAAGGCAGTGGCTAACAAAACAGAGTTAAACATTCCAAAGAGTCAGTCCACTTTCAATTTGGAGAGTGAGATTGCAGAAATCAAAATCTATGTCCCACATTCTGAGCTGGCCACTCAGGATGTATATAAAGGCCAAATTTTGAAAGCGTTGAATCTGGGGGAAAACAACAACACTATGAATTTGAGTGATGATCAACCTGCCCTCCTGTTTTGTCCAAATATTGAGGGAAAGTTTCAAGAAGGGGTAGTTCCACCTTTTTATATCAGTCTCAACATTCATGAAAAAATACTCCACAATGCCATGCATGATTCTGGAGCATCACACAATTTAATGCCTAAGGTGGTGATGGAAAGATTAGGCCTAGAGATAACCCATCCTTACAAAGATTTGTATTCGTTTGACTCTAGCAGAGTAAAATGCCTAGGTCTAATCAAAGACTTGTGTGTAAGCCTCACCCAGATTCCTGTTAAGTGTATGGTCATGGACGTGGTGGTGGCAGATGTGCCACCTAAATATGGCATGTTACTATCTAGATCATGGGGAGCCAAACTGCAAGGGACAATGCAGATGGATGGCTCATATGCCACTGTCCCTATATTTGGCCAAATTAGAAGACTGTATAGGGAGTCCCAAATGAAATTCCTAGTCAGTAGCCCCGAGAAGCCTGAAAAATCCCCTTTATACTCTGTGCATACAGATCTGGATTCATTCATCCTGTACAATGACCAATCCGTAGGAGAACCAGAATCAGGAAACGAAAGCACAAAGGACAGCACCGAGCCCATGAACGTAAACATAATGGCTACTATGGAGGAATACGATGAAGAAAACCATGGGCAGAGTACTCAAAACGAAACTCAAAGTAAACAGGAAACACAATGCATTCAACCTATCAGTCACTCTCCTCAAACCTACCCACCACGCGAAGAACAAGACGATTCACAACCTAGCACAGACCCCACAACGCAATATAATGGCGAACCCTTGTGGGAAATGAATTTCGATGGATCCTGTACTAGGAAAAATTTCGGGGCAGGGGTGTGGTTACGTAACGTAGAGAGTGATTATGCAGAGAGCCACGCTGTCAATCTGCATTTCAAATGCACAAATAATATTGAAGAGTATGAGGCTCTTATCCTGGGCTTAAATTTGTTGAAAAATTTAGGAGCCTGTAGGGTAACTGTGCTATGAGACTCTGAGTTAGTTATCAAACAAGTGAATGGTGAATTACTGCAACAAAACAACCTAGGTCGAGGGCATATAGGAATGATGCGATGGATATATTGAAAACTTTCATGGAATATGAATTGGTGTTTGTTCCCAGGAGTCAAAACGTTATCGCTAACGGATTAGCTTGTCTGGCTAGTTCATATCCTAAGACTCCTCCTGACCAACAAATCATCATTCAGACCAAGTTCAGACCTGAAGTGCCAGACAATGAAAAATATTGGCAAGTCTTTGAAGGAGACAAACAGATTGAAGATTTTCTCGGGTAGGCGAAAAATGAGTTTGAATTTTTACGATTCCGACTCAAAATCGATGACAATTTCGCTCAAGTGAGGATCCCCCGTGATGAGACAAGCAACACCCTGTAACATAGAGATAAACACCCCTGAATGAAGAAACTGGAAATCCAAATGAAAAATGTGGAAATGCAGATAACGAAGAGATAGAGGTGCTGCAGGCCAAAGACAAGAATATACCCAGAGGCCTAGCACCCTTGCAGGACGTTTTTGACTTTGATGATGTAGAAAAAAAGCCCACTATAGAACATGCAAACTCGGATATAGAAGAATGCAACATTGGCACTAAAGATAAGCCCAAAATGATAAAACTGGCTAAGTCTGTGTCACAGAACATGAAGAAGAAATACATTGACTCGTTTAAGGAATTCATTGATGTGTTTGCATGGAGCTATGAAGACTTAAAGGCCTATGACACCAATATCATACAACACAAGATACCCTTGAAGGAAAAATCGAAGCCTTTCAGTACAAAAACTCTGCATGAAATCAATCCAAAACAATTGCCCTACAGTTGAAAAGGAGATTAAAAAGGATGTATGAGGCGGAGCATAATATCCCTATAAGGTTCTCCGATTTGGGTATCAAACTTAGTGGTGTGAGGAAGAAAAACAGGGGGAGATCGTATTGTGTATAGATTTCCCGAAATCTCAACAGAGCCTCACTAAAAGACAATTATCCTTTGCCTAGAATGGAACATATCCTATAGAAGGTAGTGGGCTCAAAGAGAATCTCCCTGCTAGATGGCTTTTCGGGTTATAACCAAGTGTTGGTACTCCCATAAGATGAGCTCAAAACAGCTTTTACCACTCCATGGGGCACCTTTATGTATGTGAAAATGCCTTTTGGATTGATGGATGTTGGAGCCACCTTCCAAAGAGAAATGGACATAGCATTCTCAGATGAGATAGGACACTTCATAATTATCTACTTGGATGACTTGACAGTATATTCCAAAACTGAGGAAGAACATCTCAAACATCTAAGGAAATTTTCCGAAAAATGTAGAAGGTACTGTGTGTCCTTAAATCCTAAGAAAAATTGTTTTGGGCATAAGAAGGTAAACTTCTTGGTCACATTATATCCGAGAAAGGGATTAGGATAGACCCACAAAGAGTTGAGGGGATACTTCAAATCACACACCGAGAAACATCAAAGAATTACAGTCCCTTCATTGGGAAGATCAATTTCCTTAGGAGATTCATTCCCAACCTAGTTGAGCACCTTACGGAAAAATGACTAACATGCTAAAGAAAGGTGCAGGAATTAAGTGGACTGTTGAAGCCAAGAAATATTTTTGAGTCGAGAAAATTGCACTCACACAAGCCCCTGTCCCGATCAAAATCCCGCATTTCTCAAAATATTCTCTCGATCTTTTCATTCGCCTCCCAAAGATACCGTGGTGCATAGCGGTCCCTTACCGTAGAAAAAATTCAGAAGGTAATGAACAACTAATTGCCTTTTTTTCAATAAGGCCTTAAGGGATGCACCCTTGAAGTACAACATTATGGAAAAAGTGAGGCTCATGCCCCTGGTAAAGGCCTTAAAAGACTTTAGGGTGTACATTCTGCATTCTCACACCATTACTTATGTGCCAAATATAGTGGTCAAAGATATCTTGTCCCAAGCTCCTGATGGGAAAAGGGGCAAATGGATTGTTACTATCTTAGAATATGACCTTGAGATAAAGCCCACCAAACTGATCAAAGGTCAAGGGCCCGGCCCAATTAATGGCCGAATCTAACTCTGTAGGCCCTTGACATTAACATGGTAAATGCCTTAGATGAGCAGGAAGGATTGCCCCACCCAACTGTTGAGGAGAAGTTTCAGAACTCTCCTTGGTATTCCGATATCATTTACGTGCTCACCAATCTCAATGCCCCTCCAGAACTATCCAAAACTAAGGCCAGATTCATAAAACTGAAAGCTAAAAGTATTGCATTTTGAATGAAAACTTATATTGGAAAAACCCGAACGGCCTATTGCTGAAATGTTTGCCTGAACCTGAAGCTGAAAGAATTAAACAAGAATTCCACGCTGGGGAGTGTGGAGGCCACTTGAGTTGGAAAGCCACTGCTAACAAGATACTCAGGGCTGGCTATTATTGGCCCACTCTCTTCAATGATTTCCATAAAATGGTAACCGCCTGTCATAAATTCCAAATCTTTGAAGGCAGAAGAAAGCTCCTCCCCCTCCCTTTACAACCCATCACTGTAGAAGGTCCCTTCATGCAATGGGGCCTAGGATTTATTCGAAAAATACACCCTGCTTCTTCTGGACAACACAAATGGATCCTAACAGCCACAGACTACTTCACCAAATTGATAGAGGCTATACCCACTAGGAATGCCACTGATTCTGTCATCATTAGGTTCCTAGAAGACTTCATCCTATCTCGGTTTGGCTGTCCAAGAAAAATAATCACTGACAATGCTGCTTTTGGATCCAAGAGAATGGTTGATTTCTGTCACAGGTATGGAATAGCACTTGGTCATTCAACTACCTATTACCCTCAAGGTAATGGACTAGCTGAATCTTCAAACAAAAGCCTAGTGAACATCATCAAGAAGCTGTTAGAAGAGAACAAGAAGTCATGGCATAAGAAGTTGGTGCACGCCTTGTGGGCTGACAGGCTTACAACGAAGAATTTCATTGGTATGTCACCATTCCAGCTCGTTTATGGAGCAGAAGCAGTTTTTCCTACCAGCCTTGGAGTGCCAGTGATTAAGCTTGTCCAGGAGATTCAGGCAGAGGAAGACAGTATGGTGAAAAGAATTAATGAAACAATCCATCTTCAACAAACGAGGGAGCAGGTTTATAGCAGAGCTGTCAGAGTTCAGGAAAACATAAAGAGGCATTTTGACAAAAGAGCCAAAGCTTCAGATTTCAAAGTTGGGGACAAGGTTCTGAAATGGGATTCAAGGAGAGAGGACAAAGGTAAACATGGCAAGTTTGATAGTTTGTGGCAAGGTCCATATATTATCCAAGCCACTGTGGGTCCTAATGCATTTTTCTTACAAGAAATTAATGGTACAGAGCTGTTTGGGGGTCCTGTCAATGGCAAGATGCTCAAGCATTACTTCTGCTAAATTTCAGTTTCCAGTTTCCATTTCATTGTACATACCATTGCAGTGTTTACGTTATTTAAAAAAAAAAAAAAAGGAGAGGTTCAGACATGCCCAAAACATGAACCTCACAGACACAAAGGAGCTGGTCCTAACATGCTCAAAATCTAGACCAACCATGAAGAAAAGAAATCAGCTCTAACATGCCCAAAACCAAAGCTGAAATAGAAAAGGAAGTGACTCTAATATGCTTAAAACCTCAGTCACAAAGAAAGAAGGATGCTTCAAGAGTTCAGACTTCGAGCCTTCAAATTTTTTCTTCAAATTTTCTGCAAGTTTTAGTCCATGAGTAGTTTTTTCTTCATGTCATGGTCCACAGCAAGCCAGACAGTCTAATCCTGGCCTGACTGTTTTTCAATTTCTGCCTTAGAATGTAGAGAAGAAATCTGCTGGACAGTCTAATCCCAGCAGGTATTAGATTAGGTAAAAAAACATATGAGACCAACAGTCTAATCTGGTCTCATGGAGCAATAAGGGTAGATTTAGAATGGGTTTATTTTCTGTTGTAAAAATAAATGATGTAAAGGGTCTGCTAGTTCAAATGCACCCTAGAAGAAAAAATGCTAGGATTGTAGGATGGGTAGGTAGACTGTTAGAGAATGTTTCTGCTGATCTATCATATTTGTGGCAGCTAAAAATCAAATAAGAAAGGTGGCTTGGGCAGCGTGCATCTGGCCTACACCAAAGATCAATTTCTGAATTCTTGACTCCTTCAAGAAGAAGCCATCCCCATGTGGAGCCACTGTTTGCCCCCCTATAAATTTTTGACAAGAAAAAAGGGGGCTAAATGTTTTTGAGCCTACAAGGAATGCATTTCCTTTGGAAACACATCATCCTTGAAGCCTCCTTGTGCCTTTTGTCCTTTGATAAAGTCCCCTCTACTGATTTCCATTATAAAACCTCTCTGTTTTTGAAGAAATGCTCAAAGGCCTATCTCCCTTTCCCCTTATTTCACCCCCACTTAGCCTCTATTTTATTTGCCCTTGTCTCCCCTTCTATTTCTTTTCTTACCCTTCAAATCCCCCCAAAATCCCCTTTAATTTCTTTCCAAATCCTTTATAACCACTTCCCCTTTCCATACCCCGCCATGTATTACAAATAAACTCTATTGTAAAGTTTATGTTATATAATATGTAACCCGCCGTTGTTTTCATCGCGAATATTTGCAATGCGATCTGATCGCGTCGTCCCACTTTCCGCCCATCGCAGATCGCACTCATCGCATGATCGCATTTTCACTTGTTCGTTCGATCGATCCATCGCAAACATTTGCAATGCGATCTGATCGCGTCGCAAATCCTCCATCGCACTTGCGGCCATCGCTTATCCTCTCCGATTTGGTGTGAACCATTGATCTGGTCCCCAGATCCAACGACCAGCACTCAATCGTGCCCCCCGCCCATTCGCAATCGCAATTTCCAGACGCGCGACCCTTTGCATCTCCCGATTACTCCTCCGCCATCGATCTGCCTCCAAATCGGACGGTTGGCACTTCTTCGCACCCCGCCAGTCGCCTCGCACTTCCCAATCGCTTCCCCTTCCTCGATCGCAACCGGAAGCTATAAGTGTGCGTCCCTCTCATCCATTGCGATTGCGATTCTCCGACTAAGCCTTGACCGTCCATTGGGTCTAAGATCTAACTGTTGAGATCTGATCGTCATCTGCCTCCGGCTGGGTCCCACCTCATCGCATTTCACTGCATTCCCTTCACATTTCTTTGTATTTTGTTCGAAGTCTAAAGTCTTATGTTTCACGGTTGTTCCGCCCACTTTCATATACCATTCCACTGCTCGACCCCCGCCGTTGATCTTTGCTCCCAGGCCGCGATCTAACGGTCTGCGCTGCATTCTGCCATCAAACCCTATTATTCATGAGTCTTCACTAGTTCATTACATTTTGTCACCATTGTTTAGTGAAAGCCACCTTTCGGCCGCCGCGCTATCATATTTTTCACCCTTCGCTCCACCAGTCTTCCATTGCATTGATTGTCTACACACAGTTGTGAGTTTCTGCAGAGTACAAGAGTTGAAACACCTCCATAACTACACAGTATGGATGCAGCAGTAAGTTTTCCACTGACAGAGGCAAGGAATTTAATGAATGGCGGGTTGCCATGCCAGCAGAATGTCTTCTTCCGAAGAAGGACAGATTGCCCATACTGTTTGATTATATGCCGTGCTCCAGAGGAGATCCCCGCTCGGAACGTAGTCCAAGGATATCAGAGCATTTGTTGCTCAAGTATGGCGGACCATTCCGTTTTTCATTGCCATTTTGTTTATTCACCAAGGGTACCACAAAGTACAGCGAACCAGAATGCATCAGAGACATATCTGGAATCAATGAAGCCTGACGAAGATCATTATTTTCTCCAAAGAGTGCCAAAAATTCATGCTCAGAGTTTAAAACAGAATGGGCTTCGGCCCTTCCCTTCTTTTATGAGTTTAATGTTATATTTAGTGTTCTACCTACTTCCTCTGCTCTTTTTCAGCTATAAAAACTATGAGAAAATTGTTGTAAAGGTTGTTGATGAGATAGCAGAGAGGTGCAAGCAGTTTCTCTTGAGATAAGTTCTATGTGTATAGTTGTAAGATAGGCTGAGGAAGATGTATTCAGACTGAATGACCAAGCTATTGGCTATGTTGTACCTGATTGGTGTTGATGTTTAATATGATAAGCACATTTCATTGGATCCTGATCTAAAGCTGCAGTGATGTTTTTATATCTCTGTGTTTATTTCCATTTCATTTCATTTTATCTGGCTCGCATCAGAAATTTGGCATAAGATTCACCCTTGTTAGGTGCCTTATGTTGCTGCTCTCCCAGCCCTTTATGTTTTCTTCTTAATGTGTTTATCTAAATATTGATTTCAATTGATTTAACAAGTGTAGTGGATGTTGTTGCCTACTAGCTGATGTATGAATTAACGGAATCTATTTTAGATGTTCTTGTTAGGATTTAATGGAATGTGTTGAGAACAATGGGAGGTCTAGAACCCTGTATCTTCCTCACTAGGATCTTTCCATTCTGATTAAGCCTTTCCAAGTTCCCTTGTGCTGCCTCTGATTTTGTCCAAGCAGGTCTAGAGTTAAAATACCTCTGACCTGATCTACAGATGGGATTAGTTGGTTCTCCCCCCTTCACTCTCGGTCCTTAATGTCCCATACCACCCTATCACTTTAGGATCCAAGGCTTTAGATGACTAGCCCAACTGAAAGCTTGCATATTGATAGCAAGTAAATCCTTTCTTGACTCCATTACCCAATGGACTTGGTTTTCTCTGGATTATCTCTCCTTTGCCTAAATTCTTCTTTTCCCAGTCCTGTCTCATGATGAACTCTTCCTTCCTGATTCCCAACAACCAAACTCTTAATCAAATAAACAAACCCTGTGCATATAACTAGCCTAAAATCATAACTTAGAGCTTCAAAGACATACACTTTGACTCATATAGAGAGATCCCTCTATGGACCTAGGAGGGCTAGATCCTAAGGTCTGAAAGTGGTTCTGATGTTGTCTCATCTTTGGTCTTGCCAATCTGGCCAAAACACGAGAACCCCAATAATACCACTTGGATCTTAGCCTTCTATGGTGCTTGTCTAGAATGTGGTGTAGGAAACTCATATAGTTTATCTTCAACAGTTGTTTCTTCTCTTCACTAATAGTCTCTTCAATAAACACATTCTCAATGAATAATTTCCCCCAAGTCTAGTCATATTTTTGCAACCCCTATTCCACTATCTCTTCTCTTCATTCTTGAGTTGTTTTGTAATGTTCTTAGTCATTTTTGTAAGGCTATTAAACTAGTAGTAAGTCATGTTCACAAATATTTATTTCTTAAGATGCTGCAACAGTCAAATGTGTTATAGATATATGACATTATGCCTACCTTTACATGTGATATATTTATGAATCAAGGAAACTAGTCCCTTCCATTGATTCTTTAGCAAAGTTCCTGGTATCCAAGTGGTCCAATTTGGTTTTGTCTTAGAATTTTTTAAGAATGGTGCCATAGTAATAAGGAGAATTTGGCTTAGGCATAGTAATAAGGAGAATGGGATCAAGTTGAAAGCATCAAGATTTGATTGCTAACTGACCAAAAAAATTCCTTGTAATGCATCTCTTCCAAGATAATAATCTTGTGGGGCATCAATGTTAGCTAAGGGTTTATCACAAAGGTTGTGCAACTAGGGTTTTCACAAGCCAGGACATTATCTTCATACATGGTTCTAGGAAAATTTAGCAATACCAAAGGCACACTATCACAAGTTGGTTGTATGATCACTTTAATGAAAATAAGGCATAAAGACAATTGCCACACATTCTAAAAGGGTTGAGATCAATTTTCATATAACGACTCCATATAGATTCCCAAGGAATTATGTCTGCCAAGTTGGGGAATGTCGATATTGGTCTTAAAACTCATCTACTTGATGAAAAATATAGTAGTCATAAAATGTACATTCAATACAACAAATGAACATCAGAAATCTATTCATCATCTCATGAAATCCTCCATAATTTTGCAACAACATTGGAAACAAATCATTTAGGATTCAAAATAATCATCTCTACTTTCCTCATAATTTTTCTTCTCTCATAGTGTAAACACTTTTTATAATAATCTCAATTGAAATGTTAAGATTGATTGCACATGTGAGTCATTAGAAATCAAAGTCAAGTTGTACAACTGCAGGAACGATTGACCCACCTTATTTAGTGCCATGAGATATTGTGCCATGTAGTATTGTCGAGCCCTTGTATTTCAAGGAGCTATTGTACCTGTTATCCATTGGTTGATGACATGACTGTCGATTGATAGTTTGTTTTCTAATTTGTTTATGAGGGGAAGAAATTTGATTTGATACTATAGAAACAATGGCATCAGGCAAGCCCTCCAGAGACCCCTCCATGAGATGAGGATTATCAGGTACATTGGTTGTTTAGTTATATCATATTTTCAAGTAGGTTATATTTATTGTTCGTTGTCAAAAATTGATTAATGCGAAATTTTTTTGTCCTGCATAGGTGGATGCACTCATATGACTCGTGCGCCCAGACACCAAATCGAACAAGAGGAGCCCCATAGACCTTTTCCCATTCGTCCCCAATTTCATAGAGCCCATTTTAAGGGGTATATTGTACACGGTATAGGTACACATTAGATAAATTGCTAGTTAAAATGTTCAAGTTTACATTATATTCAATGTTGAATAGGTGAATTTGTTTTTTCAAATGACATGTGTTTAATGTGAAAACATAATGCTCCACAGGTGAAAATGTAGGAGTTGGGGTTGGCCCTATTTCTGGTGAGGGACAAAGGAAAACAATGTCTCAGCATGTGCCATCCATCCCACACTTGGATATTTCTCATTTAGGTAAAATATAAAGGAAAATTTATTGTTTTATGTATGTTTAATGTGAAACTTATTGTGTGTCTCATGTACTTGTGTTATAAAACAATTTAATGTTTTCTACAGTGGCTAGTAGAGACCTTCATTCCTTGTAAGGGAACAATCCTAGTATGAGCGAAGAGGATGAGATAGTTTTTCCACGAGGTATTTTCAAATGAGTAGACAAGTTTTTTAAATTAAAATTTTCCTTATAGATTATTTAATTTTTAATATGTGAAATAATTTAACCTGTTACAGGTGGTGGTCGTCACCCTCCTAGGGGGAGAGGTCGTAGGGCTCATGAGTTTGCTCGAAATCTGAGATATGATCCACTTTACACCCATCCTGGTGATATTCCTGAGCAGATGCCTTGGGAAGATACCATCTCCTTACTTACTGTTGATGGGATGATGGAGAATTACACGAGATTGTGCAATGAATTGCAAAGTTGAAATCTCTCTACACCTAGTCGAGATTGTCTCCAATTTTATTTTCACAATTTGGAGAGTTTGATAGAGACTTATTACGGGGTTGGACCATCAACCCAAGTTTTTTTTTGACATGATGCGTAGGAGGAGATAATTAGTTATTGGTATCCACTCCTATAATGAAGTTAAAAGTAGGATAACTAAATAAATGGCCTTTTCACTTTTTGACTTGCGACCTGAAGACAGAAAAGGTCTAAAGATTGCAAGATTCAATGATCCCAATATTTCACCTTATATTTATGAGAAGTTCCTGTATTCATACGTGAAGTTCCCAAATAATGATGAGGTGCTATAATATTTTGTTAGGATGTTGTATGCTCAATTCCGAGAGAACATGGACCCTAACTATATAGATACGGGGTCCAAATTATATGCAGCTGGAAAAGGTCGTACATATGACTGACCTGATGTTATGCGAGATGTTGGGTTTAGTCCTTTAGCACCTCGACCACCTAGGGTAGTTACACTTCCAGAGGATTTAGCCCTTATCTCCAGTGCTGCATCACAGATGAGGTAGAAGATACAAGAACATATTGCAGTTGCTTTAGGAGGGCTGGAAGCCAGCTTAGGGACAAGCCAACCTTTATCTAGTGAAGGATTTCGTTCATTTGTGAGTATTCCAGATGACGTATTGAGGGAGAGCGATAGAGATGAGCTTCTGGAGTATGCATCCTCATCTAGAGACCACTATGAGCGAGCCATTACACAACAAATGCACACCATGGGCAAGGTATGTACAAGCATGTTTTGATCTATTTTAAAATACACATTTATAAGATGAGCTAGAGTACATGTAACATTATTTTTTGGTGTATATACATTTAGTCTCCAAAACTTACGCCAATATAATTATTTAACTTATGCAGTTTTCAACATTCTTAGAACAACATTGCTTTTCCCCTGATCCTCATTCCGTAGATCATGGACATGATCATGTACAGGTGCCACATTCATTACTATCTATCTATATTTTTGTACGTCAAATTGAAAATGAATTTATGTCACATAATTTTATATGGTATGACTCTTAACATTATGGAATTTTCAGGTTAGCGCTACACATGAAGGGCTGCTCGAAGACATGACCCCTTCATATGTTCCAATGGTCTCACAGGTATTATCTATTTAGATTTTTACAATAAATTTCAAGTGAATTTAAGATTAACATAATTTTATATGGTGTAGCTCTTAACATTATTGAATTTTTAGGTATGTGCTACACATCAACGGCTGCCTGAAGAGATTATTCCTTCTCAAGTTCCAGTCATGACACAAGTATCAATACTTTTCGTTAAGCATATTTATTATGTTTATTATATTTCTTTTCGAAAAAATTTCTATTAAATTTGGTTTTTACTTTTCAAGCTACAGATAATGTTGAGATGATGCAAACTGAGCCTCAAGGAGATCGTGTAGGCTTTGGGTCAGAGAGTCTACATTAAACCATGGTAACCTCTTACCATTTCTTTGTTGGCATCACTGCCACATTATAAATAGGCTATCTACTGAATTTATAGACAGTTGAGAGGTTCCTTTATGTATCTAGTGAATCCTAAAAATGATATTTAATTTTCAGTAAACACTTTGAGCCATAGTTAATTCACTAGTTTTCTGATAGTATAGGTGCTTCATTTGGCTTAGAGGAATATGTAAAACTATGTCATGGCATCTATGATGACCTTATTTGACATTTTGTTTCCTTTTTTTATTACTTTTATTTTATTTTATTTTGTTTTTTGTTTTTTGTTTTTGCTATTGGAGAGTATTCCTGCTATGGTCTGATGAACCTAACCTGCAAGTTGGAGCAAATACCCAATTCTGAAAGTTTCTTTCAATTGGTATTTACATCAAATATTATGTATTAATTTTCATTGAGTTGACATTTTATTTGTGTCTATTTTTTCCATCACGCAGCTGACCATTGGTTTTGTTTTTTTGACAAAATGTAGTCCTCCTATAGAGGAAGTTATTTATGGAGCTGCTATCCCAAGGGATTGTCTCAACCACCTATCAAAAAGGTTGCTAGGAACTTGGTTAGTTTGTATGCCAATCAATTTACTAGGGGTGTACCAACTATCAACTCAATTGATTGTACGAAGGAGGAGTTGTTAAGTTAAGATACGATAAGTAATTTTTCCAACTTATTTCATAATGAATGAGTCTTAAAGTTGAAAGAGTAATTATATATCGTTACCTCCTACCATAATTCCTTTACATCATACTCCCAAATTATAACTCGTCTATCAGAAACCATTAAACTCATCACTCTACATTAAAATTGGAAACTACCTCCCAAAAGTTGTCAAATTTCCATTTTTCTCTTGTAATAGTGATAGTCAAGAGAAAAATAGCTACATGTACCATGGGAGGTTCTCTTATATATAATTAACCCATTGAATTAGTGATCCTAGGATCTTTCAATCACATTCAGGTTATTTTTCAATAGGAAATATGGATGGAATCTGTGCATAGGTTAAATGGTTATGATGGTGATATAACACTGGAGTTTTCCTTCATTTAGGGACATATTTTTTAGTTGTTGGAGTTGTTGTATAAGTGAGAGGAGAATCCAACTAAAGTAACTAAGCTTCCTCACGAAGTGGAGTAGTGGTACTGAAAAAAAAAAATCCAAACTTGAAATTTTGCAACAAATCCTAGAGCTAGGAAAGAGTTTGGTAACATGACTTGCTGGAGTTGTTATGGGATTGTGTACTTTTAGTACATTTGTTTCCTTGACCATCTCAGACACTGTTACAATGTCAATATGTCATAATTCCTACCCAAGTCTCTACAAAATAAGCAAGCCCATGCATAAAAAGAAAACATACCAAGATATTTCATCTCTCACCATGGCCTTATCAGGTTACTCATGGCACAACCTCTAAACAAAGCAAGAAAATCCTAGGAAGAAGTCATTGCAACTCCAACAGTTGCAACTTCACTAAATGATCCCAATGTTGTGTGACTCCACCTATTGCAATTGCAAAGGAGGAAGAATATATAGCCATGAATCCCTTGGCTACAAAGAACCTACTAATTCATATTAAGGAAGAAGAGACAAATTCTATTACACCATAGAAGGAAAGTGATATTGACGTTGAGATAATTAGTAGCAAACCAACCACCGAGAGAATGAGAGGGCATCAAAATATCCCCCCATATGTTCCAGGAAATAATAGGACATGATACATTCCTAACACCACCCAAACCCCTGCTAATCCAAACAACAAGGGTAGAAGAAATCCTAGAACACCAGGAAGACACTGCCTCTACTGAAACAAAGAACTACTAGAGTCAGTGAACTAGGGTTGGTAGAATTTGGTTTGGTGGCCTTGCTACTCCATAATAACCAGCAACGAGTGCTCTTAGGGAATATTTTTCCACTTTGATGGATGATAATTACATTATAAGGCCATGGATATAGTTTCTTCTAATCTCAAGGACACGACGATTTCTATTCCCGAAACACAATTGATGCTACTCTCAAGGACACAATTGTTTCCACTCTTGTAGGCACACTGATTGACACTTTTATCATTGACCATGAAGAAGAAAGTGCTACTTATCCCATGGGCGCACCTACAACCACTCTTGTAGAGACCATTTTCTAAGAAGTGATTGTTTCCATTCCTACAAAGCATAAAAGGGTAAGGTGATTTCTCTCTTTACCTTTGTATACCACACTTATTAGTCAAAATAAGTTACTTAGAATAAATTTCTAGGAATTGAAATTCAAGACTGATGGAATGAGGAAAAACTTGTATGAATGGAAATCCTTGGTTTGGAATGTATATTCTTGGATGAAAACGACTAGAGAGGGATATAAAAGGAGGGAGGATGGAAAGCAATGGGAATAGTGGAAAATTTTCCCATCTGAACTTTGTGAAAACTATAAATTTTTCCACATGAAGAACAAAATACATTAAACATTCATAAAAGGCTTGAATTCAATTCACATTCACAATTTTTTGTACCCCTTTTCTATCCTAGTAATTCTTTGGAGGATTTTGTACATTTGAATTATTAGGTCTAGGAGCTTGGGCATTTAGTTTTTGAGGTTCTCTTTCGGTGTTCATAGTGGGTTTACAATTTTCTAATTATTATGAGTATGGTTCTATATAGCTAGGGTTTGGATGTAGTATGAAAATGTAAAAATTCAAAGCCAAGACATGGATTTTTACTATTTGATAGGCAAGAACATGGCCTGATCTAAGGTTTGTGGCTTATCTCTCATCACTTAAATCATAATATCTTCTTCAACCCTCAGTGAAAGAATCTATCTAAGTGGCCTTAATGACATTATCCTTAATCCTAGATTGGAGTTCCTACCATCTATTCTATTGTGTCAATATTGGAGTCAAAAATTCCCTGTTTTATATTCATTAGCTAGGTAATGGAATTCAATTTTGTTGTCGTTAAAGTATTTGAAAAACCGGATTGGTGGATGAGGTTTCTAAACTAGTAAATGGAGTTACGATTTATGTTATTAAACCATTTATGGGCATCAGTGGAGATTCCATTCTATCCACTCTAACCTAGTCAAATTGGATTGGAAGGAAAGAACTTAGCCAACACATCATTAATTAGAAATATTTATCAGAACATCAAACCGATATGTTATTGCATGACTCCTTCGTATGTCAGAATCAACCAGAATCCTATACTTTTTAGCCCAAATACAAACTTACTAATTTATAAAAAATCAAAGCAAGATCCATTCTGTCAACATACTGACTATCCTCCAAGAGGCATGATCACAATTTCCCGGTGTACTATTAGGTACACTTTCATAATGAATCTCATATTTCAATGAAGAAACTAGCTTGAAGGTTTATTCATAATGAAAAAGTAGTGATCTCATTAAGGACTTAATCCTTCATGCCAATACTTAAACACTGTATGCTCAATCTGGACACAAGTTTTCACAGTAAGTTCTTAGCTTCATTGTCCACAACATGAATAGTGGTAGCCCATTCTATTACCATGCAACCCCCAGGAAGATTGATATTTAGTTCTCGGCTTTGTAGCATCACTCACCCACTAAACCATAGATGACAAGACCTCCTCATCAACTTTCTCATCATGTTCAACATGAAATTCAATATCAACATAGTTGATTTCCTGTTGTATAGGAGCAGGGTTCGGAATGATATCTCTGTGCTTCCTTATGAGCTTGAAGTGTGCCTTGAGAGCTCCCTTCTACTTGAGAAGAGGAACCTCAACAGGATTTGGATCTTTGTCATGGAATTGGATTTTTCATGAAGGGGAGTAATAGAGTATGGGTATGCACAAAGGTGAAGACCTCAAATGGATATAGCCATGTTCAACAGGAAGGAGCTTCAATGGTGTAAACACTAGGTAAGTCTGAGCATAAATGAATTTAAAGTTAGAGAGGAGAAGGTGTAGGGTTTTGGGCACCACCGAAGGAGGTAGGAATAATACTATGGCTCATAGAGGCTTCCCAACGTGCAAGGGGGACCCAAGTATCTGACTTTGTAAGCAAAAGCCTGAGTTCACAACTTAATTTACCTACTTTGACAGTTGAAAATTTGATTTATTTACAACAAACTATAATAGTGGAATAATCCAACCATGCATTGAGGAAATTTTGTAGACGCAATACTAAATTATCTTTGAGGGCTCTAAGGATGAAGAATTGGTTGTGTGATGGAGACCTGTGGTGCCACCACCTTGGAGAAATTTGGTGCCACCACTTGTGAACCCATACTTCTTCATGCACTTTTTCCTCGCAGATTGCATGCCTTCGCCATAGGGAAAGTCTACCCCTAGAATGAGCACGTAAAACTAAGGAACCTGGGAAGGTTATCGACCTTAGGAGGATATTGTGCAACTTAGGGAAATGGGTGGCCAACCCCTTCAACCAGGTTAGAAACATGAGATCTAGAGGGGAAATACAAGTATGGATAACACACAAAAACAGACCAGGAGAGTGGAGAGATGAGAATAGGTTGAAAGCTCTGGGAATAGGAGGGAAGGGGAGGGGAAAGGTTGAGCTTGGTAAGAATGGGAAGCTCCTATGGGGATTCTGACCAGTCTGAAGTAGACCATGGAATATAGAGATAGTTTATTTGGTTTTTAGGAGAATTTGTGACAAAATTTAATCCACAGTGGAATTTGTAACCATGAGAGATTCACGGGAACCATATGAAATTATTGGCATATGCATGAAAATAATCATTTAAGGCAAAACAAAGATAGGGGATTACTATTTGAGGAATATCACCTTGGTATTGAAAATGCTATGTGGTATGACCAGTGGCGTTTCCAAGGAGTTTTGGGCCTTGGTCATTTCTAGTAATGTTTCAGCCACTCTTTTGGAATTTTCCAAGCCCAGCTAGGTGCCCAAGATGGGCATGAGATGCAGACCCGTAGGAAAATATCACCCTGTGAATGCCATTGACCCTTTAAGAGAACATAATTTGGAGGTGTCTATTATCTCAATAATTATGTCAGGTGCTTTCCTTGCTAAGGTAATTTTGGGAATGAACTGAATTTTTTGTTTAAGTGTTTTTATTTTGAGTATTTTTTGAGAGCATGTAGATTTTGGCACTCGACAAAAATACGAAATTTTTTTTTGAAGTCATTATCACAGTTTTCTGACGTGGATGCATTTTCTGTGACATTTATAGAATGATTTTTAGTTTGAAAAATGGGATTGGTTGGCTGTTAGTAAATATGAAGTACCAACCACTACCATATTGGTAAGTATGATTTCACACATGCTTCTATTTAACAAAGATGGAAAAGTCACTATTAACTAGAAATAATTTCTGTTGGCCTTGCTTATTTTAGTTGTGCAGATTGAATCTGTGGGTGGTTATAGGGAGGAATCATGTATTTGAAAATTGTGCCCTTCAATAAAATGGCTTGTAATCTGTGTTGTTTTTCCTTGAATTTATTTGTAGAATATGGGGTTGAATCCTCCATTTTGTGTTAAAGTTGCTCTTACAAACAAATTTATTAACAAAGCCTTGGAGCTCAAGCCAAATTTGGTCATCCTTATTGTTCCAAAAGAAACACAGAGGTATATTATTTTTCATTATGGAAGGGTATTAAACTGATGAACTCTTTTAATGTAGAAATGTAGGTCAATGGAGTTAGGTCATCATACATCTTGTAATAAACCCTATTACATTTTAGGGTTGAGCATACTACAAAATTATACATCTTGAATCAATTATGTGGCCAATATTTGTTATGTTTCTGTGATATAACATTTATTGGTTTGAAACTTTTCTTGAATATACTTGATGAGAAAACGAGACCAAAGAAATATGACCTTATTTGGGAGGATCGAGAGCTTTTGAGAGGCCTAGTGTTTCTGCAGACTTCAATAGCACAAAAATGTGCTTCATTGTGTACATTGATGATAGTTAGGCACAGAGAAATTTGATTCTAATAACTTTCAGCAATATATTACACAAGTTTGGATAGTTTTGTTTTCATTTGAAATTCATCCCTTAATAATTATTGTGTTTGTTTACAGTCATTTTTTATTCCCAATTCTGTTGATTTTCAGATATCATATCTTATGCTTATCTTACAATTGAATAATATAAAAATTTAAGTTTATGGAATAAAACTAATTAAAATGAGTTGTGGTATACACTTGCATCAGTACACCTCTATCTTCCCATACTCCGCTGCAAATATTTTACTATTGTATTTCCATTCTGGGTCATACCTTCCATTTTTTGTTATCATATCATATGTTTCTCTTACAATTGAATAATATACATAGTTAAGTTTATGGAATAAAACTAGTTAAAATTTGTGGTATACACTTGCATTTGTACACCTCTATCTCTTCCCAGACTCCCTATATGTCCCATCCAAATGACCTCTTTACGAAGGGAAATTGTTGTATCCACTGACCCACACCTACACCCAAGTGCATATATGTAACTTAGATATTACATCAATATGGGTCCCAAATTGGGACATTGTGAGTTTGATGGGATTTCCCAGGATCCATGTCTAATTAAGGAGTGGTCAGATTTGCTGTGACCAAAGACCTGCTGGCATGTTTCTAAGTGAAATATTTAGCCAATGGTAGGTGTGCATGCTCCCTTGTGGGTTGTATCCCCACCGAGGGTCTTCTCCCATTAGTATTAGCCTGACCTTCCCTTAGCCTTCCTATGCGGGCAAGGTGAAGGATAGCATTGATCGCCCATGTTGCCAGAGACAATGAAGTGGAGATCCTCCCTATATGCTCTGCTCAAAATTGAGGTGTCAGAAAGCCATACCCACCCTCTTATTCCAAAGGGACTTGCATCTATTGTGTTGATTGATTCTAAAATCTTGAATTTTGGATGCCATAGTTGACTGCTTGAAGCAATCCACAAATTAAATGTTACACTAGAGAAATTGTTCTCTACTTTTTTATTGGGTCTCATTATAAGGAATCTTTCTGATTTTCTTCAGTTTTTTCATAATTTTCTGGTGCTTCCAAATAACTTTCTTTGGATTGATTCTTGTTTGATTCTTTAATTCACTTGCAAGTTACATGATAGCTAATGCTTGGTTTGATTATATGGTATTTACAAATTCTTGTTCACAGATCTTGCTGCTAAACTTTTTGAAAGTTTAGGTCCATAACATATGACTATATATTTAATTCTTCGTGAACATTAAACTATGTTTTGAAACAGTTTATAAATTTTACCAAGTATTTAGTAATTGAAACAGTTTATAAATTTTACCAAGTATTTAGTAATCGTTAAAGCATGTTGCAGAGTATTGGCCCTTTCTGCTATCAACATGTATTTATGTGTTCCTACCATTACTCTCTCTATCATCAATTTCATTAACATGTTGGCCTTTGACATACAGTCACCTCACAAATAGTCCCGTGATTTGGTCATTTGGTTTTACACTACTATTCCTGGGGAATTTGTCTCACCCAAATACATCTTGGTATCAAGAAAAATATCACTACAGAATGGGAGAAGGCCCCCACCACATCATACAACACATTTTTTATGGTTTATAATACTTTTTTGAATCATCTTTTAGCGCAGTCCCTAAAAAATGGTTGAGGCCAAATCCTTTCAACACATTTGACATGTGTCTATGATTTAAACATAGAAACATTTTAAATTTCACATTAAATTCATTCTTATTCTATTAGTGATTTTAAGCCATATGTTACAGTACCAACAAATATGTTTCAAATATACAATAATTAGGGGACAAATTGGTGGAATAATACACCATTAACCTTAATCTCCCCCTAATTTTAGTCTAAATATGAATTTTCTCACCAATTTTCCTCTTGATTATTTTCTTGCAAGACATGGTAGTATTGAATTTTGGTGAATATGCCTTATTGTTGTCTACATCAATCTCGAATTGATGCTAGAAAGTGTCCTATGGGTAATGGTTTTTTAATCATATGAATGATAATGATCCTAGAGTCATTAATCATAATGATTGAATTCATTCATATTCCTTTAGTGATTTTAAACCCTTTTCAAAGTGCATATGCCTCTATTAGTTATGATTCCAATTTTATGCTCCATCAATAAAATATAAAAGAATAAAGCTAATCCTTCTTCCAATTTTAAAAATTAGGATACTTTGTCGAAGCTATTAATATTCTCTATAAACTAGTTTGAATAATTTTTCTCCTTAAATTTGAAATTTACCAAACCATTTCTCTTCATCTATATTGAAAATGTGAAAATGTGAAGTTGGGAAACACTTTTTTCCCTTTTTTGATGTTGAAAATTGTAATTTTTTATGTTTTTTAAACTTCAACTCCACTAAACTCATATTTTCAATGCAAATTACGCTTTGACATAGAAACAAAATTTGTAGAGAATTGTCTTACCTCCATACTGATTTTTTTTTTTTTTTAAATATTGACATATAGAGGGGTAAATTTGTTGTTTACTTACTGCATATACTTGAAATTTTCAGGCAAACATAAATAGTCACTTTTTGAACCCTAACTTTTTTTAGGGAAGGTTATTCATTTTTTGGAAATAAACCATATCATCATAATATACATAGATTGCACTAGTAAACTGACTATTTTTCGGTAATTTTCAGATTAAATCACTATTTTTTATTATTTTTTGAAATGGACGAAGACAAAAAAAAGGGTGATGTTTCAGTACATTTTATGAGCCCTAGATTTTATTTTCAATTTGATCGTCAATAAGAAAAATGAGAACACCCTTTTGAAGAAGACATGGAGAGGAATTGCAATATGATTTTTATTTATTTATTTGGTGTTGCCATTTTAAAGTTATTGAATTTTCATTCAGTGAAATTTTCAGAACAATGAAATTCCATAGTGACATGGTTTAGTATAAAGTAATAACAAATTGAAATTTTTAATGAAACTCCACAAATATTACATCATTAGAAACTAGATTCGGATATGAATCTAATGGTGTCAAGTCTGAAAGTTAACATTTTGTTTTCGTAGGTGTTCCGCCCCTCCAAAGTCGCAGGTTTCTAGAAACTGCATAATTTTTTGGGTTTTTCGTTGACCAGAAACTCTCGGGCGAGATAATTTCTTGAGCGAGACATTTATTAAAACCTCGGCTGAGAAATTTCAAACTCTTGACCGAGAGTTTAAACCACCACAGGTTACATTTAACCGTGTGGCTAAACTCTCAGCCAAAAGTTTTACAAATTCTCGATTGAGAGTGTGCGCCCGAGAGTTTAACCAAGGCCGACTCTTGGACGAGAGTTTTATAACTCTCATCTTAGAGTTTAATAAACTCTCGGACGAGAGTTTATTAAACTTTAATTGAAATATTTTATTTTCAGCCGACACAATGTTTCGGGTGAGAGTTCTATATAAATAATCTCGTTTCAAAGATTAATTCCACACACCATTCTGAACTAGCGAAAGTGTGAAGGTGCGAGGGTCTGAAAAGTGCGAAGGTGCGAGGGTCCAAATTCTTTTTCTACCAAGGTGCAAATTTTTTCTAGGTCCAAAATTATTTTTGGCAAATTTTCTTTTTTTGAAGTTTTTTTGTGTGTGAAATATTTTTGGTGAAATATTTTTTGGAAGTTTTTCTGGGTGCAAAATTTTTTTTGGCGAAATTTTTTTTTGAAGGTTTTTTGGGTGCATGGATGCATGAAGTATTTTTGAAAAACGTCTCTATTAAGCCATAAAGTATTTTTAGAAAATGTATTTATGAATTTAATTATTTATTTAACATTCTCTCGTATTGAAAGCATGAAGTACTTATTCTGAAGTCTTTATGTTTTTTTGGGTATTTGGTCCAAATAGAATTGGATTTTAGGTTTCCAATTTTGTGAACATGGGAAACCAAAGGAATTGACTATCAAGGAACAATCGAAAAATAACTGATTCAACGAAAAATAATGAGAGATTACAAAAAAAAGGGGCGAGTGGAAAGGGAAAGATTAAGCCATGAAATAAATGTGGAGGTAGAGCATCGTGAAAGAGATGCAGAGGTGCATGACAATGACGAGGAAATGAGAAATGTTGAGGAACTTGTAAATGAGAATATTGAAAACACAAATGTCGAAGAGAATGTTGAGGAACTTGTCAACAAGAATATTGAAAACACAAATGTCCAAGAAAATATTGATATCGATCTCACTAGTGAGTCAATAGTTTCTTCAATTTGAATTTTGTATTTTTTTTAAAAAACATTGTAGTTCAAGATAGTTTTAAAATTAAAAATATGTACATATGTCGATTTTGAATTAGAAGTAATATTATTTTTTATGCAAGGACAACATCAGAACCACAAGAAGATACTACCATGCCTCAAATTTCAGTGTAATTAATTGGAAGTTCCAAGAACGTTGTATACGACTACAAATTTCTAGAAAATATGGATCCAACTAAAATTGAAGAATTGGGACCACTAATGGCTGAAAGGACAGTTCGAGATAAAGTAAATTGGGGTTGAAACATATTTTTGAAGGTAAATCTATCATAGCATAAGCTCATATGTTACTTAGATTTTTAAAGCACAAATCTTTCAGAAATGTTCTGGAATTATTGGGCATTAAAAGTGAGAAAGAGGTTTTAGCAAATGAAATTGTATCAAAAAATGTGACGTCGCGGCTTTCCACACTAGCCAAAAGGTGATCTCAAGTTGAAAAGAATGCTTGTAGAGCACTTTTAACAGGTGCACTGGCGAAACAAACTTCATCAAGTCGGTTGAATTGAACAACTTCAAATTGTTTAAAACATCAAGAAAAAGTTTATGGAGGCATACAGAATTTAGAATTCAATTAGATGAGAACGATGAACTTGCATGTTGGGCTAATATTTGCAGGCATCCATATCATGATAGACTTCCTGATGGTGTGAGGGATAGGTTAAAATAGTTTTGGGATTTGAATTCTCGTGTGTCACCAAATGAAAAGGACATTGTGA
Organism: Pinus albicaulis; assembly: GCA_034641835.2. NCBI lineage: Eukaryota > Viridiplantae > Streptophyta > Pinopsida > Pinales > Pinaceae > Pinus > Pinus albicaulis. The sequence continues at coordinate 195,200,678 of CM076584.1, read as the reverse complement.
CGTCGTATATCTAAGGGAGTTTATGAATCTCATTCCAAACATATAACACAAGTCAGTCAAGTAGAATTATTCCAGAACTTTATGGAGAGTAATACTGATGTGAAGGTTTCACTTAGCACATTTGTGAAGATGAAACCATGGTATGTCAGGCCTATCACTGTTCGAGACACATGTTGTTGTTGATACGATGTAGAATTCCAATTATTTTATGAGACATTTGTAAATTTTGGCATAAAATATTGGTCAAATTACCCCCCTCCTTCAAATTTTCATGAATTTTTATCGAAGATATTATGTTCACAAGAGAATAATGAATTATTTTATAAAAAATAATGTGTTGGTGGAATAAAATGCTTAGAATGTTTGCATTTAGCACTCTACGATGTAATGTATCCCATTGATCCTAATGATCCCATACTGTCAAATCTCAGTCTGAATTGGAAGCGATATGAAAATGTTACTTACACTCCTATAGCAGATTCAAGCACAACATAAAAAAGATCACTTCACTTGACGACGACATTTCAATGACATCTTTTATGGATAATTTCAGGGTGAAAATATACAAATATATTAAGCATTGTCATATAGCACGATGGCGGGATTTATAGTTCAAGCGATCACGTGATGTTTTCTCAAAAGGAACAATATTATCAGTGGTTGATTTTGCTGAGAATTACATGTTTAGTCCACAAAAGGAGATACAAAGTGAGTATTATCATTCAGACCAAGTATCTATATTTGTGCATATTTTGTATAGACATGAAGAACTTGATATAGATGGTTTTGATAGCGATGAAAATAATCGTGAGGTTATTAAGGAGTACCATTTCTACATCAGTGATGATCGAACACATGATACATGTTTTCTTCAGCATTGTTTTAATGTTATTTATAGTGATTTTTTGAAATGATGGGTCACTTTTAAAGAACATTGGGTATGGTCATATGGTTGTGCTGGTCAATTTAAATCAGCAAGATCATTCTTTTGGTTGTATCGTCTTCATAAGAGAACCAAAATTCTACATACATGGAATTTCTTTGAGACGGGGCATGAAAAAGGAGAGAACGATGGTGTTGGGGCATGCGTAAAACGTGCACTTAGGAGGCATCAATTGAATCACTCAACTTCCTGACTTGCAAATTCTTTAGATGTTGTTAACTGGTGCAAAGACAATTTAAGTCATGTATCGAACCCAAGGATGGTTGATGTGCACAGGTAAGCTTACAAATTTAACTAAAAATATATTATACATGTCTAGAGATATATGTGTATACATGTGTGTGTATTTTCTTATCAAAGAAATATTAAATATTGTTCAAAATTTGACTCATACATGTGTGTGTTTTTCTCAAGCAGGTACTTTTGGAATATTGCAATGGGTGAGATTGATAGATAATTGTCATTTAATTTCCTTGGAATCCCTCAAACAAGAAGTTTAGACTCAATTAGGAGTAAGAACATGACAAATATACATTGCATTGAGAAACGAAAGTGCTCTTGCTTTTGTTCTGCATGTATTGATCAGATAGAGTCCATCGATGACTGTGAAAACCAAATTAAGAAATTTTTTAAACCATGGAAACACGAAGAATTGACACCATTGCCCCCATTTGGAAACGAGACTAACAAGGAAATGGACAACGAAGTGGTTGTAATTGACAATGATTATGATCGTGTTTATGATATGGTTAGAGAAGGTGATGTCTTCGTTGTCATTGCTCCAGAAAATAATCAAGAAAAAGTTCATTATTATTTATTACGATGCATTATGTCTAAATCCACGTTGTTGCAAGAGTATAATGATCCATCAAATTATACATACCCAATCAGTTCAATGGTGTTAATGGGGCATTTCTTTGAAGAAGAAAAAAAATGTAAATATCATATTATTTTTTGATATTACCAGCCAGAGGTTATTTATGCCCAATATAGTCACTTTGTCATATCAACTTGATTCAAGTTGAAGCAAGTGAAGAGTAGAAAAAAACAACGAAAATGGAGGTTATCGATAAATGATCATGATGCCATTCTGGAAAATTTGCCACTAGAACATTTCATATGAGTGGAACACATTGATCAAGATGAATAATGAACTTTGATTCTAGTGTTAGACCATATAATTGCTACAATTCATTGGACTTTATATATTTTAAGACTATATTGTGGATTTCTTTCAAATAAACGGACATGTGGATCGTTAGATGTGTGTTGGTACGAACAATATATTATGATCTACTAGATAAGGGTGCTTTTTTAGATAATTAAGTTATGGTGATTTAGTGTGTCCATGATATGGTGATTTAATGTGTCCATGATGTTTACTCCTAGATGATCTTAACTCGCCCCTTTTTTTGAATGGATATGATAGTGATCAATGAATATTTAATTACATATATATTATTTTATCGTTAGTTTAGTTTTGATATCAAATTTCATCATATTTGAATCTCTTCATTAGTTTATATTAGTTTATATTTGATGTGGCTAATATCTTCGTTATTGTCTCTTCTCATGATGGAGGTCTCCTACTTTTATTTTCTATTTACATCTTTCTATTTTCCATGTGCTTGGAAAATATTGTTCACAATATGGAATAGATCCTACAAAGGAACATTCAAGAATACAAATCTATTCATAAAGGTGTGTTTAGCTATGAATTAATTCTTATGTTGGAAAGTTTCGCTAGTAATGGATTTCACACTTGTAAATTAAGAGATAGGTATCCCACCCCTTGTAGCAATAAATCCAAAAGTGTTTAGATGAAATTATTATTTCCAAAGGAAAACAACTCAACTCTCATCAATGTTTCAATATAGATGAAGAGAAATGGTTTGGTAAATTTCAAATTTAAGGAGAAAATTTATTCAAACTAGCTTATAGAGCATATTGATAGCTTCAACAAAGTATCCTACAAATGTCAAATGTCAAATGTTTCTATGTTCATTTGACATGTTTCTATTTTCCATGTGCTTGGAAAATATTGTTCACAACATGGAATAGATCCTACAAAGGAACATTCAAGAATACAAAACTATTCATAAAGATGTGTTTAGCTATGAATTGATTCTTATGTTATAAAGTTTCGTTAGTAATGGATTTCACACTCTTATATTAAGAAATATGTATCCCACCCCTTGTAGCAATAAATCCAAAAGTGTTTAGATGAAATTATTATTTCCGAAGGAAAACAACTCAACTCTCATCAATGTTTCAATATAGATGAAGAGAAATGGTTTGGTAAATTTTAAATTTAAGGAGAAAATTTATTCAAACTACTTTATAGAGCATATTGATAGCGTCAACAAAGTATGGACTACAAATGTCAAATGCAAAATGTTTCTATGTTCATTTGACATGTTTCTATTTTCCATGTGCTTGGAAAATATTGTTCACAACATTGAATAGATCCTACAAAGGAACATTCAAGAATACAAAACTATTCATGAAGGTGTGTTTAGCTATGAATTAATTCCTATGTTAGAAAGTTTCACTATTAATGGATTTCACACTTTTATACAAAGAGATAGATATCACACCCGTTGTAGCAATCAATCCAAAAAAATTTAGATGAAATTCTTATTTTCAAAGGAAAACAACTCAAGTCTCAATTGTATACAATTACAATTTTACAAATTAAAAAATTACAATTACAATTACAATTTTACAAATTTACATATATACCAATATAATTACAATTTTAGAATTTTACATAAAATTAGAATTACAAATATTACAATTTTACAATATCATGATAATTTAATATTAAATTAATTAATAAAAATCATGTTCATGATAATCATCATACAAACATCATATTTGACTAAAAAACACATTCAAAATCGCTAACATCATCCTGATCATGATCATCTAACAAACCACAATTAACATTATATATTAACATCGTCACAAAAAAAACATCAAATATACATCCTGTTAGCCCCCCTATGAAATTCTTATCAAGCGAGCAGGGGGCTAGATAGTTTTGGAGCCTTCAAGGAATGCATTTCTCCGAAAACTCATTATCCTTGAAGTCCCTCCATGCTTTGCACTACATGAATTTCCTATACTGATTCCCCATCCCAAAAGGCCTACTGTTACCCTTTGTACCCCTGCAAATAACCACAGTTTCCCCCTTTTCCCCTTGGACAGTTTCCCTTTCTTCCATTCATTCCCACCATTAATCTCTCCATTTCCCCCCATATCCCCTTCAGTTTCAGCCCATACCCTTTTCCTTGGCCTAATTTCCCCTCTTTTCCTCTATCGTTGGCATTATAAGGTTTCAAAAATGCATTTAAAAGGGTTAAAAACCTACTTAAAACCTTATATCAGACCCTAGCCCCTCCCGCATAGGCCCTGCGCCTCTTTCCTCCATATAACCCAGCGCGATGACCAAGGCGCTATTTTCCCATCGCCGCATCTCCACCGTCCATTTGAATGCAAGATCCATCGGTCCACAACGCGCCCCTGCCGTTGTGGTCCCCACCCCGCACCATGCTCTGAAACTGCCTGGTTTATTACACACCGCTTATCTGTAGCAGGCAGTTTTCCCCGATAGCCTAGCGATTCCACTCACCGTCTGTCGCGTGTCCCCTGTACGATGGTGAAACCGCTTTCTCACCGCGCGTTATCCATCGGTCCAAGCCTCACAGCGAAATCCACATAGGTCGTTCGATCCTGAGCGCCCCATCCGACGGTCTTTGCTCCTCAAAGCCGCACACTGTTTAACCCCCGTTCGTCGCACCTGCGGGCCCACCGTCTGTCGCCCTCCGCCGTCGATCTCCACCATGATCGATGGTCCGGGTTCGTTCACACGCTGTTGACTTTTTCATTGTCTCTCGGTTCTGCCACGTCATCTCCACACGTGCCCTCCGTAATTTCTCCCATTCCATTATGTATACCTGGTTCTTTTCGTGTTGTTTGATGTTTTTTACGTGTATTTGCTCTGTATTCCTCCAACCTCCACCAGAGCGATTCTCCATTGTTCTTCCGCATTCTTTCCGCCATGTCACCAGTTGCACGGCCTTTTTTCTCCATCCCCACTGCATCCATTGTCCGTCCATGGTGTGTTCTTCACAGTTTTCATGTTTTGCAGGATTGTAAATGATAAAATACCGCCATAATGTGCAGCCTCTGTTATAGTGACAGAGAAATCAAGAAATATCATCTTCAGCGGCTGAATTTATGAGCAAAGACCCGAGAAGGTGAAGATAGGATGTTTGTTGGGAAGAACAGGATTCAAACTCTGTGGAAGACCTTCTAGCGCCATTTAAAGCTCAAGCTAACCTGTTAGAGGCAGAAATGAAGTAGCAAAGGGTTTTAGTATAAAACAAGGAGATTAAGGCACGTCAAAGGAAACCTTGAGCCTTAAATCTGCAGTTTAAAGAAGCAAAGCACCAGTTTGAAGACCCAGAGGATCAATCAAAGTTCCTAAGCACAAGTAAAGGTAACATCAGGGTTTATTCGTCAGCAGTATGTCTTTCTTCATTAAGGACAGGGCGCCCATACAACTTTTATTATGCTCAATTTCCCTGAAGGAATTTCCACCCTAACAGCAGTTCAAAACAATTGGAACATTTATGTAGCAGACTACTCAGTGGTTCATTTGCATTTTTTTTATTCACCACAAGTACAACACCGTAGCCGAAATATGTCAGAATCATATCTGAGAAGATCACTCTTTCACAAAAGAGGAGACAGGGATTAAATACTCAGCATTCAAATAGAATGGGTCTCGGCCCAGTTTCTTTTCACAGTTTTAATTCAGCATTTAGTTCCTCACCTACCTCTACTATTTCTCTTCAGCTATAAAACTCAGAAAGAAATGTTGTTGTAGGTTGTTGATGAGATATCAGAGAAATGCAATCATTTTCCTCTTGAGACAAGTTCTCTGTGTGATATTGTAAGATAGGCTGAGATTTGATGTATTCAGACTCAATGTTCAAGCTGTGGGCAATGATGTACCTAATTGGTGTTGTTTTTAATATGATAAACATATTTCTTTGGATCTTGATCTAAAGTAGCTGGTGATGTTTTCCTATCTCTTTGTTTGATTTAATTTCATTCCATTTCTACTGGCTCGCATCAGAAGTTTGGCATAAGATTTACCCTTGATAGGTACCTTATGTTGCTGCTCTCCCAGCCTTTTATGTTTTCTGCTTATATGTGTATCTGAATATTGATTTCAATTGATTTAACCAGTGTAGTGGATGTTATTTCCTGCTCTCTGATGTATGAATTGATGAAATCTATGTTTAGATGTTCTTGCTAGGATTTAGTTGGATGAGTTGAGAACACTGGGAGGTCTAGAACCCTGTCTCTGCCTCACTAGGATCTTTCCATCTCAATTAAGCCTTTCTAAGATCCCTCGTATTGCCTCTAATCTTGTCCAAGCAGGTCTGGAGTTAAATGACTTCTGACTTGATCTATAGACAGAATCGCATGGTTCTTCTCCTGTCATTTTCAGTCCTTAATGTCCCATTCCAAATATCATCTTTAAGATCCAAATGCTCTGGATGACTAGTCCAACTGAAAGCTTGCACATTGAACACAAGTAAATCCTCTCTTCACTCCATTGCCCAATGGCCTTGATGTTCTCTAAGTTATCTACCTTTGCCTAATTTCCTCTTTGCTCATCCTTGTTTTATATTGGACCCTTCTTTCCTGATTCCCAACAACCAAACATAAACAAACAAACAAACCTGGTGCATATAACTAGCCTAAAATCATAACTTAGAGCCTCAAAGACATACCCTTTGACTCATATAGAGAGATCCCTCTCTGGACCTAGGAGGGCTAGATCCTAAGGTCTGAAAGTGGTTCTATGTTGTCTCATCTTTTGGTCTTGTCAACCTAGCCAAAACATGGGAACCCCAACATAATGGCGACTCCGCTGGGGACTCTTAGTGCATTTCACCTTACACATTTTTAAAAGACTCAGAGACTTAGAAATCTGGTTAGGTTGACAATAAGTCACTCCTTTCTTGAATCGACCTCCATTGTTGAGTGTCCATCATACTCTTAGACAGAGCCTGGAAAGGGCCAGGTAGCCTCCGGATATCACCCTCTTCGGAGGTGACATATCTGGTAAATGCCCTCCCAGTCAATCTCTGGTTGGAGTTTGCTATTTTTAAGGAGATTCTTGAAAGGTGATAGTGCCTGAGCACTGTGGTGGACAGTGTATCCCCTTAGATATACCCTAAAACCCTCCACCTGGTGACTCCATTGTTCCTAAATGAAAATACTCCACTGGTGATCAGTAGGCCTGCTGATTAACTTGGTTTTACATAAGACTCCACTGGGAGACCAGCCTCTAAGACAACATCAACCATAGAAGAAGTAACAAGTAGGGTTAAGCTTCTTGTCTGGGAAACAACATTCTGGCTTTTAGAACCATTCACACAAGAGCTTATCCCAACCCTGACACACCTGAAATAGTTGATAACTGGAGAGTATCCTCAGGGGATCTCCTACACCTAAAAGACCAACTATTTCCAATCATATTCATAGAGCTAATTCTGCACCAGAAGACCTAGCATCTCTATCACCTTTTCCCTTTGACCTAGACCCTCCAAACAGTTTACCAAGAGCTAGGTCATTCGATCATCCAGACCAACAAGACCTTGAGTTTCACAGTTCACCATCTCATAGTGGTCAACACACTAGGGACAGAGGAACCCCTCCATCTACACCAACTGATATCCACTTCATTTAAAACTTGGGGCTCTCCCACCCTAGATCTTCCCAAAAAACTTCTGCTGGTCCTAATATCCCTGTCATCCATATACCAGCTGCTCAAGCCAACCTTATACCTCGCCAGAACATTATCATGGCAGCCTGGTATGCACCTCTGGTATTACCTCAGCCCTTGTTACCCTTACCCAATGATTATCAGTCAAAAATCCCAGACTTCACTACTAAAGAATCCATCATTGCCCAAGAACATGTAGATAGGATGGAGCATTCTTTTGACTATATGGAAATTGATGATGAAAAAATAAAAATGAGAATCTTTGCCCAAAGCTTAGGGGGTGATGTGAAGAAATGGTTTAAGATTTTACCCCCTGGTAGTGTCCAGGATCTCCCTGCATTATATCAGACCTTCATAAACAAATGGGAAACTAGGGCAAACCCTCGCCAGCTCCTAGTAGAATACATGAGTCTTAAAAGGAATGTAGGGGAGAGTGTCCATGATTACACCACGAGATTCAACAACATTTACAATGCCCTCCCTCCACACATGAAACCTCCACAAGGTATGGCCCTAGCCAAATATCCTGATGGATTTGATACTGACATGGCCTATGAGCTCAGAGATAAAGAGTATAACACATTGGAAGACATGCAGAAAGGAGCCATAACTATAGAAGAAAACTTGATGGAAAAGAGGGCAAGATTGAAAGATGAGAAGAGGGTAACATATAGGGATGACACTGTAGCTTCTACTTCAGACCCAAATTATGATAGACTATCTAAAAACATGGAAAGACTGCAAAAAATGATGGAGAAAATGGTTGTTACAGTTTGTAATCAGAACAAAAACCAGAACCAAAACTTTAGAAGAAACAATACCACTCCCAACAAACAAAAAGAATCAGATCAACAAGTTATTCCCCCTTTCCAAAAAAATTTAGATGAAGATGAGGGAATCATAGAGGATTCTGAATGGAATGCGATAAACATGTTTGAAACAGAAGACTCAGTCCTTAACTGTGATTCAGGGGAAGATCAGTCCTCACCTTCATAGTGGGATGAGGAATGGTTAGAAACTGAAGATTACAGATTAGGATTTGAAAATGCCATGATGCAGGTCATAGAACAATATGAACTTAGGAACAAAAAGAACCAAGACAATTCCAAAGCCAAGACTCCTGAGGTTGCAATCAAGAAAAGACCTGAGAAAACTTCTAAATAAACTGCTGAAAGTAATAAAACAACAGCTGAAAGTTTTGGGAAAAACAACGAAAAGTACAACCAAAACACTGAAAAACAAAGTCAGCCAACCAGCAGCACTAGCACTGTTGTTAGTGCTCCTAATAAAACGATTCCTGACCCTGTACATAGTGATAAGTCACAAACTAATTTAGCTACTAAGGCAGTAGCAAATAAAACAGAGTTAAGCACTCCAAAGAGTCATTCCACTTTCAATTTGGAAAGTGAGATTGCAAAGATTAAAATCTTTGTACCATTATCTGAGCTGGCCACTCATGATGTATATAAAGGCTAAATTTTGAAAGCATTGAATCTAGGGGAAAACAACGAAACTGTGAATTTAAATGATGATAAACCTGCCCTCCTGTTTGGTCCCAAGATTGAGGGAAAGTTTCAGGAAGGGGTAGTTCCACCTTTTTATATCAGTCTCAACATTCATGATGAAATACTCCACAATGTTATGCATGATTCTAGAGCATCACACAATTTAATGCCTAAGGTAGTGATGGAGAGGCTAGGCCTAGAGATAACACGACCCTACAAAGATCTATATTCGTTTGATTCTAGTAGAGTAAAATGCCTAGGCCTAATCAAAGACTTATGTGTGAACTTGACCCAGATTCCTGCCAAATGTATGGTCATGGATGTTGTGGTGGCAGATGTGCCACCTAAGTATGGCATGCTGCTATCTAGATCATGGGGAGCCAAGCTGCAAGGAAAGATGCAGATGGATGGCTCATATGCCACTATCCCTATATTTGGCCAACTTAGAAGACTGTATAGAGAGTCCCAAATGAAATTCCTAGTCAGTAGCCCCGAGAGACCTGAAAATTCACCATTATACTCTGTACACACAGAACTAGATTCTTTCATTCTTTATAACGAACAATCTTTAGGAGAGCCAGAATCTGAATCTAGAGATACAAGCAAGGACGCAGAGCCCATGGACTTCAGTATAATGGCTACCCTAGAAGAATACGATGAAGAAAACCATGGGCAGGGTATTGAAAAAGAAACTCTGAGTGAACCAACAACAGAAACAGAATGTAAGCAGCAAGGTAGCCAACTCTCTGAACCCCGTGTGTGTCATGAAGAACAAAAAAACCCGCAGCCTAGTACAGACTCCCCAACGCAACATAATGGCGAACCCCTATGGGAGATGAATTTCAATGGGTCTTGTACTAGGAAAGATGTTGGGGCAGGGGTGTGGATACGTAACACAGAGAATGACCATGCTAAGAGCCATGCTGTAAATTTGCACTTCAAATGTACAAATAATATTGCAGAATATGAAGCTCTTATCCTTGGCCTGAATCTGTTGAAAAAATTGGGATCCCATAAGATAGCGGTACGAGGATATTCAGAGCTAGTCATAAAACAAGTAAACGGTGAGTATTCAACAAAACACCCCAGGCTCAGGGCATACAAGAATGATGCCATGGATATACTGAAAACATTTATGGAATATGAGCTGGTGTTTGTCCGTAGGGGTCAAAATGTTATCACAAATGGATTAGCTTGCCTGGCTAGTTCATATGCTAAGACTCCAGCCGACCAAAAAATCATCATTCAGACCAAATTTAGACCTGCAATGCCAGACAATGAAAAATATTGGCAGTTCTTTGAAGGAGATAAACAGATCGAGGATTTCCTGATAGGCAGAAACGAGTTTGAATTTTCTGATTCAGACTCTAAATCTGAGGACAACTGCCTGAGTGAAGAACCCTCTAATGAGGAAACCCCACCTTGTAGCATATAAATAAACACTTTTTCCCTAGAAACTTGAAGTGCAACCACAGAACGTGAAAACGCAGATAGTGAGGAAATGGAGGTGCTGCAGGCCAAAGATAAGAATACACCCAGAGGCCTGGCACCCTTGGAGGACCTTTTTGACTTTGATGACATAGCGAAAAGGCCCACTTTGGAACATGCAGATTCAGACGTAGAAGAATGCAACATAGGCACTGAAGATAAGCCCAAAATGATCGAACTGGCTAAGTCTATACCTGCAAACATGAAGAAGAGATACATTGACCTTTTCAAGGAATTCATTGACGTGTTTGCGTGGAGTTACGAAGACTTAAAGGCTTATGACACAAACATAATACAACAAAAAATACCCTTGAAGGAAAATCAGAAGCCTTTCAGACAAAAACTCTGCAAAATCAATCCAAAGAAATTGCCTGCAGTTGAAAAGGAGATTAAGAAGATGTATGATGCAGGCATAATAGTCCCTGTGAGTTTTTCTGATTGGGTATCAAATCTAGTGGATGTGGGAAAGAAAACAGGGGAGATCAGACTTTGCATAGACTTCAAAAACCTCAACAGAGCCTCCCTGAAAGACAACTACCCCTTGCCCAGAATGGAACATATCCTACAAAAGGTAGTGGGCTCTAAAAGAATCTCCCTGCTTGATGGTTTTTCTGGATACAATCAGGTCTTAGTACTCCCAGAGGATCAACTCAAAACAACATTTACCACTCCATGGGGCACCTTTATGTATGTGAAAATTCCCTTTGGACTGATGAATGCTGGGGCTACCTTCCAGAGAGCAATGGATATAGTTTTCTCAGATGAGATAAGACACTTCATAGTTATCTACTTGGATGACTTGACTGTCTTTTCTAAAACTGAAGAAGAACACTTGAAACATCTGAGGAAAGTTTTTGAAAAATGTAGAAGGTATGGTCTGTCACTAAATCCTAAGAAAACTATTTTTGGGCCGCAAGAAGGTAAACTTCCTGGCCATATTATATCTGAGAAAGGGATTAGTATAGACCCACAAAGAGTTGAGGGGTTACTTCAGATCACGCATCCAAGAAACATCACGGAGTTACAGTCCTTCATTGGGAAGATCAATTTCCTTAGGAGATTCATTCCCAACCTAGTTGAGCACCTTAGGAAAATGACCAACATGCTGAAGAAATGTGCCGGAATTAAGTGGACTGTTGAGGCCAAGAAATATTTTGAGTCGGTAAAACTGGCGCTCACTCAAGCCCCTATCCTGATCAGTCCAGATTTCTCAAAGGATTTTCTAATCTTTTCATTTGCCTCTAAACACACAATAGTCGCTGTCTTACTATAGAAAAACACAGAGGGAATGGAACAACCAATTGCCTTCTTCAGCAAAGCCTTGAGGGATGCACCCTTGAAGTACAACATTATGGAAAAGCAGGCCTATGCCCTGGTAAAGGCCTTAAAAGACTTTAGGGTGTACATTCTGCATTCTCACACCATAGCCTATGTTCCAAATATAGTGGTTAAAGACATCTTGTCCCAAGACCCTGATGGGAAAAGGGGCAAATGGATTGCTACTATTTTAGAATATGACCTTGAGATAAAGCCCACCAAACTGATCAAAGGTCAAGGCCTGGCCCAATTAATGGCTGAATCGAATTTACAAGCCCTTGATATTAACATGGTAAATGCCTTAGATGAGCAGGAAGTATCACCCCTCCCCACTGTTGAGGAGAAGTTTCAGAACTCTCCTTGGTATTCTGATATCCTTTATGTGCTCACCAATCTCAATGCCCCTCCAGAAATGTCCAAAACTAAGGCTAGATCCATAAATCTGAAAGCTAGAAACTACTGCATTTTGGATGAAAACCTATATTGGAAAAATCCAAATTGCCTATTGTTGAAATGTCTGTCTGAAACTGAAGCTGAAGGAATCAAACAAGAATTTCACACTGGGGAGTGTGGAGGCCACTTGAGTTGGAAAACCACTGCAAATAAAATACTCAGGGCTGGTTACTATTGGCCTACACTCTTCAATGATGTCCATAAAATTATTCTTACCTACCACAAATGTCAGATCTTCGAAGGCAGAAGAAAGCTCCTCGCCCTCCCTTTACAACCTATCACCGTAGAAGGTCCCTTCGTGCAATGGGGCCTAGACTTCATTGGGGAAATTCACCCATCTTCTTCTAGACAACACAGATGGATCCTAACTGCTACGGATTACTTCGCCAAATGGATAGAAGCCATACCCACTAGGAATGCCACTGATTCTGTCATCATTAGGTTCCTAGAATACTTCATCCTATCTCGGTTTGGCTGTCCAAGGAAAATAATCACTGACAATGTTGCTGCTTTCAGATCCAAGAAAATGGTTGATTTCTGTCATAGGTAGGGAATAGCACTTGTTCATTCAACTACCTATTACCCCCAGGGTAATGGCTTAGCTAAATCATCAAATAAAAGCCTGGTTACAATCATCAAGAAGCTGCTGGAAGAGAACAAAAATTCATGGCATAAAAATTTGGTACATGCTTTGTGGGCTGACAGGCTCACAACGAAAAAATATATTGGCATGTCACCATTCTAGCTTTTCTATGGAACCGAAGCAATTTTTCCTACCAGCCTGGGAGTGCCAGTGATTAAGCTTGTCCAAGAGATTTAGATAGAGGAAAACAGTATGGTGAGAAGAATCAATGAAACCATCCATCTGCAGCAAACAAGGGAGCAGGTTTATAGCAGAGCTGTCAAAGTTCAGGAAAGCATAAAGAGACAGTTCGACAAGAGAGCCAAAGCTTCAGATTTCAAAGTTGGGGACAAGGTTCTGAAATGGGATTCAAGGAGAGAGGACAAAGAAAAACATGGCAAGTTTTATAGTTTGTGGCAAGGTCCATATATTATCCAAGACACTGTGGGTCCTAATGCATTTTTATTACAAGAACTTGATGGTACAGAGCTGTTTGGGGGTCCTGTCAATGGCAGGATGCTTAAGCATTACTTTTGCTAAATTTCAGTTTCTAGTTTCCATTCCATTGTACATACCATTGCAGTGTTTTCTTCTGATCCAAAAAAAAAAAAGTTGGAGAGGTTCAAACATGCTCAAAACATGAACCTCCGAAAGGAAAAAGAGTGGCTCAAACATGATCAAAATCTGAGCCAAATGGGAGCAGAATAGCTGGTCCTAATATGCTCAAAACCTGGACCAGCAGTGAAAAGAGGAATCAGCTCTAACATGCCCAAAACCAAAGCTGAAAGGAAGAAAAAGAAGTGACTCTAACAAGCTCAAAACTTGAGTCACGAAAGAAGAAGGCTGCTGCAAGTTTCATATTTTAAGCCTTCACAGTTTCGTTTTCTGCAATATTCTATCCATGTGCAACTGTTTTTATGCCTTGGATCCACAGCATGTCAGAAAATTTAATCCTGGCTTGACTGTTCTTTCAATTTCTTGTCTTAGAATATAAAGAAGAAGTCTGCTGGACAGTTTAATCCCATCAGACATTAGATTAGGTAGAGAATCATGTGAGACCAACAGTCTAATCTGGTCTCATGGAGAAATAAGGGTAGATTTAGAATAGGTTTGTTTTCTGGTTGCAAAATGAAATGATATAAAGGGTCTGCCAGCTCAAATGCACCCTAGAAGAAGAAAAAATGTTAGGGCTGTAGTTGGGGTAGGTAGACTGGTTGGGAAAGTCTTTCTGCTGATGTTTTTCTCATATTGTAACAGCTGAAAATCAGAAAAAGAAAGGGATGTGCCAAGCAGTAGGCATCTGGCCTACACCAAAGATCATCTACTGGATTCTTGACTCCTTCAAGAAGAAGCCATCCCCATGTGGAGCCACTGTTAGCCCCCTACGAAATTCTTGTCAAGCGAGCAGGGGGCTAGATAGTTTTGGAGCCTTCAAGGAATGCATTTCTCCAAAAAATCATCATCCTTGAAGTCCCTCCATGCTTTGCACTATATTAATTTCCTATACTGATTCCCCATCCCAAAAGGCCTACTGTTACCCTTTGTACCCCTGCAAATAACAACAGTTTCCCCCTTTTCCCCTTGGACATTTTCCCTTTCTTCCATTCATTCCCACCATTAATCTCTCCATTTCCCCCATATCCCCTTCAGTTTCAGCCCATACCCTTTTCCTTGGCCTAATTTCCCCTCTTTTCCTCTATCGTTGGCATTATAAGGTTTCAAAAATGCATTTAAAAGGGTTAAAAACCTACATAAAACCTTATATCGGACCCTAGCCCCTCCCGCATAGGCCCTGCACCTTTTTCCTCCATATAACCCAACGCCGTGACCAAGGCACTATTTTCCCGTCGCGGCATCTCTGCCGTCCATTTGAATGCAAGATCCATCGGTCCGCAACGCGCCACCGCCGTTGTGGTCCCTGCCCCACACCATGCCCTGAAACCGCCTAGTTTATTCTGCACCACTTATCCGCGGCATGCGGTTTTCCCTGATAGCCTAGCGATTCCACTCACCGTCTGCCGTGTGTCCCCTATACAATGGAGAAACCGCTTTCTCCCCGCACGTTATCCATCGGTCCAAGCCTCATAGCGAAATCCACGTAGGCTGTCCGATCCCGAGCGCCCCATCCGACGGTCTTCGCTCCTCAAAGCCGCACAGTGTTTAACCCCCATTCGTCTCACCTGCAGGCCTACCGTCTGTCGCCCTCCGCCGTTGATCTCCACCATGATCGATGGTCCAGGTTCATTCCCACGCTGTTGACTTTTCCATTGTCTCCCGGTTTCGCCACGTCATCTCCACGCGTGCCCTCTGTACTTTCTCCCATTCCATTATGTATACCTGGTTCTTTTTGTGTTGTTTGATGTTTTTTACGTGTATTCGCTCTGTATTCCGCCAACCTCCACCAGAGCGATTCTCCATTGTTCTTCCGCATTCTTTCTGCCATGTCACCAATTGCATGGCCTTTTTCCTCCATCCCCACTACATCCATTGTCCATCCATGGTGTGTTCTTCACAGTTTTCGTGTTTTGTAGGATTGTAAATGATAAAAGAGCGCTATAATGTGCAGCCTCTGTTACAGTGACAGAGAAATCAAGAAATATCATCTTCAGCGGCTGAATTTATGAGCAAAGACCCAGGAAGGTGAAGATAGGACATTTGTGGGAAGAACAGGATTCAAACTCTGTGGAAGACCTTCCAGCACCATTTAAAGCTCGAGCTAACCTATCATAGGTAGAAATGAAGCAGCAGAAGGTTTCAGTACAAAACAAGGAGATTAAGGCACGTCAAAGGAAACCTTGAGCCTTAAATCTGCAGTTTAAAGAAGCAAAGCACCAGTTTGAAGACCCCGAGGATCGATCAAAGGTCCTAAACACAAGTAAAGGTAACATCAAGGTTTATTCAGCAGCAGTATGTTTTTCTTCATTGAGGACAGGGCGCCCATACAGCTTTTATTATGCTCAATTTCCCTGAAGAAATTTCCACCCTAACAATAGTTCAAAACAATTGGAACATTTATGTAGCAGACTACTCAGTGGTTCATTTGCCTTTTGTTTATTCAGCACAAGTACAACACCGTAGCCAAAATATGTCAGAATCATATCTGAGAAGATCACTCTTTTGCAAAAGAGGAGACAGAGATTAAATACTCAGCATTCAAACAGAATGGGTCTCGGCCCAGTTTCTTTTCAGAGTTTTAATTTAGCATTTAGTTCCTCACCTACCTCTACTATTTCTCTTCAGCTATAAAACTCAGAAAGAAAGGTTGTTGTAGGTTGTTGATGAGATATCAGAGAAATTCAAGAGTTTTCCTCTTGAGACAAGTTCTCTGTGTGATATTGTAAGATAGGCTGAGATTTGATGTATTCAAACTGAATGTTCAAGCTGTGGGCAATGATGTACCTGATTGGTGCTGTTTTTAATATGATAAGCATATTTCTTTGGACCCTGATCTAAATCAGCTGGTGATGTTTTCCTATCTCTGTGTTTGATTTCATTTCATTCCATTTCTACTGGCTCGCATCAGAAGTTTGGCATAAGATTTACCCTTGATAGGTACCTTATGTTGCTGCTCTCCCAGCCTTTTATGTTTTCTGCTTATATGTGTATCTAAATATTGATTTCAATTGATTTAACCAGTGTAGTGGATGTTATTTCCTGCTCCCTGATGTATGAATTGAAGAAATATATGTTTATATGTTCTTGCTAGGATTTAGTTGGATGAGTTGAGAACACTGGGAGGTCTAGAACCCTGTCTCTGCCTCACTAGGATCTTTCCATCTCAGTTAAGCCTTTCTAAGATCCCTTGTATTGCCTCTGATTTTTTCCAAGCAGGTCTAGAGTTAGATGACCTTTGACCTGATCTATAGAGAGAATTGGACAGTTCTTATCCTTTCATTTCCAGTCCTTAATGTCCCATTCCAAATATCATCTCTAAGATCCAAATTCTCTGGATGACTAGCCCAACTGAAAGCTTGCACATTGAACACAAGTAAACCCTTTCTTGACTCCATTGCCCAATGGCCTTGATGTTCCCTGAGTTATTTGTCTTAGCCTAATCCCCTCTATGCTCATCCTTGTCTTATATTGGACCTTCCTTTCTTGATTCCCAACAACCAAACACAAACAATCAAACAAACAACCCTAAGCCTATAACTAGCCTAAAATCATAACTTAGAGCTTCAAAGATATACACTTTGACTCATATAGAGAGATCCCTCTCTGGACCTAGGAGGGCTGGATCCTAAGGTCTGAAAGTGGTTCTATGTTGTCTCATATTTTGGTCTTGTCAACCTGGCCAAAACATGGGAACCCCAACACATCCCATGTGAAATAACTGCTATCACATACACATCTATCTACAAGTTGCACTGCAATATTCCAATTTTTTCCTTCAATAAATTGGAATATTAATTTTGTCTATTTTCACTTATGAGTTGAATAATTGGGTAAGGAGGCCCAAACACAATAATAACATGGATGAAATCCCTCTAAATATGAAAAGGGATCAGCAATGGAACTAGATTTCACACCCTCATGTGTGAAAGGAGACATTTGCAAGGAGACTAGGTCAAGTTTGACCAAGTCAAACAATACTGCCTAAAGAGGTGTAGCTTGCTTAAGAAGACAGCGCAGAGAAAGAGGAGGGAATATTCCTTGAAGGAGGAAAACCTAATAGAGTGGGACCCATGAAGATGGAGCTTTCATTGTATAAAATGAGGGCAAGGCAGCCATTATTTTACATGGATATGATTATTGATTTTGTGGTCTGTATGACTTCTTGCATCCTTCAGCTGTTTGGTTGAGCTTGCAGTGTTGTTTAGCACAGGGTGTTCCCGAGCGGGGATCCCAAATCTTTCCTTGAGAGGCCTCTTGGAATATCATTGCACTATCATTTCCACATTTTGGCATTCTGGCAAAGCTTCAGTCTCATAGAAAGTGCAGTTTTGTTTAGAGTTGGGTTGTGTTGCAGGGGTTTAGAAGTGGAGGAGAGAAATCTCCAATTTATGAGCTTATTTTCGAGTGAGGGGATAATAACTTCACCTATTGAGTTGATTGGGAGTTTTTTTCAGCTGATAGATCATTCCTTCAGCTCCATATCAGAATTCATTTCCAGGGAGTGCGTAAGTCAGGCAACAGAAATGCAGTGAGTAACTCAAAAAAGGCTGAAAATCTAAACTTAAAATGTGGCCAAACCATTGTTGGGTTTTTCTGGGTTTTTTGAGTAGAATCCATGATTAGAAACACGGATCATTCTAAGCACTCTAACATCCTTTCACACATGTTTCTTCTCCTCAAAAGTAGTAGTTTCCACCAGCAGTAGCAGTAGCAGGACAACATTTCCAGTGCTTGGTTTCTTTGGTGTATTTCAGCCATCTCGTGGCTTGAGTGCATTCCTTTTGGAGCGCTGTGTAATCTCATTTTCTGTTATACATAATGATATGGATCTGTTGTTTTCTACTCATAGACAATGATGTCTTAATGTAATTTCTAGTTGCAGCATATTTCTGGCATTATCCAGATTTTAGTGCTATGTTCCTATTTTGATTTCATTGGAATGCTGCATAGGTTCTATATTCCTGTCTTTTCCATTTTGGAATACTACAGTGGTATCAAAGAAACTTTCTTGGCTTGGCCTGTGTGTCTTAGGCCAAGAAGATGAGAGTGATGAAGAAGATGAGTTTAAAGAAGATTGAAGAACCAGAGATTCAGAGAGAACCTCTCCAAGGAGGTCAAGAAGATTGAAGAAGAAGAAGAGGAAGGACCGTGCACTTCCTATTCTCATCGAGAAGAAGAAAAGCATGAAGGACACTTGGATTATCAGATTCTAAGTGATTACCTTGTTGAGTATAGATCTCAACCTAGAGCCTTCAAGAAGACTCTAGATTTCCCTCATTTCATCCAGTTGAAGGAAGAGAAGAGACCCTATAGCCGAAGAGAAATCAAAGGCAATAGATTTATGTTGTCTACCTTTGATGGGTTGTCTACAACAAGAACTTGGGTGAGAATGTTGGAGGCATTTTTCTTACGACATCCTGTAGTAGAGGAAGAAGCTGTTGAAGTCTCAACACTGCACTTGGAGGGTGAAGCCTATGTTTGGTGGTTCAGCCACTTGAGCAATGTAAGGGTGAAAATTTTTGCAATGTTTACTCAAAGGTTGATCAAAACCTTTGATGAAGAAGAAACAAAGGAAGGAAAGCTCACACCACCACTTGAGGAGCATTGTAATAATGTTGTCACACTCATGGAGGAGAAGCTACATGCATCAACAGTTGGGGAAGCCAACACTTTGGAGGAAGGAACTCTTGCAGCCCTACAAGAGGTTCCAAATTCACATCAAGGTATGAAAATATTTCCACAATTTAATGTTGTAGAAATTTCTCTTCATAATTGTTGATATTTACTTTTACATGACCAAGGGTCAAATCCCACTACTTCTATAGAGAATCTTGGTTGCACTGCGTTGTGCAACATGGAAACATTAAAGGAGGAATAAAACCATCATTCTCATGAGCCATTGTTGGATTGTACATCACACTTGAGGTTGGGGTTTGAAGACTTGATGGAAGATAGTAGACATATGTGAGTGAGAAACCCTCTCTCCTTTCAAGATGACACTTTCTCAATGAGCTCCTCTCAGCTCAAAGAGAAACTTCTACTTTCAGAAGATCCAAGACCTCATTGGTTTTTGAGGACTACTGTTGAGAGGGAGGTCTCAAGGAGAGATCTCATTAGAGGTACCCTTCAACACAACATGGAGTGCAAATATTTTATTCCTTTCTCACAGAAGCAGATAGAAGATGGAGGACATCTTTGGATGGATAACATCTCTCATGCTTGTGTTGGACATTCCTTGAGCCATACACATCATGATGGGAGGTTTTTTCCTACCACCTATTTGGGTCCTCATAGGGTCTCATTGATCCTTGAGAAGGTTGCATTTCAAAATCCCATGAAGTGAAAACACAGAGATTTGGTTTGGAAGGATGGTAGCCCTCATAGGAGGAGTACCAAGATGAAGAGAAGGAGAAAGCATCCACAAGTGATTGAGTGGATGTGGTTGATGAGCAAGGAGTTGGGAGGCTACTTGCAGATATATGACACCGAGCAACAGGAGGCTTGGCTACGCTGGTTACTCTTGAAAGAGTTTGGCCATCACTTGGCATACACTCTTCCTAAGAGTAGGAGGATGGAGGAGAGATGGCAGGATACTTGCATCATTGGGAAGCATATAGTATGGATGCATGGTGTCGATGTGATACTCATATCATTCATTATGTCTTCATCACCTGAGTTGTATGATGGAAGTATGGGAGGGCAACAAAATATTTTGTTGCTTGGCTTTTTCTTGGGAGAGCAGGAACATATTTTCTCTCACACTTTGCATGATGTTGCAGGAGGAGGAGATGGAATTATCTGGTTGGATTTTGATGATAGAGAGGTACTTCCACCTTGGGAGGAACTTCTTATGTATTGCAGTATTACTAGAGGAGTCTTTGAGAAGGAGCATGTCAAAGAATAGAGCTTTGTATTGACAGGAGCTTATTTGCATGAGCTCACAGTGTTGTTACTTGGGAGCAAAGACTTATGGAGGGAGTGTCCCCAAGATCACTTCACATTATATGCACTTGTTTAAAAAGGAGGAGGTGATGATGATGGAATAGTGGATATAGACATCTATCACTATGACATATTCTTCTTGACTTGGATTTCCAATCATGAGGAAGAGGATCTTCTTGCAGCACATGGTACATTCTTCTTCATAGCATGCCAAAGCACTATGGAGGACTCACTCATGGATCCATGTACCATATTACTTCCAGCATATGGTAAGAAGTTTTTTTATACATTCATTGATTTTCATACTCTTACCATTCCTATGTAGTGCACTGCTTCACAAGAGGGCAAGCTTGTCACATTGCTCCATGATCATTGTTGGGCCAATCTACATGATGGAGGCATCCATATTTTATGTGCCCTTGGGCAAATGTTTTATCATCACATCTATGTTCAGTTTTTGCACCTAAACATTCACCATATGAGGACATGCATGACTAACTATGTAAAAAGAAACATTTTTCCTTGTACTTTTCTGAAGCAGCAGCTGGGAAAATTGCGTTGTCACTACTTGGAAAGTTGTTGGTACCTTCTTGCACCATATGACACCTTCAGAATTTTCCTCATATTATTGTTGATCATGACTTCATTTTCTGATATGGATCTGATTTGTATTGGAAGCATGATTATGAGAGAGACACATGAGTTGGATGTGTCCTTGATGGGAAATAATTCCCACATTTTCTGCACTACATGTTCTAATGGGAGCATGAGAAGAGATATGGCCACCACAACCACCTATTTGTTTTATTTTGAGGTGAGCCATGAGTTTGATAGCCATCCATTATACATCCATGGGAAATTATTTGGTCATGTATTGTTGACACATTCAACCATGTACTATTCATTAGTAGATGTGATGATTCTTGTAGACTACTTGCCATACTATTTTCTGGAGATGCCGTGGATGAGATTGCGGTGTGTCCTTTTGAGACATTTTTTGTATCATGAAAAATCATGTGAAACCTTCAGCAAACTTTTCATTAGGATGTTCTATGATGATCATGTCCTATTCATCATGGATGGAACATTTTGGGCCAGCTTGTTTTTCAATGTTGGAGGATAACTCTTTGGAGGATTGTTCTTTAATTTTCCATTTGAGGGCAATAATTTTGCAGCCCAGGATCAGCACACACTCTACAATTATCATAAGTGGAGAGGGGGATGGCATGGGGTAAGCTATGATGCTTACCATGTTCATATTTTCAGCCCACCTTCATTTCTGGAGCTTGAGGTGGAAGGAGATTTTCAGGAGTTGCCATGTTGGGAGGTGATTCATTTTGTTTGGATGATTTCCTAGGGATGGAGGATCCACATGGGGAAGATGTTCCTCATCAAATTTCAGACTCCATGCCTTGGGTGGAGACTTTCTAGTTCTATCCTTGCAGTTTCTTGAGGACAAGTAACATTTGGGAGGGGAGGACTGTAATATTCCAAATTTTTCCTTCAATAAATTGGAATATTAATTTTGTCTATTTTTACTTATGAGTTGAATAATTGGTTAAGGAGGCCCAAACACAATAAGAACATGGATTAAATCCCTTTAAATATGAAAATGGATTAGCAATGGAACTAGATTTCACACCCTCATGTGTGAAATGAGAAATTTGCAAGGAGACTAGGTCAATTTTGACCAAGTCAAACAATGCTACCTAAAGAGGTGTAGCTTGCTTAAGAAGAGAACGCAGAGAAAGAAGAGGGAATATTCCTTGAAGGAGGAAACCCTAATAGAGTGGGACCCATGGAGATGGAGATTTCATTGTATAAAAGGAGGGCGAGGAAACCATTGTTTTAAATGGATATGATTATTGATTTTGTGGTCTGTATGACTTCTTGCATCCTTCAACTATTTAGTTGAGCTTGCAATGTTGTTTAGCATAGGGTGTTCCCAAGCGGGGATCCCACCTCTTTCCTTGAGAGGCCTCTTGGAAGAGCATTGCACTATAATTTTCACATTCTGGAATTCTAGCCAAGCTTCAGTCTCATATACTGCGCAGTTCTATTTATAGTTGGGTTGTGTTGCAGGGGTGTAGTAGTGGAGGAGAGAAATCTCCAATATATGAGCTTATTTTCCAGTGAGGAGACAAGACCTTCACCTACTGAGTTGATTGGGAGTTTTTGCAGCTGATGGATCATTCCTTCAGCTCCATATCAACAGTCATTTCCAAGGAGTGCGTAAGTTAGGCAACAGAAATGCAGTGGGTAACTCAAAAAAGGCCAAAAATCCAAACTTAAAATCTGGCCAAACCATTTATGGGTTTTTCTGGGTGTTTTGAGTAGAATCTGTGGTTAAAAGTGTGGATCATTTAGAGCACTATAACAACCTTGTGCACATGGTTCTTCTCCTCAGCAATAGTAGTTTCCAGCAGTAGTAGCAGTAGCAGCACAACATTTCTAGTGCTTGGTTTCTTTAGTGTATTTCAGCCATCTCATGGCTTAAGTGCATTCCTTTTGGAGCACTGTGTAATCTCATTTTCTATTATATGTAATGATATGGCTCTATTGTTTTTTTCTCATATATTATGATGTCTTAATGTAATTTCTAGTTGCAGCATATTTCCGGCATTTTCCAAATTTTAGTGTTATGTTCCTATTTTGATTTAATTGGAATGTTGCATCGGTTCTATATTCTTGCCTTTTCCATTTTACAATATTACATGCACATTTAATGAACATAACATACATGACCTAACAATATACACATCATGATGATCACCAACATGTAAATTAAGTACAAATGCAACATGAACATAAAATACATGGACCATATATATATATATATATATATATATATATATATATATATATATATATATATATATATATATATATATATATATATAACTGAATAATGTAAAAAATATACAATTGTAATATAAATTTCATGAATCAGCTGGTGGTACATCATCAATAGCAATAATAGTAGAGGCCTTCTCAATCAATGGTGCAGCCTCAATGATCGATGGTCCAACATGCTCAATATCATGAGTACTATTGGATGCTGCAGGCTGTTGACTAGATGTGGCCGATGGTCTAACCTGCTCTCCATGATGACTGCTACTCGATGCTAGTGGAGGCTACTCATCTGGCGCAACGCGAGGTGAGATATCTTCAAATGATGAGTCACTACTCGTGGAATATCGATCATGTGCTGTGTCATGACCATGCTTATAACGTGAAATGGTCCTCCTCAGCCACGTAACTATGGTCGTAGCTTCTACGACATGTCGCGTCAGGTTTTACATGTTACACCGCATGCCTCTCCACATATGTAACAACTTACCATCGGCCTGTATGTTTCTCATATTAGCGGGCCTCATGCCCGCCTCAATAATCAATGTAGTGGGTTGGTCGCTCAAATCCATCATGTATCTACTATCAAGCCGACCGCACCTAGCAAAAGGCTGTACCGATGCACCAGCAGGAGTAGGTCTCTCTACATCAGCCTCCTGATGATCCTCAGCATCTGACATGCCCTAATCGTCATTAGGATCCACACCAGGATTATGTGGTGGTGAGGGCATGTCCTCGCCATCAAAATACCCAATGTCTGCAACATATATACAAGTACGCAACAATAACTAGGCAATTTCATTACACAATTTAATAAAAACAAGTTAAAGAACATGTTAGAATAAATTTAAATAAAACAATAATATTACCTCTATCATTCGACTTCTCATCAGCTGTGAAGAGGATTTTAGCACACCCTCACCAATCCAAACTCACATAAGGACAGGGGATAATAATTAAGGGATGCTCATCAAAACTGGCTAGCAACTCCAACGCATCATTCGATATCCTCACTCGAAACATAGTCTCACCCCTCTTGGGAATCATCTGCCCCCACATGTGCCTCCATGCCTCGAACATCGACCTACGAGGCTCCCTAAAAAAAGTAGGCCTCGTCTATGGAAACCTATCAAAAAATAAACAAAAATAGCTGAAGAAAAAGGGAAGTTGACCCTCCCTTGTGAATGAGCACGACATCTATATAAGGTTGTACAGAACTTTCGCAAAAAAATGGCAGACCACTTAACAAGTCATGGCTCCTGTAGTAAAGAATAAACATAATATATAAGCGAGCAATTAATGTGTTTCCCGTCACTGGTGTTGTGTGAAATGGTCGTAATGAGAAGTGAGAGGCACCTCACCTCCTGACTACAAAATGCACCAATATGTAATTGACCTCCAGAGACCTAAAAATCTGAAGGAGACAGTGTATCTGCGGTAAGGTATCTTTGGGAGTACACTAAATGAATCCCTGTGGCATAGCCAGCTAGAACATTTTGGAACAAGGGAAAATACACCCCTCTTTAATAGCCCTGTAATGAAATATATATCCTCCTCAGTGGGCATGTACCACTGGTTACAACCAACCCAGAAAGCATGTTGGTGGGCATTCCACCTACAGATAAGATGTCTCAAAAATAAACCATGGCCCTTTAGGGAAGTAGCCTCCTCATAGAACTTGAGGAGGCCTACCTCCCTTAGGAGCCCCTGGGTAGATACTGTAACAGGGTGAGGGTATGCATCTCTCTCCCTCTCTTGTACCTCCCACAAGAAAACCATGTTATACTGGTCTGCCTATTGTTGATGTTATTCCCCTTCTTCTCTCCTTTCATGTCTCTGAATGATTGACATATTAAATGAAATATTTTTATTGAATGAGACATGTATTTAGAAATATACATATATAATGTTTTTTGGAAAAAAAAAAAAAAAAAAGTCAGTGCGCTAAAAAAAACAAGCATGCACTGGTCCCGATGCATCGTTTTATGGAGCACACCGGTGGCGGTGCACTAGATAATATTCAACACACTGGCAATGGTGCTCCTGAAAATTTTCACCACACCGTTGACAAAGTACAGTGTCAGGAGTGCAGTGTGCTAACTAAATTCTACGCCCCGGGGTGTGTAGTTAAGTCAGCCTACCGACCTCCTTCCATCATTACATAGTCAACGGTGTGGTATTTTACCAGGCCGCACCGTTGACACTGTAGAAATGCGAAATGGGATGCACTGACAAAAAAGGCTGCCTCGGGGAGGATATTTTATTCAATGCAATGTGTTGCCGCTATTCCACTTGGTCAACAGTGAGGCCGGGTAACTGACCGCACCATAATTTTTTTAAAATTTTAAAATAATACTGTGCGCCTTCGGTACTGCCCAGAACTGATGCAGATACTGTTAGCACTGGTTGACTAGGCCGCACCATTGACCCTGTTAAAATTAGGAATGTGGTGCGTTGACAAAAATACCCGCCCCGGGGCGTATATTTAAGTCAACGCACCACGTTGCCACTATTCCACATGGTCAACGGTGCGGCCGGGTAAACGACCGCACCACAATTTTTTTTAAATTTTAAAATAACATGGTGCGTCTTTTGATATTGCGCCAGCACTGGTGCATATATCATTAGCACCGGTTGCGGTGCGGCCTGTAAATTTACAGGAAGCACTACGAACCAGTGTGAGCCGGACGACTTGAGTGCATCGCGTGACAATTTGTTTTTCTTTTAAATGGTTATTTTTAAGGTTATTTGAAATTCTAATCCGATAAAAGGCTTAGTTATCAAAAAAAAGAAAATTACCTATACATTTGGCCGTCGAGGAGACATATTGGCTATAGAATTTTGAAAATAAAATTTTCCCACCATTTTGCAAAATTCAAGATGGAGATTGGTGGGCAATGCACAGCAGCAGTGCATGTAATGGGTGCAATGGGAGCACCGATGTTAGGGTGGCTCAGACAAGGATAAATTTCACCAGTGCTTGAGAACTCTGGAGCACTGAGAAGAGTGAAAAATGCATTTTTTGGCCGTATTTTTATTTATTTAACCCTGTTCTAGTTTGCGAGGTTTTATGGGCGCACTGGTGCAGTTGCTTAATACCGCACCAGGCGGATTCTATTTTCACGTGCTTTTCTATGAGGCACCAGTGCGAAAGAGTTGTAAAGCACCAGTGCGCTATAGTAATACGACGCACCGAACGAGTGTGTATAGAGTGCATGGTGTTTGATGTGCCAATGTTTTTTTCACACCGGTGCCTTCTCTTGTTGAATGTACCAGTGAGATTTACGATGATAAGCGCACTAGACGAAAAAAATCCGCAAAAACCTCCGCCCGCGAACCTCCTCTAGTAACATCTGCTAGAAATGTATTTTTGGGGTATTTTTATAAGGGGTTCCTCAAAAACATCCACTAGAGGGTCCTTTCCTTGTAGTGAAGACAAGAACAAGATCTTATCTTCAGTCTCTTGGAGTAGATTTTTGGGAAATTGTTGAAGGATGTTACCAATATCCAGCTACAGTTCCCACAGATCCAACAACAAGGAAGAACTATGAAACTAATGTTAAAATATGTCAATGCATTATTGGGAAGCCTGAACGAATCCGAATTTTTCAAGGTTATGCAGTTAAATACAACAAAGGAGATATGGGACAAAATCATTCCAAGCTATGAAGGCGATGCCAAGGTAAAAAGTGCTAAACTCCAATCTCACAGAATTCAATATGAAAATCTCAGAATGCATAATGATGAAAGTATTTCTAGTTTATTTTTGCATCTAGATGAGATTGTAAATTGTATGAGAAATCTGGGTGGAGACATAAGAGACACAACTTTAGTAGAGAAAATATTAAGATCTCTAACTCCTAAATTCGAGTCAAAATTATCTGCTATTAAAGAAAAGCGGAATCTACAGACTCTTACTGTTTTTCAACTTCATGGGATCCTGACTACTTTTAAAATGAGAAAAGGAGGTTTGTTTTAAGTAACATAAATTTCTTTTAGAACTACTACAGAAGGAAAGGACAAGGAAGAAAAAAAAAAGAATTAGGGTATGTAGATTCAGAAGAATATGAGGTAAATTTTGCAAAGAAAATTCAACTTGGCATTGGAAGATTCAAAGATAAAATTCCTTTCAAATTTTTTTCTTGTGGAAGAGTGGGTCATTATGCTGCTAAATGTCCTCGTAAAGATAATGATGAAAAGGGAAAGGATTTAGAAAAAGGTAATAGGACACGATTTGTCAATAGAAAAATTTACTATACTCATGAAGATAGTGATGGCTTGTCAAATAGTGAAAAAGGTTAATCTGATCAAGACCTTAGACTTCTCATGGAATTTGAAAAGGAAACTAGTGATCAAAGGATCATTATTTATCGCAAAAATGAAATTTCTCATAAATTATCCTAACTAGAGCGACCAAATAGAGCTCATCACCAGGATTCCAATGCAACTTGTTTCATCAAAGTAAGACTTCGTATGAGTAAGTTATGGTTTACTATCCATTTTCTCAAATAGGTAAAAAATGTGCAGAACAGTGACAGACTGATGACTTGGTAGTCTAGTCAGCTCCTCAGGAATATCCAGGGAATATTCCTCCAGGTTTTTGCAAATGACACTGTTACAAGTGTCACAATGAGATTTTCCAATTTTTCTTGGGGAAATTGAAATTTTCTTCCTATTCTAAGGTTGAAATTTTAATTGTATGGTGCATTATTATTTTTACATTTGTGTATTTGAGCTAATGGAGAAGGGCTACGTGGAGTAGTTAGAGGCTGCCACATGCCCTCCCCCATGGCCTTGTATGGTTCACATTATCCGAACTCCAATGTTGGACCTTAGCTTATGGTGGAAAGCTTTCATATTCGGTGGATAGGCTAACTATGGAGGGTATCCACAATTGGCTAACATATGTAACATGATGGGCTATTCCTATTCTACATAGTAGAAAAATAACCCGGTGGACACCTAACTTTGTAGACTTCTAAACTTGGCAAAGGCGATAACTATCTGGTGGAGTAGCTTTAACTGGTACACTGACACCAGAACTAGCGGACTAGCTCTAAACCTGGTGAAGGTATATATATGGTTTATATTCGAAAGTCTAAACTTTAGATATGCAACAATGAAATGCACAAATTGTTTTTGTTTGGGGGTCAAGGTTGAACCTAAGACCACCCGCGCACAACTCCATAGCTCTACCGTCTACTCTACACTGTGGGTCTTAACCGATAAGGCGCCCTCTTGTATTTGAAGTTAAAACACACCATGTTTGGAGGTCTGGAAAGGGACAACCTTGCAAGCCTACCCCCTCCCATATGCTAAATAGCAGAGAACCGAGCACTTATCACCGACGACGTTCAAATCTGTTAAACCATATTATCATCACTAATATGTAGATTAAAGCTACATAATCCGCAATTTTTCATTAAAAGCGCTTAACATTAAACACATCATTAACTCCAATTAAAACTCACTTATATTAAGATTAATGTGCAGTTAGACTGGTGGCATAGCTAGCAGATTCCGCCAAATGTGGCAGAGCTCCAGTTTTAGTGGAGAAATTGCAGGAAATTTTAGTTTTCCCATAACTGAGGCAATGTTCGACCAATTTTGGCTCTGGAAGAGTCATTAATAGCATTATTTTATGTTTTAGAGCCATTGGAAAAAGTTTAAGAGGCAAAAGAGGCCATCTACAAAGGTTTCTGCTGCCTTGAATATTTTTTAAGCCTAGGGCCACCAAGAGGGAATGCCATGCCCAAAGAATTTGGTAACCATATTGAGTAAATAAATAGTCATTTTTGATACATTTTGACATTTGAAACTCATTGGAATAGGTTCCAAGAGAATTTTATTCATGTAAGCAGAATTTTGAGCACAATTTATCTAATATAGAGGCCCAAGCTATGGAGTTGGACCAAGGAGATGTAGCCCATGCGGGGTGAAATCCTTCGTCAAAACTCTATTTTAATGTATCTGTTTGTGAAGGTTTGCTATCATTTATGTTTCTCCTATTTAGCCATTTAAATTCATGCTTTATGCTTTCAAAAACACTCATAAAATTCACTTTTAATTACCTCTTTAATACACATAAGAAACAAGGGAACCTACACATCAAGCATAAGATTAGTAAATAAGTTTTATATCTGAAATTTAAATTAGCACACCAAAACTAACATTCAGATTCAAATCAATTTGATATCCAAGAAAGGTTGAAAGACAAGGTTATTTTCTTGGTAATTGCTTGAAGTTTTGTGCAAGTTTAATTGTTGCAAATTTGTGATGACAAGGTTAAAGTTGCAGAAAGGTGAAGGGAAATTGTTGGTTGCAAGTCCTGAGATTAGGACCAAAAGAAGGAGGGCTGAAAGAGAATCATACTCACGCAAAATTCCACTCATAGTTGCACTTGAGGAACCTCAAGTTTTATCTCAAGAAGCTAAGATTGAAGAGGTACAAGCATCAGAAGTTGAGATTGAATCCTTAGACATTATGTCATGTGTTGCGGAGACTCAAAGACATTCAAAAGAGGAAGATCTCAAGAGATACTTCAAGGACATTAAGATAATGGTTAAAATCATGTTTGATGCATTCACTGTAGAAAGGGCAGGAGAAGGTTTTAAGCCTCCATATGAAGAAGGAAATTCATATGGTAAGAAGGATGAAGAGAAGAGTTCAAAGGGTATCGAAGGAAAGCCACCTCCATCTCCACCATCTTCATCATCCTCATCATCGCCATCAGCATCATGTTCCACTTCCACCACAAAAGGAAAAAATCCATTACTCAAATTAGACATTAAGTTTGAACTACCTATGTAAAATTGCAAGGTAAATGGAAAGAGGCTTGAAAATTGGATACGTCAATTGGAGGTACATTGTATAATTCAAAACCTTCATGAAGATGAAATAAATATCCAGGTGGTTTATTTAAGGTTAGAAGGAGCAACACTAGTTTGGTGGGAAGAAAAGACTCAAGAGGAAATGTGAATCCATGGTAAGATATCCATTTCTTGGGTTGATTTTATTTCTTCCATTAAAAGATAGTTTTATCCATTATCATATATTCCAAAATATATTATGAGTTGGAAAAATTTTAAGCAGCTCAAGGGTCAAACAGTTCAAGAATAT
The DNA here is from genome assembly GCA_034641835.2 of Pinus albicaulis. NCBI lineage: Eukaryota > Viridiplantae > Streptophyta > Pinopsida > Pinales > Pinaceae > Pinus > Pinus albicaulis. The sequence goes on along the minus strand of CM076584.1, from coordinate 195,170,016 downwards.
ACCTAGGAGTTTAGAAAGAGAGATTTTTTGTTAGGAATAAATTTGAATTCCCAAGATACACTCTTGAAATATATTGGGGGTTTACATTCCTATTTGAAGCATACTATTCTTATGTTTAACCTAAGAAATTTAGATGAATTTTTTCTACAATTCAGACACTTAGAGGCAAGGGGAAAATGAAATATAGAGGAGAAAAGTGAAAGTGAGGGTAAAGGAAAAGGAAATTTTTTTGGAAGAGGAAAAATAAATAGCTATGTAAAAAGAGATAAGGGAAAAATCACATGCAAAAAATGTTAAAAGACTGGCCATGATGAAGACCACTATTGGCAACTTCATCCAAAATTGAAACCAAATAGTCTGAAAGCCAAAGACAAGGGAAAAATTGTTGCTATAGATGCACATGACATACAGTCAGATTCAGGAGATGTGACAAAGATTACAACCATGGGTTTGAAAGGTAAACATGTTGCAAGCACTAGTTATTCAAACTATTCAAATGATACTCATGATGAAGATACAAGAATGGAACTTTTCTAGGTTAGAGTTGTCTCTAAACATACCAAGATTGATACACTTTTTGATAGTGGGTCACAAGCTAACTTAATTTCCAAAGATTTGGTTAAGAAACTAGGTTTTGAAACTATTAGACATTCAAGACCATATCCTTTGGGTTGAATATGTAAGAATGAAAAACTGTAGGTTACAAGGAAGTGCTTACTAAGATTCTCCATCAACTCAGACTTTCTTGATGAAGTTGAGCTTGATGTGGTGCTACTTGAAATATCAGGTATTTTATTTGGAAGTCCTTATCTGTATGATAGGAAAGCTGTATTTCATCACCATGAGAAAAAGTCTCACTTGTTCAAGGATGGTATTGAGTACATAATTATAGTGCATAAGAAGAAGACAGGTTTGTCTCTTATACATGAAAGTGAAATGAAGAGGATTGTGAATGTAAGTCAGAACTTGAAATTGTTGATGATCAAACAAAGAGATATATAGAATCACACTTTTAAAAAATATGCTTATGCTTGTAATGAGTTGTTTCAGGATGTTACCCTACTTCCTTTGAAAGAAGGTGAAAAACATTTGCAACAGTCATAATTAGTGTCCAGCAGTGTTGGAAACAAGATGACGGTGCAAGAGGATGCAAAGGTCAAAGAGAAAGTGACAAAGAAACTTGGAAAAGAAGCCATGGCATCCACAAATGCTAGTTTATGGCTTCCAAAAGCATAATATTCCCAATTTTCCATCATATTATTGGAATATTAGAGTTCTTAATTTTCTTAATTAATTAAGTAAATAAGAGGGTGGAGGGACCCACAAACCCCATAGATAAATAAAATACACTTTCGATGTGTGTATGTGGATATTTTAGAGTTATATCTTCATTATGGAGTAGTGAAGTTTCTTCTTAAATGAAGGAATACTGGAGATCATGACACATTAATGATATATGATGGAGATCATGGATGAAGTCAAATGAGATCAAGGTGCATTCAAAGTAATATCATATATAAATAATGATGACATAGTGGAGGAAGTAGTGCATCTATTGAACACATGATGGAGAGAGTGGAAATTAAATGCAGAGATGGTGGAGAACATGGAGAGACAATGCAGTCTTCATGGAGGCTAGTGGCCACATGTGCAGCGCAGTTATGAGGTGGTTCACAGCTATGGAAGGCTCACAAAGCATATAAGGGAGATGAAGGCAACAATAGAAGGAAGGATTTGTATTATTATTTTTGACCTTTTTAGATCTATATTTGTCATGCGACATTTCTATGTACTCTTATGTTGTTTAGTTAAGTCTACAATGTTGTTTATCACACGGGTGTTTTCAAGCAGAAATCCCACCCTTACACATGGGCGAATTCGAATGCCTAGTCTCGGATGGTTTCTTTGAGCAGCCATACATCATCAGGAATTGGTGCCACATTTAGCCACTCTCATATGCACTTTCAGTCCTAGTAATAGCACATTCCTTCTTGAGGGTTTGAGAGGTGGAGGTTGTTTCTAGCATTTAAGCTAGGAAACCAATGGAGGGTTCATCCTTTCACCTTGGTCTTCAAGTACAGCCTTTGAGGATCAACATATCTATATCTGACATTCATTCCAACATTTCATATCTCCAGGTAGCAATAGTCCCCTCAAGGATTGCGTGGTCAAGTCTTGTAGATCTATTAGAGGAAGGAAGTTTCTAGTATTTCAGCTAGAAATCCTTTGAGGGACCATCTCCTCACATTGGGCATAATATTTCCATCATTAAGGAGCTGATTTGCATCATCTAGCAGTAGGCTTGAGACTCTCCCTCCTTGATAGTGCATTTTTCACTCGGTTGTTTCGTATTCAACAGCCGCATTCAGTGGAGGAGATTGGAGGAGCTAGATCTTGAGCTTCTAGCTTGAGGATCTAGTGAAGGTATCATCCCTTCAAGTATAGATCTGATTGTACATAATATTGCAGCCATATTTTATCAGATTATGCTTCAGATATGCATACCCAACAATCATAGTTGCAAGGCCTAAGAGGGTGATTTTCCAAGATTTTCCAATTCTAAAATCCTTTCTGGGTTATCTTGGGTATTCATCATAGAGCCCGGATTTGTAGTCACGACATCATATGAGCTCCCAAACTACCAAATTTACACTTCTATATTTTGTTGGCAGTTGCAGTCCTGATATTTGTAGCAGGGACATCACATTATTCCTTCCAACAGTGCAACAATTATGCAATCCTTTTTGTGGGGTAGTTTAAAGGTAGTTCTAGGCCATCTCTTTGGCTTCAGTGTCTCATATTTTGAGCATTGTTGTACTTGTATTCCACCTCCATATTAATAAAATGGCTCATCTATTTTGTACACTTGTATGGTGTGTTTAGATTATTTTTTTACATTTATGCAGTTCTTATATTGTGTTTAAGTATTACTGCAATCTCCCTTTTGGGATATTACAGTGGTATTAGAGCATGATCTTTGGCTCAACTTGTGGGCACCTCATATTTTGCATCAAAAGAGGAAGCATATAGTAGAGATCTATAATGAAGGAGGTTTAGAGTTTTGCCACTCTTCTCTTTAGAGATATGCAATATCTCTCCAAGGATATCAATCAAATTAAGAGAGAAAGGCAAAAGGAGGATCCAAGAAGAGTTCAGAAGGACAAAGTTCCAAGAACTTCCTATTAGCAGAAGAAGTAGCCGGAGAAGCAAAGAGCTTCACATCATTCTACTAGCCCCACTTTCTTTGATAAGAGAGAAGAATGGTGTGAATATGAAATATATTTGGGGTATGAGACCCTAAGTAAATATATGTCCGAGTAGAAATCACCGCCTAGAGAGTTGAAGGAGAATCTCTCTCTCCAACAGGTTTTGCAACTCAAAGAAGAAAGGAGATCTCGCAGCAACAACAAAAGAAGAGGCATATATTCTTCTTGCCTACATTGGATAGATCTTCCACAAGAACATTTAGGGATTGGAGTTGTTAGTGTCACAATTTTCATTCTGCCATCAGTGATCAAAATCACTCTTTTCATATTCATTTTAGGAGTCCCACTCATAAATTTTGTATCATTCCACTAGGTCATGCAAAACATTGATTCAATGATGGTAGCCCTAGTCATAAAACTTCACTCTCCCTCAAAATTTCACATTTTTTGACCCACATTCATGTCTTGATGAGCACAAAACAATATTAAAATCTCATTTCACTATGTCATTATGTCAGTCAAATTCAACCATGGTGTCAAGTCATTCAAGGTACCACTAGGTCAACTAGGTTTCATTTTTCAAGGTTCATAACACACCATTTCATCTCAATAGGGTCACCAAATGTGTGAAAGTGACTCAAATAATACTTTCTCAATCATATGCAGAGGATTTATTAGCATGTAAATATGATTTTTAAAGGTTATAATTATGGTTTTAGAGTATGATTTTCATACCAAAGTGTAATTTTATTTAAAAAAGAAAGAGATGTAATTTATTTTTAATTTTTATGTAATTTTATGCTCATTATATGTAATAAGTTCTGTCCCAAGCTGCCAACTCAAATTTCATATGCCAAACTGAAGATAAGAAAATTCAAAGTGAAAAGTGCCAAACTCGAGCAACATCATCCTGCAAAGAAGAAAAATCAAAGAAAAACAGTAAACAATAATGTTTTCAAAAGGTGAAATGAAAAATTATAAAATTGGGTTTTTAATCTAAATTTAAATTAGCTCAAGTATTAAAGACCTCTTGGGATCATTTGAAACTCATTTTTCTCCTACAAACACCAATAAAACACTCCAAGAGAGCAAAATTTCAAGTTTTTGGGCGAAATTAGCAAAAAGAAGAGCAGAGGGCACAAATCCTTCAAGTGATGCGGACAGTCTTCTACGAGGATGCACTATCTTAAGTGATGGTGCATAGCCTTAAGGTGTTGTGCATATGTCCAGAAAGGCCAGAATTGCTTCAAATTTTTCAAAATTTGGCTCCAAAACTTCAGCAGAAGTTTTTTCAACCTCCAGCAAGTGAGTAAAGGTGTCTTCCATCAATTATCTCCTCCTTCAAGTTCATTTGTTGGTGTTGTGAAATTTTTCTATGATTTGGTTTTTAAAATCATTTAAAACCCTAGTATTTCCCTCTTACACTCACAATTCCTAGTTTTCACTCCCCTACACCTTCATACCCTTCCTACATTGCAAAATACCCATTACCAAAACCTTGTATTACATAATTCCTTTTCCCCTAAACACCTTATCCCAATACCCTAAGCCCTAGGTGCTACATTTACCTAGGATCCAAATCCCCAAATCCCCATCCTAAATCCCATCATACTACTACTCCTTATCCCCTCCCCCATTTCATACATCCCTAGCACCATCTCCTTCATTTTCTCTTTCCCATTCCTCATTCCTAAAATCATATTCAACCTCATCACACTTCCCTAGGGTTTTGACAAAAAACACCATAACATAAGAGGAAGAAAGTAGATCATACGGTGAGGGAGATGAAATAGAGGTGAGGACACCACATAAAGGGGAAAGAATACTCAGACTTGAACCTACCAACACTAGGGACATCTTGGCTTCTCCAATGGATGTGACATTCTTCAAACATGTTGGTTGTTATGAGTTCTATGAGAAAATTTAGAGGGTTCAACACCATGCCATGTTGACCAAACTTTTCATATATAGAATCCATGAAAACCAAGTTACTTTAGATACTGTCACCTTTACCATATCAACTGCTATCATCTCAGTTGCCACGAGGATCGCAAATTTTGGGGAGAAGTGGTTCAAAAAGAGTGATTTGGAGGAACAGTACATTGATAATGTTCCATTATATGTGATTATTACCGAAAGAGATTTTACAACATTGAGCCATTCCTAAAACCAAGATACAAGAATGAGAAAAAGAGGTTATTTCCTTTTTCTTACCTCCGGGATAGATATGCACCAATGATGAATATAATAATGAAATTTTTTTCATGCGAAGGTAAATTTTCAAGACTTTATACTTATCAAATCTTCCTCTTAATGAATTTCACTAGGGTAAGGATGCTTAACATACCCTACTACCTTTTCTGGAGCATAGATAAGATGGAATTTATTGTCTAGGAAAGGGAGTATGAACATAAAATGAGAATTTTTTTCCATCATTCCCTCATTAGAATCATAGTCCTTTATCATCTCAATGAACTAAACATTGCATGGAGTACTTTCTTAGCCAATGATATATTCAGAGAACCATCTACTCAGCATGCAAAAAATGTGCCTTCATCATGTCATTCATCCACTTCCATCCCTTCATCTCAGCCCATATCACCTTCATGTCCACTAGATCACACTCCTTCAACCATTTCACCCCCTTCATCTCCATTTCATATTGAGATTGGATCACCCAGCACGATTGAGGTCAGTGAGCCTAAGAGGGATAACATTGTTGTGGTTGAGCCATTGCTAAAAGCATACCAGAGAGGCCACAAGAATATGTTTTCTCCACACATATTGGAATGGGCCATGCCTTCTACATCAACAAAAGAGGTGGACTAAGGAAAAAATAAGGTGACAAAGGCAAACATTCAAGTAGAGGTTAGACAGCAGGAGAACCTCCATGAGACTGAGCATGATTTTGAGATTGTTGACCTAGGTAAGGATGATGACGATGAAAACATCAGTATAGTCATCAAAGGAAAGAATTCCAAGATTAAGGAGCTCCAAAATAATCTTGACAGGGCCAAATATGTCATAAAATTCCTTGAGTAGGAGAACCAACACTTGAAAACAAAACATACCATTTATGAGGTACAATTCATCACTACTCAAAGGGAGGCAGAAAAGGCCAAAGTTATGCTAGATGAGACACTTGAAAAGTATGGGGTGCTTGAAGAACAAGATGAAAAAGCATCAAGAGGAAAACCTAGAACTAGAGGGCTAGAAAGAGCTCTAGCTGTAGAAAGATGAAAAGAAGGTCAGATTGCTTATCAGATAACCCTAAATGAGCAACTTGAAATGGTGATCAATGAAAATAGGGAGCCATCGATTGATAGATCTAATCTCATTTGGATAATATTTTGGAAAAATATAACAGAGACAATGATGTGTTAAGGAGGAAGGTCAAGCATCTTGCTCAAAAGGAGAAAATTGCAATGGCCAAGCTCAAAAGAGCCAATGCAAAGGTTGAGGCATTGACCATGGTGGAAGAAAAAATAAAGTTAGACATACTTTCATAGGCTTCACTCCAGGCCTATACACCTCACCAGCACTCTCTCCGCCAATTTTGATGCATTTTAAAACATTTTTTCAAAATCTGTGTTTTCCTAGGTTTTTTTGAACAAGAAGATATTAGAAATTAGGTCATAGGCGCAACACCCTAGGCGATGCACAAACGTTTGGGGAACTTTTTAAGGAAATGGAAACCACCAATGGATTCCTAAGGAAAAATTCATTAAAGAAACCACTTTTCCAACCTTGATTTGTAGATTTGACAGGTGAAAAGGGAAAAAAACTAGCTAAAAATAAGATTTCCGCCCCTATTTTGGCATAGGCACTACACAGAGAGCGGTCTTGGGAGAATGCAATTTTGAGGGGTCAAATCTGCTTGATTTTGAAAATTGGAGGCATTTTCAGAAAGAATACTTGAAGGAATTTCCAACAAGACATCTTGGGCCTGATTTGGACACCTACGAGTCAATCAAAATCGACCTTGAACAGGGAGGGCGCATATGACCATTTGCTGATATTTTTTTTTTTCAATGTAATTTCTCACTTTATCTCATAAATTGATCTTTTTACCTATCTCATTGAGAATGGAAAATGTAATTATGTTGTGTATAATCTACCTAGGGGAATATTCATTAGGTAAAACTTATACTTAAATCAAATGAATAAGTTTGAATGTAATTAGGAATGAGTCACTTAGAGCTCCCTATACTCCATCTTTTAGTTCAAAATTTTTTGGATCTATTCGTTGCCTCATGGATTCGACCCCTGAGGATGAGTGGATGTTGATTTGATGTATATATATTCCTTTTTTCACTCTTAGTAAGGGTTGGAATAAGCTTGGATGCTAATGTATTGATCAATGAACTATTGTATTAAGTTTGGCGAGTTAATAAAGAAGAGTTGCAGTTATTTTTTAGGATACATGTGGTATGATGGTTAGCCTTGTTTTTCCTTTAGTTTCATATGTTATAATTTTTTTTATTCATGTCCATTACATCTCTATTATATGATCTCTTTCAATTTGATAGGCAGAACACATGCTTGCTCATGCTCTGTTTAGGGAAAGTTATCATAATTTGTTCATTTTACTCTGTTTAGGAAGAATACATCTCCTATGCTCCTGCTAGCTCCTCATCATTATTTAAACCATATCATCACAATAATTTTAAAGTGCTAAAATTTATGCCTACCTTTCCCCATTGAATCTCTACAACCCTATATTAGTTTACCTCACCTAGCTCCCTAGACCATACTTACATCTAGCACCCTGGCCAGAATCAATTATGAAACCTTTGAACTCACACCTAGCCTAAAATCCTAATACATTGAGCCTCCTAGGATATTTTTTATGGATATAACACTCTCCGACTTGGTAGGGATAGCTACCAAGTTAAAATATTGGTCTATGGTTACCTTTGTTGGGATTCCTTCTTCAACATTAGGAATCTGGCGGAGTGATAGCATTGTCACATCGTTGCTTCTGGCGCCATTGCTGGGGAACGAAAGGAAAAATATCCCCTAGGAAAGAATGAAAAATATCAGATCTTATTGTGTATGGTGAACAACAATTAGGCACAAGAAGGTTGTGCATCATTCACATGGTGACTCCAGTGTCGAAAAATCCCAAGATTCAGAATTCTCATGGCGACAACACTCTTTAAGAATCGGTAGTGTAAAGAGCTTATTGGTGACTTCATTTTTGTCAAAATGGATTCAATTGCTAGAAGGTATGCTCCCATGAGCCGAGATCACACACCAGGTTTTCTGAACAACATGCCTCGAGTTAATTGGATGACATATTTTCCGAAGTTCAAAAATGTGAAAGGTAATGATGCTGCTATTCATCTGGTGAGATTTCACATGCATGTGCATAGATTAAATATTGATTTTCTTGAAGACTGCTTGATGAAGATATTCATGGCCACTCTGGAAGGTGAAGCTCGATCTTGTTATGAAATTTTTTCGCCTGCTTGTATTTATTTTTTAAATTATTTTCATACCATGTTCTTTGAAAGGTATAAAGAATCTTCTCCAACCTTAATATTAGTTCAGAATTGTTGTAAACATGTTGATATTTTTATTGAAAATATTGAGAAATTTTATGACTATGATGAAGTCATGAACGATGAGATCATGGAAGCCCTGTATGAAAATCCGTTTCAGCAACATAAAGAAAAATAAGGATATACTTATCAAGATTCTCAAGAAATTTTGTAGTAGGCTGAAGATATTTTTATAGTTGAAAATGATGAAAGACGAGGTCTTATTTGATATCAACTTGTAGCAGAAGATGGTATGCAGGAAAATCAAGTTCCAATTTCAAAATGTGATAAATTCAAGTTGGCTTTTCCAGATCTAGATTAAGATTGTGATGATGAAGAGTATGTTGTTCCAGATCCCATGAAGGAGAGCTCTACTGTTGAGATCACCTTGAATGAAGAAAACAGAGTTATTGACCTAAGTGTTCTCATCCCATAAGAAAAAAGTCTTTAGGAGGAGCTAATCCAGTTTTTTTATGAAAAAAAGATGAGATCTTTGTTCAAGTAAGTGAAAATCTTCTTTGGATGAATCTGCAGTAAATGCTAGATATGTCAATTTTGAGTTTCACGAACAATCTTAAGTTTTCCCTCTTATGACTAATGAGTGTAATAAGAAACATGACAATCTGGTTTCCATGTCATATTAAGATGATTAAAAATGTATTAAAATTGTAGAGGACCGAGGCATTGAGTATTTTCATTGAAATTTTCTTCTGATGGTTCATGTTTAGAATTTTTATTTCAAGAATAAATTTTCTCACCTACTTTTTGAAAAAAAATTGACAACTAGGAACACACTCTTGCTGAGGCACATTATGAAGAGAGATAAGAATCAAGAGAAAAAGGTACCTTTTTTTTCTAAATCAACAAGAGGTAAATTTTCATGTTTTTCAAGATCCAGTGGAAATTTTATTACAGTCAGAAGTGAAAGTAATTATTGCAGTATTCAATGATGATGGAGATCATTGCCGACTATGTTTTTGGCCGCCAAATTGTAAATATTTATTTTTGTCCAGAGAATCTGATTGGGAGAATCAATCAAGGAGGCATTTTCCTGATAGGTTACACTGGAAGTTTGATATTTCCTAATTATGCATACAATTTCAAAAAATAGGTGGTTGTAATCAGGATTTGAAGCCCTGAAGTCTCTGTGATATGATGCCATTAATATGTCTAGTAATTTTTTTATTTTCACTCAGTATTGAGTCAAGTTTCAATCATCTGAGTTTGCATTGAGTTAATCTATTTTTCCAAGTTGTTAGTTTTCAATCGAAATTTTCAAGTTTAAGTTTTTTATCGTATTGGCCCAATGGTTAGGCAGTTGGTCTACAGTGTTCTTGATGCCTCGAAGGAGCTTTCATCCCCAATAAGTCCAATGTTAGTGTTATAATTTACATTCAGCCATTCGTAACAAAAATCACTCTTTTCATATTCATTTTAGGGGTCCCACTCAGAATATTTTTTATCATTCCACTTGGTCATGCAAAAAATTGATTCACTGATGGTAGCCCTAGTCATAAAACCTCACTCTCCCTCAAAATTCAACATTTTCGGACCCGCCTTCTTGTCTTGATGAGCATAAAACAATCTTAAAATCTCATTTCACTATGACATTATGTCAGTCAAAGTCTATTATGTAACCAGATCCAAAAATAAATGTTGTGTAACCAGCTCCAAAAATATAAGAAAAGAGATATCTATGCCTTAGAAATAAGCCACTTCGAGGGGGCAACCTCCAATACTTTACGTAAATGAAAAATTCTTGGATGATACAAATTACAAAACCTCCTTTCTATATATAGGAGTCCATGGGGCCATAATGTAATCCTAGTGGGCCACAATGTAATCCTAGCCGACCTAACAAAAATAATTTAAGGGCACAATAATAACAAAATGGGGGTTACAAGGGTACAATAATAACAATAAGGGGGTTACACTAACAACAATAAGGGACTATACTAGTAATATAGGGACCTAACATGCCCCTCTCCTTCAAAAAAGTGTTGTCCTCAACACTTGAGTAGCTCTGGGTGCTTCTGTATAAAATTCTCATCCTCCCATGTAGAATCTTCGGTGGGTAAGTTCTTCCACTTGATGAGATACTCTAAAATTGATCGATTTCGTAGCTATAGAGTTCTTGTTTCCGTGACCGCTTCAGGTTCCAATATGATTTTTCCTTCCTCATCAAGTTCTGGAAATATTGTTTGAACTGGAAGATTTTCACCTATAACCTTCTTTAAGCATGAAACATGGAAAACTGGATGTACTCGTGAAGAAGCAGGAAGCTCCAATTTGTATGCCATAGTACCAATATTTTGCAAAACCTTGTAAGGACCATAGTACTTTGGTGATAATTTATTATCCTTCTTAGCTTGCTTGAGGGACATTTGTTTGTATGGTTGTAGCCATAAAAATACCCAGTCTCCCACATCAAAACTTATCTCACTGCGATGTTGATTTGCCTGTTGTTTCATTCGATTTTGTGCCAAATTTAGGTTATCCTTTAAGAGTTGGAGAACTTCTTGTTGATGCTCGATGTGATCCTCCATTGCTTGAACCCTAGAATTTTCCCTTAAATAAGATGTGATGGATGGTGGATGATATCCATAAAGTGCCATAAATGGGGTCATTTTTGCTGCAGTATGGAAGGAAGTGTTATACCACCATTCAGCGAAAGGTAACCACTTGACCCATTGTGTTTGTTTATCAGATACAAAACAACGAAGATATCCTTCCAAACATTTATTTACTATCTCAGTTTGACCATCGGATTGAGGATAATAAGATGAGCTATGAGCTAATTGAGTACCCAAACAAGAAAATAACTCCGTCCAAAAATTTCTAGTAAAAATGGTATCTTTTTCGCTCACAATAATCCTTGGGTTTCCATGTAGCTTTTGAATTGTGTCCATAAATGTAGTAGCAATTGTACTTTCTTTAAATGGATGAGATAATGCACAAAAGTGTGCATACTTGGTAAGTCTATCAACTACCACCATGATGACACTCTTTCCTTCGGACTTAGGTAAACCTGTGATAAAGTCCATTGAAATCTCCTCCCAACGTTGACTTGGAATGGATAAAGGTTGTAGAAGACCCGGGGTCTTAATTGTCTCAACTTTATTCTGCTGGAAAACCAAACATTCCGCCACAAAATTTTGAATATCAGATTTAAGGCCATCCCAAAAAAATTCTTTCTTCACTCTGTGGTAAGTTTTTAAAAATCCCGAGTGTCCTCCTAAAGGAGAAGTGTGCAATTCCAGAAGAATCTTTTGTTTTAGATGGGAATTCTTACAAAGATATAAGCGATCTTTGTACCATAAGGAATCATTTTTCCAACTAAATGTATCGGATGTACTAGGATCTTGCTGCAACTTTTGGATGAGTGTCCATACATCTTTGTCCTTCTTCCATTCATCTCTTGCTTCAGTTATTCAATCTGGTTGGATAATAGAAATGGCACAAAGCAATGCTTCCACCTCTTCATCCTTTCTGGAGAGTGCATCTGCAACAACATTAAGCTTTCCTTTTTTGTAGATTATTTCAAAGTCATAACCCAACATCTTTGTGACCCATTTTTGCTGCTCTTCTGACGATAGTCTTTGTTCCAAAAAGTGTTTATGACTATCATGATCAGTTTTTACCTTGAAGTGTCTTCCCATTAGGTAAGTTCGCCATTTCTTTAGTGCATGTAGTATTGCTAACATTTCCTTCTCATAAATAGGTTTCTGTAAATACTTTCCTTTGATTGGACGACTTTCAAAAGCAATGGGTCTTCCTTCCTGCATTAAAACTGCACCAATTCCATTTTCTGAGGCATCACATTCCACAATAAAGGTTTTTGTGAAGTCTGGCGTAGCTAAGACTGGTGCTAGGCACATTGCCTCTTTAAGATGTTCAAAGGCCTTAGTTGCTTCAGGAGTCCATGAAAATGCATCTTTCTTCAATAGTGTTGTTAGAGGTGCTGCTATTCTCCCATAATTCTTAACAAACTTGCGATAATACCCTATTAACTCGAGAAATTTGCGCAATTGCTCTATGGTTGTGGGGAATTTCCATTCCTTAATGGCTTTAGTTTTGTTAGGGTCTACCTTAACACCGTCGTGAGATACAATATGACCCAGATATTCCACCTCTTGTTCTTCAAAGAAACATTTGGATGTTTTTGCATATAAGTGTTTCTCCTCCAATAGTTTGACCACCCTGTCAACATGTTGAACATGATCCTTCCAAGACCTGCTGCAAATTAGTATATCATCAAAAAATACTAGCACAAATTTTCTAAGGAAGGGTTTGAAAATGGAATTCATCAACCCTTGAAATGTAGAAGGTGCATTGTTAAGGCCAAAAGGCATGACCAAAAATTCATAATGACCCTCATGAGTTCGAAATGCTGTTTTTGGAATATCTTCAGTCTTCATTCTAATTTGATGATATCCTTAATGAAGATCCAACTTGGTAAAATAAATTTCTCCATGTAATTCATCCAATAATTCATCAATCACAGGAATGGGAAATTTATCTTTAATGGTGAGCTTATTGAGCTCCCTATAATCCGGACACATGCGCCATGATCCATCCTTCTTGTGTACCAATACTACAGGAGCAGAGAAGGAACTTTGACTAGGTTGAATTATACCCGCCTCTAACATTTCTGCAATCATACGTTCAATTTCGCTCTTTTGGACATAAGGATATCTATAAGGCCTGATGTTTGGAGGAACACTTCTTAGAATCAAATGAATAGCATGATCATGATCACGAACAGGTGGGAGTCCTTTGGGAGTTTCAAACACCTTGGAATGATTGTCCAAGACTTGTTGGAGATCTGCAGAAATAGATGATTTTGATGTTGGAACTTCTAGTGAGCATAATTGTGCAATTACGCCTCGTTGTTCTTTCTTTAGAAGCTTTTTCATGACATTAGAGCTTATTATCTTTCCTGGATTCCCTACAATACCCCGTAATTCGACTTCCTTTCCTTCTGAAAAAATTTCAAGAAAAGTTCTTGAAAATTAAAAGCTACCGTCCCCAAAGATTGTAACCATTGTACTCCTAGTACAACATCAGCACCTCCCATAGGAATGGCAAGCATTGGACTAGTCAATACATATTCCCCCATGGGTAGCTTGATATTATGGCATTTTCCAGAGCAATTTATAGTTCCTCCATTTGCAACCATCACTTGACATTCTGGTGCTGGGTATAGGAAACAATTTAATTCCTTGGCTACCTTATAATGGATAAAATTATGGGTGCTACCTGAATCAATCAACACTATTACCCTTTTCTTCTTTATATGTCCTTCTATCTTGAGAGTTTGAGGAGTGGTAATTCCTGCCAGTGCATTACACGATATGGTCGGATTCATTTCTTCCTCTTCTAGGGCTGGTTTCTGGTGTATATCCTCTTCTTGTTCATTTTCTTCTTCCTCTTCACAATCTATGTAAAATAATTTCTTCTCAGCACACTTATGACCTTTAGTGTATTTTCTATCACAACTGTAGCAAAGCCCTTTTGCTCTTTTTTCTTCCAATTGTTGTGGTGTCAACCTTGTAGCTTGTGGAAATCTAGGCGTAGCAACACTTCCTTCTTTATAGAATTGAGTGGTAGGCTTCCTTGTCGCCATAATTTTACATTCAACTTTTCTTGCCAACCTGAATGCCTTCTACAATGAATCAGGTTCCAAAACACGAACTTCATGTTGGATGTTATCCTTTAGAGTACCTAAGAAGAGATCAATCCTGTGTTCCTCTGGAATATTAGTTACCCTTATATTCAATTTTGGAAGTCCTCAATGTGCTGCCCCACTAAACCCTTTTGTTTGAGATTTATCAATTGGCTAAAGAAGGTGTTGCTCTTTGTATCCTCATAATGTGCTATCATTTCCTCCGTAAAAATTGACCAAGTGACAATTTTTTTACGGGATCAAAGCCATCGACACCATACAAATGTATTTTGTCCTAAATGTAAAGTTGCAATGCGTACCTTTTGTGTGTTTTGCACATTATGGAGATCAAAATATTGCTCCATCTGTAGTATCCATGTTACAGGATCCTTTCCATCAAACTTCCTCATATCCATTTTTGGAATATGGTGGTTCTTCCCGCCAACATTAGATTTATGAAATCACGATTAACATTTATTTTTTTCTCATCATGAGTTTCCTCTACTATATTTTCACCATTAGGAAATATTTCTTGTATCAACTTTGTCAAACCTTCCATGTCTGCTTTTAGATCATTCTTCATGTTTTCCATTTTAGCTTCCATGTCATCCATCTTAGATTCCATGCTAGCTTCCATGCCATCTATCTTAGATTCCACGCCTTTCTTCAAACCATCCATATTATTATTCAAACCATCCATCTTCGCTTCCACGCCTTTCTTCAAAACTTCCATTTCATTTTTTGCTGCTCTTTGCGAGAGCGAAATTTGGTGCACTTGCTCTTGTAATTTTGATACATCATGTTGCAATTCTTCATCTTCATGAGTCATAGTAGAGCTTCTGAAGGCTTAATGGGCATTGAATTATTTTTACGGGGCATTTTTTAGAACCCAATACTGATATCTATTCTACAATACGCCCTTGTAATCAATTCAAATTGATTCTTCAAACAAGACTTATGCAATTCGGAAAAAAAATACACACCTTTTTCTTGCTTTTGAGGAGCTCGATATTGAAATTGGATTATCTCTATGATTGTAGCACTTAAAAATTTTAATTTTGGTACTGAATTAGCCCTCTAAATTCTCTTTCGAATTCCACAGGTGTGACCTAATTTGGATTCTCCAAGACAAAGTTGTGTCCATTCTCCCACAATGACCTAATTATGGACTAGTTCAGTAGAGTGAACTTGTACGACTTTCCAGGTGTCACTGTTTCTTCCTTCAGCTCTAAAATTGATAGCCAAGAAACTACAGTCCGTGTACTTGCGATCAATTTTTACGGCACTCCAATCTAATGCTCATCGAGAGAGTTATGAATCTTTTCCCACGATCACCTCTTTGAGATGAAATTTGGGAGCCTAAAGCACTAGGCATGTTTTTTCCTTATCTCAGAAAATATGTGCAGACAAGCTCTAAAATTTTGCGACGATTTTCCTTAGGATTTCAGCTTTGCACCTAAAGATTTCATTTCACGAACCTTCGTGAAAAAATTTATAAACGAAAATTCCACGATGACTTTGTTGAAATTTGCGAAACCACAGAATCTCAAAGCTCTGATACCAAATTTTGTGAAACCAGCTCCAAAAATGGAAGAAAAGAGATATCAACGCCTTAGAAATAAGCCACTTCGAGGGGGCAACCTCCAATATATTACATGAATGAACAATTCTTGGATGATACAAATTACAAAACCTCCTTTCTATATATAGGAGTCCATGGGGCCACATTGTAATCCTAGTGGGGTGACAATGTAATCCTAGCCGACCTAACAATAATAATTTAAGGGCACAATAATAACAATATGGGGGTTACAGGGGTACAACAATAATAATAAGGGGGGCTACACTAAAATAATAATGGACTACACTATTAATATAGGGACCTAACAAAGTCAACCATGGAGTTAGGTCATTCAAAGTCCCATTAAGTCAACTAGGTTTCATTTTTGAAGGTTAATAACACACCATTTCATCTCAATAAGGTTAGAAAAGGTGTGAGAGTGACTCAAATAATACTTTCTCAATCATCTGCAGAGGATTTATCAGCATGTAAATATGATTTTTAAAGGTTGTAATTATGGTCTCAGAGTATGATTTTCATACCAAAGTGTAATTTTATCTACAAAAAAAGAGATGTAATTTATTTTTAATTTTATGTAATTTTATGCTCATTATATGTAATAAGTTTTGTCCCAAGCTTCCAACTCAGGGTACTATAACTCGATTTCATATATGGCGAAGATAAGAACTTTCAAATTTAAAAGTGCTAAAATCTATAAAAATCATTCTGCAAAGAAGAAAAATCAAAGAAAAAGGGTAATCAACAATGTTTTCAAAAGGTGAAATGAAACATTAGAAAAGTGGGGTTTTAACCAAGTGAAATGCATTATGGGGTGGAGATGATAAGTTAGTCAAGTTAGTTCATACTTCTAATCACATGCAAGTCAGTCAAAATTAACCTTGAACAAGGAGGGTGCATATGACAGAAAAATGGTGCATATGACCATTTGCTGATAATTTTGGTTTTTCACTGTAATTTTTGACTTTATCTAAGAAATTGATCTTTTTAACTATTTCATTGAGCATGATAAATGTAATTATGTTGGGCATAAGTTACCTATGGGTAGATTCATTAGCGAAAAGTTATCCTTAAGTCAAATTAATCAGTTTGAATGGAAATAGGAATGACTCACTCAGAGCTCCCTATACTCTAGCTTTCAGTTCAGAATTTTGTGGATCTCTTCCTCACCTCATGGATTCGACCCCCGAGGATGATTGAATGTTTTTTTGATGTCTATATCTTCCCTTTCTTCACTCTTAGTAAGGGTTGGAATAATTTTGGATGATAATATATTCATCAAGGAACTATTGTACTCAGTTTGGCCAGTTAATAAAGAAGATTTGCAGCTATTTTTTGGGATACATGTGTTATTATGTTTATTATTGTTTTTCCTTCAGTTTCATATGTTATAATTTTTTTTCTTCATGCTCATTAGATCTCTATTGTATGATCTCTTTCAAGTTGATAAGCATAAAACATGCTTTCTCATGCTCTGTTTAGGGAAATTTATCATAATTTGTTCATTTTCCTCTATTTAGGAATAATACATCTCACATGCTCTTCCTAGCTCCTCATCAGTCTTAAAACCATGTCATCAAATTCGTTTTAAAGTCATAAGATTTATGCCTACATTTCCCCATTGAATCTTGGCAATGCTATGTAATTTTCCCTGATCTAACTCTCTTGACCATACTTACATCCAGTGGCCTGACCAAAATGAATTATGAAACCCCTGAACTCACACCTAGCCTAAAATCCTAATCCATTCATCCTCCTAGGCTGTGTTTTGTGGAGAGAGCCCTCTCTGACTTGGTAGCGCTAACTACCAAGTTAAAAGGTTGGTCTGTGATTACCTCTATTGGGATTCCTTCTTCAGCCTTAGGAATATGGCGTAGAGATAACATGAGGGAATAATTTGATACCTTCTTTTTGCTATATCTAGTAGCTAAAATATAGGTTGTGGATATTGTAACGTTGCACCTAGAGGGTGAAGCATGAGATTGGTTGTTCAATCATTTGTCACACATGATAGTGTATTCTTATGAATATTTTATTGAAATACTGAAGAGGAAGTTTGGTAGAGAGAAACCAGAGACATATCACATATAAACATCTCCCATCATTGAGGAGATAGTACATGAAGAGCCAAGGGAAGGTGTGCTCATTATCACCTAGGAGGAGGAGCCTCTATCACCACCATTAGCTACAGTGGTACACACATTAAGATGAGGAACACTTGCATCTTTGAAATATGGTCTTCAACTCTTGACATTTGGAGCCCCATGCATGATCCATGAGATGCATAACGAGGAGGAGGCAGATACTAGCACTAGTACAGTTGAAGAAGAGTAGCCATCATCATTACCAGCAGTTGGAGAGGCCATTGCACCGGTTGAAGGAACTCTTGTAGATGTGCAAGATGTTCCTAAGATTCAGCTTATCCAACGTTTTCATATACTTTCATCTCATATTATCTCAGTACCTCAAATTGAGATTTGTGAGACCATGCCATTAGGGAAAGTGCATAACTAAGGATTAGAGTACCTTGCTGATTTGGAGCAACAAATTATCACTGCAAAGAGGAGCTTTGATTTGATAAAGGAGAAGATGTATAGCTATCCCAGTTTATCATGGTTGAGCTAAAACCAACACTTTGTGTTGAAGTGTGGAGTTTCAGAGATGGGAGGAGCACAATCCTATTTAGTATAGTGTCGAACTAGGAGTTCAACATTATATATGGTTAGGAGATAGCAGATGTATCCCCATGTAGATCAACAGTGTTGTCACTGAGCAGTAGTGATGAGATGAGGGCCCCATTATTCCTGGAGCATCCTGAAGATAGATTCACTCATGAAGCACTGGAGGGACAAATGATAGATGGTAGAAATCTTATGATGGAGAGAACTCCCCATTATCAAGATGAAGTTTTCTCGATGAGCCTCTTGTAGGCTCCCAGTAATTTGCAAGATTGGAAACAACAAATCTGCATAGAACCACATCAAACCACTTTGGATTCTAAGGACCTAGCCTTCCTAGGCTCAGAGAGGGCTCTCTCTATGTTTATAATTAACTAATTTATCTTTATGCTTATGTTTTTTGATTTCAGTCTAGTTATAAATCTTGGGTTTTTTTGTTTTGTTTGATTGATTGATTTATTGATTGATTGTAGGTTGAACAGATAGACTGTGTGAAGCTTAATCCGTTGGGCTATGGAGTCATAAAAGGTTTTAAATGTACATCAACTCTTAAAGGGTTTTCATAGGGCAAGCTAACTATATCAAATGGATCAATTTACGTTAGATGAAGTATGAAATTACATCAAGTTGTGAATTCAGTAAAACTAAAGGGAAATTAAGAATCCTTTAAATATACTTCAACAAGAAAGGCCTTTAAGATAACTATTTAAGAGAAACCAAAGAGCAGGACACCCCTGAATTCTTTAGCTATTACTTTCAAACAAAGAAAAACATTCAAGATAACATTTTAGTGAAATTAAAGAGCAGGACACCCCTGAATTCTTTAACGAAACTTAAAAGAAGGCCTTTCACATGACGGTTTAAGAAAAAACAAAGAGTAGGACACCCCTGAATTCTACTAAGTAAACCTCAAGGAAAAAATCTAGATGGAACTAAAGAGAAGGACACCCCTGAATTCTTCAATCAGACCTTGTAGAAGGAAAAATTTAGATAAAAGTAACAGACAAATTTAAGGTGCCCAAACAACATATCTTAATCTAAAATTTCCATTCTATTGTTAGAGAAATGATGCACAATATGGTAAACAAAGGATAAAAAATGACAAAGAGGGATAATATCACCATTAACATATCTCAAGAATCATTTGAATGTGCTTGTATTACTGATGTCCAAAAAAGTTACAATACTCCAGTGCAATAGTCTTTGCAGCTCAGAGTTTGATGAAATCCAGTCTAGCAATCAACCAACTCACCAAATAACCAACAATAAAAATTAACAATACATTCACTATTTATCTACAGATGAGGAGGTGATCCTATTCTATTGTCTCAGACTACACTTATTACAAAGTAAATGTAATCTTGACCTTTGAGACCATGCAAGGCCTAAGACAAAATATCACTTACTAAATCGCTGTAATAATAACTCTTAAATTAACTGATGAGCTAACTTTTACATATTTTTGACTTTTTGGCCTTAACTTTAATTTTTTCAATAACTGTTGAGCTACTAAAAACATCTCTGTCTGAAAACTTTAACTCACGTATCTGCCTTTATTAAAATTAGATTGTAGTTGGAAAATGTGATTTGAAGAAGTAATTTCTAAGTGCCTTAGTCATTTGGCTCTGTTTTCTTCGCTGATTTATCCTTGGATTGGTATTTAAACCTTGATTTTAGCATTTCTTTATCCTTGATTTCTCTGTTTTATTCCTTTAATCTATTTTTATCTCTGATCTCTCTTTGACTGCCTTGAGTTACTGTAATCTCTCCCTTAATCATGTCTTATCTGTGTTTTGTTTTTAATTTTGTCTTCTAACCATGTCTTTCATCTTCAATATTTGATTAATCCTTTAATCCCTTTTACCTTTCTCTTTTCTATAACTGTTTTTCATTTTTCTTCATCTTTGCCTACGCTACTACTGTATAATTATTTATTTTCCTTACCCTGTCCTTTGATGAAAACCTTGTCATCATGGGAGTAATTGCATGACATTTATTGATCATGATCCATTGCTGTCTTTTGATTAATATTGTGCTCCTAGTCCTTTTGATGAAACAAAGCATTCTGTATCATCACCCAGAGAATTTGTTTAAAAAAAAAATTGGAACCAAAAATGAAATTTATGCATTTATATATTGGTCACCTAGACAATTAAAAACAATTTGTTAATTAAAAACCTGTGTTGTGGACAGAGTCCAGACAATGGTAGCTTTTTTGGTTTTGCAGGGGTTTACATGGTAGATCGGGGCTTATCACAGAGATTCAGGGTTCGACACATTTGAATGGGGTCAATGGTGTTATTTATGGCTTGGGGGTGGTAAGTGGTTTATCATATGAGGCATAGGCGGTGAGGTGGTATTTTTTGCTGGGGTGTGATAATACAGAGGGAATGACGCGTGGGGTATGGAAGGGGCACAAATATCACCCATTTCACAAGGTCCAAAGGTTTTCAGTCTTGGGCATTTGTGGTTGTGATATGGCGCGGTGGCAGTTGGATCGGGGGGAAAATTTCTGATGGTGGTTGGGGTGGAATGAATCAACAGGCCATAATATGATGTGGGGCCAAGATTTTGAATATGATAGTGGGTTTAAATGGTAGCATGGGGCTTTTATGAAAGTGGGGGTAAAATAACAAAG
This sequence comes from Pinus albicaulis, assembly GCA_034641835.2. Taxonomy (NCBI): domain Eukaryota; kingdom Viridiplantae; phylum Streptophyta; class Pinopsida; order Pinales; family Pinaceae; genus Pinus; species Pinus albicaulis. The sequence goes on along the minus strand of CM076584.1, from coordinate 195,148,707 downwards.
CGGGGTATCGGTAGTGTGGGGCTCGGGGTATTTTAAAGAAGAAGCGCTTAAAGGGTGAGGGGCAAGGTTATATGAGGACGAGAGGTTTAATGTTTATGTGGGGCCCATGGATTGATGAAAGTGGGGAGTAAGGTTATTAAAGCAAGAGCTTTAATATATAAAAGGAAACAGGGTTTAATATAACAGGGTCGGGTATTTTTAAACAAACAAGGTTTATTTAAAGGAATGGGTCCCGAATGAAATATAATTTTTTTGTAAAACAATGTAAAAATAAGTTTTTACATTGTTTTAATGGAAGAAGGGGAATGAAGGAAAAGGGAGAGGATTTTAGCAATGGGAGTGGGGTTTTAGGTAGGGAAAGAGTTGATAATGAGTGTTTTCGGGTCAAACATGGATTTTTTAGAGTAAGAGAGTGATCTGAATAGGTGAAATGATAGATAGTGAATAGGTTAAATGGAAAATAATGAAGGCAGTGAGATTTATGAAAATAAATGATAGACAGGGAATTTTGTTTTCAGCAGACTCTAGAAAATCCATAGTCATCTAGTGATACTGTGAATACAGGAGACTAACAGTGGATCCAGCTAGGGAGGGAAGTTCCATTAGGAGGTGTCAAGAACCTCAGATCTCTGGATTTCGTAGACCAACAACATGTTTGTATTTGGATTATTTTCCTACTGTAATTGCTGATCTACTGCAATTTTTTGTGATTTTGGCCTTCAAAAATTTAAAACCATACTTCCTACAAATCAATTCTGCCTACTCATCATTCTATTCTAACATTTTTTCTTCATTCCTTGGTCACATTTAGACTGGAAAACCCTTAACATCATCTTTCTATTGAAATAAAATTATCCATTTCTAACCTTACAAGCTCCAAAGTCTCAGATTAGACCGATGAGCTCTTTTATTCTCTACCTAGCTACTTATCTCTCAGGATTAAATAGTTTGAAAAATTTGTATTTCACTAACTATCAACATGAAATTTAAAACATGAATGAATCAAGTTTAAGGGGTTTGATAATCATGAATTGTGGCATTTTGGACAAGTCACACACAATATTTATTTTGCAAAATGTAAACTAAACTGAGGTTTTTGTTCTTGAATATTTCATTTATCATTCATCCCTTTTTTTCCTTATTGGTTTCATATTAAGGCTTTTGAACCAATATCATTTTCTATCTACCTACTAATAAGCCAAGTTTAAACAGTTTGGAAAATCTTCACTTTCTAACTTATAAACAAAAAATAAAAATTTGTTCAATCATGATTAGGCTGTATGATTGAACAAGACTTTTTCAAAAGAAGTGGCATTTTGACTTGCGCACTTTCAGAAATATTTATTTTTGGTATGGGGCTTACCTTTTTTATTTTTATCTACCCTCTTTTCTTATTTTCTTTATTTATTTTTGTATCAATTTTTGTGAGATTTTTGTTTAAGAAATGTTATGTTCAATGAAGAAAACAAAAACTAAGATTCTCAATTGGAACAATTCTTGAGTATCCTACCATTAACAGGACCTACAAATAATTTTGTTCCATCCATTTATTGTAAGAAAGATTCATTATTACCTTTTGAAGAATGAATGGTGTATGGAACTTTCCACAGATTATCAAATTTTCCACGCTTGCCTTTGTCCTCTCTTCTTGAATTCCACTTCAGCAATTTGTCTCCAATGCTGAAATCATTTCCCTTGGTCCTCTTGCCAAAAAGCTTCTTGATATTTTCTTGTACTAGTTGTGTCCTGTTGTATACTCCTTCTTTGGTTTGCTGTAGCTGGACAATTAGGTTTATTCTCCTTTGCATATCATTCTCTTCAGACTAAACCTCTTGAATGATCTTCATTACTGGCTCTCCCAAGGTTGTTGGGAAGACTCCATCTATTCCATAGACTAGCTGATAGGGTGACATACCAATTGATTTCTTATTTGTTAATCTGTCTTCCCATAGTGCATGTATCAACTTGTTGTGCCATGATTTCTTATTCTCTTCCAACAATTTTTTAATGATTTTCACCAAGCTTTTATTTGAGGATTCAGCTAATCCATTACCTTGAGGGTAATAAGATGTAGAATGTCCCAAAGTAATGTGATATATGTGGAAAAAATCGACCATTTTCTTGGATCTAAAGGCATCAACATTATCAATAATGATTTTCCTAGGACAACCAAACCTAGATAAAATGTTGTTTTCAAGGAATTTGATAATTACTGAGTCTGTGCCAGCCTAGAGGGAATGGCTTCTATCCACTTGGTAAAATATTCAGTTGCAGTAAGGATCCATTTATGCTGGGCAGAGGAGGTAGAGTGAATTTCTTCAATAAAATCAAGACCCCATTGTTTAAAAGGAACTTCAATAGAGATTGGTTGTAATGGAAAAGGCAGAAGTTCCATTTTACCTTCAGAGATTTGGAATTTATGACAGGATATTACCATATGGTGGATGTCTTGGAATAGGGTAGGCCAATAGAAAATGGCCCTAAGGATTTCATTGATAGTTTTTTTCTAATAGAGATGGCCTCCACACTCCCCCTCATGAAATTCATGCATAATCCTATCTGCATCTTCTTCACGGAAACATTTAAGAAATACACCACCAGAATTTTTCCAATATAAAACTTTGCTTAGAATACAGAAATTTACAGCCTTTAACTTCAAGAATATTTTTGGACAAACTAGGAGGAACATTTAGATTAACAAGAAAATATAATATATCTGCATACCGAGGTGAGTTTAGAAATTCTTCCTCAATAGGTGGAGTCACCAAATCCTCTTGTTCATCCAATGAGTGAATAATATTTATGTCTAGTGCGTGAAAATTTGTTTCAGCCATCAGTTTAGTCAGTCCTTGTCCTTTGATCAGCTTGGTGGGCTTGATTTCCATATCATATTCTAAGATAACAACAATCCACTTACCTCTTTTTCCATCGAGATCTTGTGTAAGTATGTCTTTAACCACTATATGAGGCACAAATGTAATTATGTGTGAGTGAATAATGTAGACTCTGAAATTTTTTAGGGCTTTGATTAAGGAAAAACCCTGTTTTTCCATTATATTATATTTTAGAGGTGCATCTCTCAATGCTTGGCTAAAGAAAGCTATGGGCTGCTCTTGTCCCAATATGTTTTTCTGTAGTAAGACAACAACAACTGTGTGTTCAGATGTGAAGGAGAAAATGAAGAAATCTTTGGTAAAGTCAGCATTGATTTGAATATGTGTTTGTGTAAGTGCTTGATTCACCCAGTCAAAAGTTTTATTTGCTTCTTTGGTCCATTTGAATCCTTATTCTTTTTTCAGCATGGTAGTGATGTTCCTCACGAGTTCTACAAGGTTTCGTATGAACCTTCTTAAGAAATTTATCTTTCCAATGAAAAATTGTAGCTCTTTGATGTTTCTTGGGTGACTGATTTGAAATATTCCTTCAATCCTATTTGGGTCAATCTTGATCCCTTCTTCTTATGTGATGTGGCCTAAAAGCTTCCCTTCTTGAAGGAAAAACAAGATTTTCTTGGGATTCAAAGACAGACCATACTTTTTGTACTTTTCAAAGACCTTTCTTAAATGAGCTAGGTGCTCTTCATCAGTTTTTGAATAGACAGTGATGTCATCAAGATATATTACAATGGAGTAACCTATTTCTTTTGAGAAATAAATATCCACTGCTCTTTGGAAAGTAGCTCCAACATTCATTAACCCAAAAGGAATTTTAACATACATGAAGGTGCCCCAAGGTGTAGTAAAAGTTGTCTTGTGTTGATCATTTGGATGTACTAGCACCTAATTGTACCATGAAAAGGCATCAAGCAGAGATATCCTTTTTGAGCCTACTACCTTTTTTAGTATATGATCCATCTTTGATAAAGGGTAGTTGTCTTTCAGTGATGCTTTGTTTAGATTTCTGAAGTCTATGTAGAGCCTAATTTCCCCTGTCATCTTTGTCACAGATACAAGATTTGAAACCCATTATGAGTATCTAAGAGGGACTATTATTCCTGCATCATACATTTTCTCTATCTATTTCTCAAACAGTGGCAGTTGGACAGGATTTATTTTGCGTAATTTATGTTTAAAGGGTTTTTGGTTTTCTTTGAGAGGAATCTTGTGCTGAATGATATTTGTATCATAGTACTTCAAGTCTTCATAGCTCCAAGAAAAAACATCATTGAATTCTTTGAAAAGTTCAATATATTTTTGTTTTATATGTGATGGCAGTCTCTTTGAAAATTTTATCATTTTGGGTTTTAGATCACTGCCTATATTGCACTCTTCTAGATATGTTTCAGTGGATTCCATCTTTGGCTTCTTAGCAACATCATTAAAATAAAAAAGTTCTTCTAGAGGGACCAACCCTTTTGGCAAGGTATTATCTCTGAACTACAGCACTTCAAAATCTTCTTTTCTGGATCTGTACACAGCTCTGTGTCATGTGGGTCATCTTTTTCTAACAAATATATATCAGCATCATCAAGGGGCTCTTTTTTGTATGTTTTTTCTTCAGTAGAGTAGTCTTCTTCATGATATGAGTCTTAATTTGGCATTTCAAACACATTTCTGGACTGCAGGAAATTTTCAATATGTTTGTCACCTTCAAAAAATTGCCAATATTTTATATTATAACGGACTTGTGGTCTGTATTTGACTTGTATTGTGTATTGTTTGTTATGATGAGGTTTTTTACAAGTATTGGCTGCAAATACTAGTCCATTGGCCAGGATATTTTGGTTTCTTGGGATGACAAAAAGATCATATTCTTTCAATTTTTTAAGAGGTCAAGGGCATCCATCCTATATGCTCTTAATCTAGGATGTTTAGCTGAATATTCTCCCTTAATTCGTCTAATGACTAGCTCGGAATCCCCATGGATAGAGATCCTTTTGGCTCCTAATTTCTTTAGTAATTGTAGCCCTAGGAGGTGTGCCTCATATTCTGCTATGTTATTTGTACATTGAAAGTTAAACTTGTAAGAGTGGCCCTCTATGTGATTTTTCTCAGTGTTGTGTACCCAAACACCTGCCCCTAAACCAGTTTTACCACAAGAACCATCAAAGCTCATGCTCCATAGAGTTTCAATTTCTGACTTATATTTTCCATTATGTTGTTCATTTTCTATTTTGTCTGACTATTCTGACTGTTCCTCCTCTTGTTGTTCTTCTTCTTCCATAAATATTTTATCAACTGCTACTAGTTCATTAATGTTTTCATCATTGTAAAGGATAAATGAATCAAGGTTTGTGTGGATAGAATAAAGAGGGGAGTTATTAGGATTTTTTTGACTGCTGACCATGTATTTCATATGATTTTCCATATATAGTCTTCTTGGTTGACTAAAGAATGGTATGGTAGCATAGGTCATATTCATTAGGAGGTTGCCTTGAAGTTTGGCTCCCCATGAGCGTGATAGGAGCATGCCATATTTGGGAGGTATGTCAGCCACTACAATATCCATTACTAGGATTTTGGGTGGTATTTGTGCTAGATTAACATAGAGATATTTGATTAGGCCTAAACATTTAACTTTGTTGGAATCAAAGGAGTACAAGTCTTTGTATGGTCTGGTTATCTCAAGGCCTATTGTTTCCATAACTACCTTTGGCATGAGGTTATGTGAAGCTCTTGAATCTAACATGTCATTGTGGAGGATTTTATCATGAATATTCAAGCTAACATAAAATGGAGGCACACCTCCCTCTTGAAATTTTCCCTCTACTTCAGGTCCAAACAGAAGCTCTGGTTTATCATAATTTCAATTTACAGAATTAGAATTTTATCCTATGTTTAAAGCTTTCAAAAATTCCAATCTATATACTTCTTGGCCAACTAATTCAGTAAGAGGTATGGAGATTTTTATCTTGGCAATTTCATTCTTTATACTGAAGGGTTTCTTTGTTTTTGGCAGAATTAAATCAGTTTTATCAGACACTATTTTTGCAGCAATTTTAGCCTGTTGATTTGTTTTGGGGATCTCAGTTAAATTGGTTTTATTAGGGCTACTAGTTAATTTCATAGTACTCCTTTCTGGACTGTTTTTGTTTTTATTTTTATCAAAACTTTTAACCACTATGTTTGGAGTTTCTATTGTCTTTTTAAGATCAGATTCAGGGGTCTTTCTCTGGGGAGTATCTTGGGATTTCTTGCTTTTAAGGTCATACTGCCTATGTACTTCCATGATGGCATTTTCGAATCCTTGTTTATAATATTCGAATTCCAGGCATTCTTCTTCATTTGGGGCAAATATGTTATGTTCTTCCTCAGTGAGGAAAACAATATCACAATTATTCACTCCAATTAGATTGATATGACTTTCCTCTGGTTCTTCAATCACCCCCTCACCTTCATCAACATATTTTTCTTGGAAAGGAGGCCTAATTTGCTGGTTTGGTCCTCTTTGTCTTATTTGAGGGGGATTTCTCCTAAAGTTCTGGTTTTGGTTCTGGTGTTGATTTCTATTTTGAGGAGCTTCTTGGTTTTCTCTGGGTAACCTCTCTCATTAATGTTTATTATTTCCATCATCCTTTCCATAGTTCTGAAAAGGTTATCAATCTTAGTATCATATGTGGAGGCTACATCCTCCTCCCTATATGTGACTCTCATTTCATTTCTCATTCTTGACCTTTTGGTAATCAGATTTTCCTCCACACTTACTGCACCCCTATGCATGTCTTCTAATGTACGAGGGTATCTTTCTCTTAGTTGGTAAGCTGTCTCTAGGTCAAAGCCATCTAGAAATTTCATTAAGTCTAGACCTTGTGGAATTTTCATATGGGTAGGGAGGGAATTATGTTCACTATTGAACCTAGTGCAGTACTCTTGGACACCGTCTCCAATGTTTCTTTTAATGTTCTCATATTCTGATAATATTTGGAGAGGGTTCTTCTTGACTTTCCATTTATTTAGGAATAGTTGATGAAAAGCAGGCAGGTCATAGATACTATTAGGGGTTAGGCCTTTAAACCATTTTCTTGCTTCTCCCCCTAAGATTTGGGCAAACATTCTCATATTGATAGTTTCATCATCTATCTCTTTTCAATCATAATAGTGCTCCATTCTATCCACATGTTGTTGAGAAATTGTAGAAATAATCTCATCAAATAAGGGGATCTTGGACTGATATTCCTATGGTAGAGGTAATAAAGGCAATGGTAGGACTAATGGGGCATACTAGGTTGCCATGGATGGTAGTTGGGGAAAAAAAGAGGGTTAACACGAGGGGGTAAAGGGTTAAATGGAGGAAGGTGAACAATGGGTGTATGAATGGGGGTTCAAGTTAGTATAACAGGATTCTGCTGTAAGGTGGATGGGTCTAAAAGTATTTGGGTTATCCAACTCTGGGATTTAGTTATGGACAAGCTTTGTTTCAGGTGTGAGCCAGGTTGGATGCCTTGCAATTCTTTAAGGTTTTCAGGTAGGGAACTTGCCTTGTGAATAGGTCTGCTAACAATTGAAATTTTAGATCTAGTAGATTTCCCTAGGATGTGCTCTAGATTGTCAACTATTGCAGGAGGGTTTGGGTCTATATGGGATTTGGTACAGATTCTTATAGAAGCTAGAACTTAGACCCAAGGCACAAAGAGGTTGAAAGCTATTAGTATGAATCCTTTGTCGAAGTGTACGAAAAAGGACCACTTTAGCTCCGCATAACTAATAGCCCTAAAACAAAAGTGGCTGCCAATATCTTCAGATCTGTGGTTAGTTGAACATAAAAGAGCTGCAAAAACCATATCTATGCATGGAAAGACATTAAGCAGAAAAAATAAGGGTTTGCTCCATATACCAATAGACAAGACAAGAACAATTTTTGAAAGAATTTTTGTATTAATCGGGCACCTGGGAGGAAAACAAGAAGGCGTATCCAATTCTCCCCAGTGGGATGGGTTCTTGGAAGTCCTCAGCACTTCAGATCTAAAATCTCTCTCTCTTGTTTGTGTAGAAAACCCACACAAAGAATGGAACTCAAAGGGAGCTCACACAGCAAATGGCAGAAAATGGTGACCAAGTGTATAGATCCAGAGTGATCTAATAGGCAACAAAAGGTGAAGAATGGTAGGAAAAACCCTCCTATTTATAACAAAATATTGGATCATTCTAGATCTTGGTGCATGGGTTAACCAGATCTAGATCCACTTTTTATGGAATATTTTATTATATTTGTTGGAGGGAAAAGGTATTCGACTTGGGTCAAATCCCTTAATTTGTCAAAAATAAATAAATAAATGATTTATTTATCTTTTTAAGGCAGCGGTTAGAAGATAATCAAATAAATAATGATTTATTTAATTATTTAAGGAAGTGGTTGAAAGATAATTAAATAAATAATGATTTATTTAATTATTTGTGGGTGATTCGGTCATATTTAACAAGGAATATTATCTAAATAAGATTTAAATAATTATTCCTAGAAAATAATAAGATAAATAAAGGTTTATCTAATTAATTTCTTTGTTTTTTGGTTAAACATGACTGGGAATAATAATTAAATTATGGTTTAATTAATTATTCCATGAGGAAAATCAAACAAATATAGGTTTGTTTAATATTTCCTTTTGGGGTTTCCTGTTTAGACCATAAACAACCTAATAAATGTGGTTTATTAAGTTATTTTACATAGTGAAAACAATTTTACTTAGGGTAAAATTGGTCTTACATGGTGTACTTGGGTCCATCTAATGATAATAGGTTAGATGACCAAAAAATGGTGTAACAAAAGCTTTACAATTTTTTTTGAAAAACAAACCAATCTGTGAAAGAAATAATTTATTCACAAATTATTTTGACTTGGGTCTATTTGAGGTTTGATGATATCAGTAATTCTCAATAATTTCCCAGTGATGTCTGTAGAAAACTAGTGGAGTCAGTAGGCATACTGAAAACCAGTGTAGTCACCATTTGGAGGATTTTAACTATCTTGATGCTAGTTTTTGTCCACCATCAGCAACCAAATACTAGTCTTGGCTAACACTTGAGTCATTTAAATTTGAATGGGGCTTTCTGAGTTCTTGAGGAAATATTAAGCTGTTTTAATAACTCATGTTATTCCCCAGTATAGTCGCCACTATGTTAGCTCCCTGTAATTTGTAAGATTGGCAAAAACAAATCTGTAGAGAACCACATCAAACCACTTTGGAGTATAAGGACCTAGCATTGCTAGGCTCAGAGAGGGTTCTCTCTATGTTTATAATTAACTAATTTATTTTTATGGTTATGCTTTCTGATTTTAGGCTAGTTATAAAGCTTGGTTTTGTTTGTTTTGTTTGATTGACTGATTTATTGATTGATTGTGGCTTCAATAGATAGACAGTGTGAAGCTTAATCCATTGGGCTATGGAGTCAAAAAAGGTTTTAATTGTATATCAAATCTTCAAGCATTTTCATAGGGCAAGCTAACTATATAAAGTGGATCTTCTTAGGTTATATAAAGTATGAAATGAAAACAAGTTGTGAATTCAATAAAACTAAAGGGAAATTAAGAATCCTTTAACTATAATTCAACAATAAAAACCTTTAAGATCACTGTTTAAGAGAAACTAAAGAGCAGGACACCCCTGATTCTTTAGCTATTACTTTCAAACAAAGAAAAACATTAAAGATAATAGTTTAGTGAAATTAAAGAGCATGACAGCCCTCAATTTTTTAACTAAACTTCAAAGAAGAACTTTAAGATGTCAGTTGAAGAAAAACCAAAGAGCAGGACACCCATGACCTCTTTCACTAAACTCTACTAAGTAAACCTCAAGGCAACAAGCTAGGTGGAACTAAAAATCAGGACACCCCTAAATTCTTCAATCAGGCCTTGTAGAAGAAAACATTGAGATAAAAGTAACAAACAGAGTTAGGGTGCCTAAACAACATATTTTAATCTAAAATTTATGTTCTATTATCAGAGAAATGATGCACAATATGGTAAACAAAGGAGAAACAATGAAAAAGAGGAATAACATCACCATTAACATAGCTTAAGAATCTTGTGAACGTCCTTGTATTACTGATGTACAAAATAGTTACAATACTCTAGTGCAATAGTCTTTGCAACTTAGAGTCTGATCAAATCCAGTCTAGCAATCATCCAACTCACCAACCAACCAACAATAAAAATGAACAATACATACAGTATTTATTTTCATATGAGGAGGTGATCCTATTTTAGGGTTTCTGACTGCACTTATTATAGAGTAAATTTAATCTTTACCTTTGAGACCATGCAAGGCCCAACAAAAAATATCACTGACTAACTCGCTGAAATAATAACTCTTAAATTAATTGAAGAGCTAAATTTTAGATATTTTTGACTTTTTGGCCTTAACTTTAAATTTTACAATAACTGTTGAGCTACCAAAAATATCTCTGACTGAAAGCATTAACTGAGGTATCTTCCTTTAATAAAATTAGGTTGTAGGTGGCAAATGTGATTTGAAGAAGTAATTGCTGAGTGCCTTAGTCATTTGGCTATGTTTTCTTCACTGATTTATCCTTGGATTGGTATTTAAACCTTTATTTTAGCTTTTGTTTATCCTTGATTTATCTATTTGATTCCTTTAATCTGTTTTTATCTCTGATCTCTCTTTGACTGCCTTGAGTTACTGTAATCTCTCCCTTAATCATCTCTTATCTGTGTTTTGTCTTTAACTCTGTCTTCTAACCATGTCTTTAATCTTCAATCTTTGATTAATCCTTTAATACCTTTTTCCTTTCTCTATTTTGTAACCGTGTTTTCATTTTTCTTCATCTCTTCCTGCGCTGCTATTGTATAATTATTTATTTTCTTTACCATGTACTTTGATGAAAACCTTGTTGTCGTGGGAGTAATTGCATGATATTTATTGATCACGATCCATTGCTGCCTTTCGATTAATCTTGCACTCCTGGTTCTTTTGATGAAACAAAGAATTCTAGATCGTGAGCCAGAGAACTTGTTTAAACAATTTTTGGAACCATAAATGCAATTTATTCATTTATACATCGGTCACCTACACAAATAAAAATAATTTTTTAATTAAAAACCTGTGCTATGGACAGAGTCCCGAAAATGGTAGTTTTTTTGGTTTTGCAAGGCTTTACATGGTAGATCAGGGCTTATCACAGATATTTGGGGTTCAACACATTTAAACGGGGTCAACAGTGTTATTTATGGTGTGGGGGAGGTAAGTGGTTTATCGCATGAGGTGCAGGCATCTAGGTGGTATTTTTTGTGGGGGTGCGATAATACGAAGGGAGTGACGCGTGGTGTATGGAGGGGGCGCGAATACCGCCCATTTCGCAAGGTCCGAAGGTTTTAATTCTTGGGATTTTGTGGTCCCGATATGGCACGGTGACCATTGGATCTTGGGGGCAAAGATCTGATGGTGGTCAGGGTGGAATGAATCAGTGGTCCATAATATGATTTGGGGTCGGGATTTTGAATACGACGGTGGGTTTAAACGTTAGTGCAGGGATTTTATGAATCATGGGGTAAAATAACAAAGCAGGTTATTTGTACAGCGGGGCCTAGGGTATTTTAAAGCGGAAGCAATTAAAGGGTGAGGCCAAGGTTATATGAGGACGGGGGGTTTAATATTTATGTGGGACCCAGGGATTTATGAAAGTGGGGAGTAAGGTTATTAAAGCAAGGAATTTAATATATAAAAGGATGCGAGGTTTAATATAATGGGGTCTGGTATTTTTAAACAAACAGGGTTTATTTAAAGGAATGGGTCCCAAATGAAATACAATTTGTTTCTAAAACAATCTAAAAATAAGTTTTTACATTGTTTTAGTTGAAGAAGGGGAATGAATGAAAAGGGAGAGGATTTTAGCAATGGGAGTGGGGTTTTAGGTAGGGAAAGAGGTGAGAATGAGGGTTTTAGGGTGAAACATGGATTTCTTAGAGTAAGAGAGTGATCTAAATAGGTGAAATGATAGATACTGAATAGGTTAAATGGAAAATAATGAAGGGAGTGAGATTTCTGAAAATAAATTATAGTCAGGGAATGATATTTTCAATAGACTATAGAAAATCCATAGTCATCTAGTGATACTTTGAATACAGGATACTAACACCCCTCATAGCTCAAAGAGGAATCTCTACCTACTGTATGCATGGAGCCTTATGATTTCTATTGGGCCATTGATGAGAGGATCTCATGGAGAGGCCTCAAGGGAGGTGCACTTCAACATTTCATTGAGTTAAAAGATATTCGGATAGAGGAGATTGGTATTCTACCTTGGGTGGATACCAATATTGAGCTTGGCATGATTCATCATCCACATTGGGGTGAATGGATCCAGATGAGGAGAAAAAGGTTGCCTACCTTCTTAAATATCTATGATACAGGACAACAAGAAGCATGGTTGCACTGGTTGCTTTTGGGTGATTATGGGTAGAACCCAACATCTCACATTTGCATGATCCATGCCATGTATATCACTGATGACATGCAACAACATGAGGCATGGCTGCGCTGGTTATTGATGAGAGAGTTTGGACATCACATGATGTATCTTATGTTTTTATATTTACTTTTTTTTGGGATATGTATAATGTATTTAAATGTACTTCTGTTTGGGATATATATTATGTTCATGTATGTACTTGGGTTTGGGACAATGCACAACTCTCACATGATGTGGAAGAAGGGATATTATTTGAATTGTTCTGATGTGACATACCACATGTCAATCAATATTTTGTTGCTCCATGATTTGCATCATGATGATGTAAGATGGCAACAAGAATCCTTGTTGCTTTGGTTACTATTGGGAGAGTATGGGATGATTTATTCCCATACATTGCATGACATTGATGGAGGATAGAAACAAGAGGCCTTACTCCGTTGGCTTCTATTGGGGGATTATGGTCATTATACTTGGTATGATGATGATGTGATGGGTTAGCAAGAGGCATTTTTGTGGTGGATTATTTTGAGAGAGTATGGCTCTCATATTTGTATTGATGTTGATTTGGCATGGCAGCAAGAAGCATTACTGTGGTGGCTTATATTGAGAGAGTATGGCTCTCCTACGTGGATTCATGACGATCTAGCATGTCAGTAGAATGATTTTCTACGGTGGTTGTTATTGGGAGAATATGGTTTGACATTTTACATGTTCACCCATATATATCTACTTCTTATTTTTCATTATGTTGATGTGTTGCTTAGATCCTACAAGGCCAACAGGGCTAATTATGAGAGCATTAAGGGATGTAATCTACTCTATGTAACATGGGTTGGAGAGATAGTTCATGAGTTGGGACTTTCCACTTTCGGAAGAAACCACTTCATTTAATGTATCTCATGTATAGAAGAGATCTTTGGACATCATATGGTTGCCACTTGGAGATTCATTGAAGATGAAAGTTATCTAACTTTTCAATTGGAGGCCATTTTAGACATTCTAGAGAGGCAACTTTGGAGCTAGCCATGCATGACACATTGTGACATATGGGGGAACCTTCCATATGAGGATGCCATTTGGAGGGAGGATGTTTGTTGTAGCATCCACTTTTGTAGTTTCTTGAGGAAAATAAACATTTTGGTGGGGAGTACTGTAATATTCCCAATTTTCCATCAGATAATTGGAATATTAGAGTTCTTAATTTTCTTAGTTAATTAAGTAAATAAGAGGGTGGAGGGACGCACAAACACCATAGATAAATGAAATCCAATTTTGATGTGTGTGTGAATATATTTTAGAGTTAGATCTGAATTATGGAGTAGTGGAGAAGCTTGTTAAATGAAGAGTGGAGATCATGGAGGAAGTCAGATGAGATCAGGGTGTGGAGATCATGGAGGAAGTCAAATGAGATCAGGGTGCATTCAAAGTAATATCATAGAGCACTAATGATGACATAGTGGAGGAAGTAGTGCATCTAATGCACACATGATGGAGAGAGTGGGAATTAAATGCAGAGATGGTCAGAAACATGGATAGACAATGCAGTCTTCATGGAGGCTAGTGGCCGCATGTGCAGCACAGTTATGATGTGGGCCGGGGCTATGGAAGGCTCACGAAGAATATAAGGGAGATGATGGAAGAAATAGAAGGAAGGATTTGTATTGTTATTTTTTATCTGTTTAGATCTAGATTTGTCATGTGACATTTATATGCATGCTTATGTTGTTTAGCTAAGGCTGCAGTGTTGTTTAGCACACGGGTGTTTTCGAGCGGAAATACCACCCTTTCCCATGGAGGACTTTGAGTGCCTACTCTAGGAAGGTTTACTTGAGCTTCCATACATCATTAGGAATTGGTGCCACATTCAAGCACTCTCATATCCACATTCAGTCCCAGGAATAACACATTCCTTCTTGAGGGTTTGAGAGGTGGAGGTTATTTCTAGCATTTTAGCTAGGAAACCGGTGGAGGGTTCATCCTTTCACCTTATTGTTCAAGTTCAGCCTTTTAGGAGAAAAAAATATATATCCGGCATTCAGGAAAACATTTCATACCTCCATGTAGTAGCAACCCCCTCAACGATTGCACAATCCAGTCCCGTAGATCTTTTGGAGGAAGGAAGTTTCCATTATTTCAGCTGGAAATCCTATGGGGGACCATCTCCTCACATTAGGCATATTATTTACATCATTCAAGAGCTTATTTGTGTCATCTAGTAGTAGGCTTGAGACTCTACCTCATTGATAGCATAATTTTCATGCAGCTATTGAGTATTCAACAACTGCATTCAGTGGAGGAGATTGGAGTAGCTAGATATTGAGCTTCTAGCTTGAGGATCTAGTGAAGGGATCGACCCTTCAAGCATAGATCTATTTGTACATCATATTGCAGCTATATTTGATCAAAATATGCTTCATATCTACATACCCAATTGTCATAGTTGTAGGGCCTAAGAGGGTGATTTTCCAATATTGTCAGATTTGGAAATCATTTCTAGGTTATCTTACATATTCATCATAGAGCCCAGATCTGAAATCTCGACATCAACTGAGCTTCAAAACTACCAGATGTACACTTCTATATCTTGTCGAAAGTTTCAGTCCTAGAATTTACAATAGGGACAACGTAGTATTCCTTCCAGCAGTTCAACAGTTACGCAGTCCCTCTTGTGGGATCATTTCAGTGTCATTCTAGGCCATCTATTTAGCTTGTGTGTCTCATATTTTGAGCACTGTTGTACTTGTATTCCACCTCCATATTAACAAAATGGCTTAGCAATTATGTACAGTTGTATGGTGTCTTTAGATTATTTGTTTACAATGCTGTAGTTCTTATAGTATGTTTTAGTATTACTGCATTCTCCCTTTTGGTATATTACAAAAAAGGTACATGGAAATGGCGAAGAAAATTGGTCAAGAGTTGACGCATGTACAAAGCGAGATCAGCTAAAAATCGCCATGGTGACAATGTGCATGGTGAGAAAGTTTCTAAGTTTCCTTTTATTTTTGATGAAGGTAGGAACTGCTGGACATTCAGTTCAACTATCCCCATGTGTTTCGTGACATGGACTAAACCCCTCTCGTGGATCCTAATTCTGGAAATTGTAGTGGAGACTAAAGCCTACTGGTTCTAGTATAACAGAAATTGTGATTACAGCAAGTGGTTTCAGAGTGGCAGGTCTTGAGTTTGAAACTCACCCAACTTGCATTGGGGGGGAGATTGTTGGACATTGGGTTCAACGCTCCCCCTATGTTTCGCAACATGGACTAAAACCCTCTCATGGATCCTAACTCTTGCAATTGTAGTGAAGACTAAAGCCTGCCAATTTTGGTCTAACGACAATCATGATTCCAACAGAAACAATATGGTTTCTGCAATAATATATTTTTTTTATGCAAATTCAGAAATATTACAGTATGACAGTGGCAATGCCAGCAAGAGAAGGTAACAAGAATTAAGGAAAAAGTTGACATTTTGTGAAAAGATCCAAATGATGAAATTGGGAAAATTTTAGTCGATAGAGGCTGGAAGGGTGAGCGAATAGTCCCCTCATCCACATAATCAAGAATCCGAGATATTTTTGGGTCTAAAAGTCTTGTAGTGGGGAGGAATGATCAGAGACTCAGTATGTAGCTCAAAAATAAAATTTATAAGAAATGCTCCAAACTAGAGCGACCAGATAGTGATCATTACCAGGATTCCAATGCAACTCGTTTCATCTAAATCCGAGTTCGTATGAGTAAGTTATGGTATGTTGTCCATTTTCTCAAATAAGTAAAAAATGTGCAGAATAGTGACAGACTGATGACTTGGTAGTCAAGTCAGGACCTCAGGAATATACAAGGAATATTCTCTAGTTCTTAACCAATCACATTGTGACAAGTGTCAAAATCAGATTCACCAATCTTGCTTGGGGAAATCAATTTTTTCTTCCTAGTCTAAGGTTGAAATTTGAATTATACGGTGCATTATTATTTTTATGTTGGTGTATTTGTGATAATGGAGAAGGGATAGGTTGAGCAGCCATAGGTTGCCACGTTCCCTCCCCCATGGCCTTATATGGTGCACAATATCCAAACTCCAATATTGGACCTTATCCTATGGTGGATGGCTTTCATATTCAGTGGATAAGCTAACTATGGCGGGTCTCCATAATTGGTGGACATATGTAATATGATGGGATATTACTATTGTACATAGCAGACAAATAACTGGGAAAACACTTAACCTGAAAGACTTCTAAACCTGGCGAAGGTGATAACTATCTCGCAGAGCAGCGTTAACTAGCGAACCGACACTAGAACTGGAAGAATAGCTCTAAACCTAGAGGAGGTGTATATATATATGGTTTATATTCCAAAGTATAAAATTTTGATATGTAACAATGAAATGCACAGAAAAATTTTGTGTGGGGGTCGGGGTCGAACCCATGAACACCCACGTACAACTCCATATCTCTACCGTCTACTCTACACTGTGGGTCTTAACCCATAATGCGCCTGCTTGTATTTGAGGTTAATACAGGCCATGTTTGGGGGTCCAGAGGGAGCCAACCCCCTCCCATATTATCAAGGGAGGAGAACCAAGCACTTATCACCATTGGAGTTCAAATATGCTAAACCGGATTATTCCCACTAATACAAAGATTAAAGCTCCATAACCCGCAATTTAGCATTAAAAGTTCTTAGCGCTAAACACGTCATTAAATCCAACTAGAACACGTTTATATTAAGATTAATGCATAGTTAGACTAGCGGCATACTTAGCCAAGTCCGAAAAATATGACAGAGCTCCATTTTTAGGGGACCTGTCTGGCTAACTTCTAGTTTTAGTGGAAAAATTGTATGAAAAATTGGTTTTTCCATAACTGAGGCAATTTTTGACCAATTTTGGCTCAAGAAAATTCATTCTTGGTATTGTTTGATATTTTGGAGCCATTACAACATGTTTCAAAGCAAGAAGAAGTAATATAAAGAGGTTTTTGTTGCCTTGAATATTTTGAAGCCTAGGGCCACTAGGAGGGGAGGCCATGCCTAGAGCATTTTGTAACTAAATTGAGTAAATAAATAGTTATTTCTGATATATTTTGACATTTTAAACTCATTGGAATATGTTCCAAGATAATTTTATGAATGTAAACAACATTTTGAGCAAAATTGAGCTAATAGAGAGGTCAAATCTATGGAGCTGAACCAAGGAGATGTAGCCCACGAGGGGTGAACTCCATCAAAACTCTATTTTAACGTATCAATTTGTGATGGTTTGCTGTCATTTTTGTTGCTTCTATTCAGCCATTTAAAATCATTCTTTATGCTTTCAAAAACTCTCATAAAATTTAGTTTTAATTACAACTTTAACACACATAAGAAACAAGGGAACCTGCACATCAAGCATAAGATTACTAAATAAGTTTTATGTCTAAAATTGAAATTAGCAAAGAAATAATAAAATTCAAATTCAGATCAACTAGTGAGGCTAAAGATACTTTTATGGATGCTTTAGAATAAAATGATTTGCTTGAATAAATCACTCAACTCAAACTATGCTTGGAAGATAACAAAATAGCCATAGATACTCTAAAGAATCAAGTCATAGAAAAGGAGAAGCACAATGAGAAATTAGAATGTGAAATAGTAATTCTAAGAAAGTAACTTGAGAAAGTAAAAAATCTAGATCTTAGATTTTCTAAAGGATCTGAAATCTTAGATGGAATTATCAATGATCAACGCTCTCCTCTTGTGAAGAGAGGTCTTGTATATATTGCTGAATCTTCTCAGTTAGAAAAATCCTCAACTACAAGATATCTAAATGCATTAAAATCAAGCCATCCAAATTTCACCACTCAACAAAAGAAAAAATACAATACTCAGGTAAAGCATGTTCATTCTAATCCAACGGTGAACAATAAGAGAAGTATTAGTCAAAAGGTAAACAACACTAGAAGGTTCTAGGATTGCAAAAATTTCTTCTTTAATGGACAATGTTTGCCATGTCATAAATTTGTTCACAAAGATTCTCAATGTGTTTCCTACAAAACGATCATTACCATTGATGCAAGAAAGCAAAGAAATGAGACAAGAATAAAGAAGAATACATATAAAAAAATTTCTCCTCTTCAAGATGAAATTGAATGTTCATTTTGTAATAGCTTTGAACATGAATAAAATGAATGTAGGAGAAAACTATAGCCAAAAGAACAAATATCCACAAGTTCTAAGGTATGGAGAAGGAAGTACGTACAATTCCAGAACTGAGGCATAGATTTATTTGCAGAAGGATAAGAAAATAAATTTTACATTGATAGCGGATGTTAAAAACACATGATAGGTGACAAAGGAAAACTTATTTCATACAATACATTAGAAAAGGAAAAGAGTGTTACTTTTGGAAATGACTCTCCTGCTAGCATTAAGGGTCAAGGATTTTTTTTTGTAAAAGAAAATGTTAAAGCTAACAATGTTATGTATGTTGATGGATTAAAGCATAACTTGGTGAGTGTTAGTAAAATGTGTGACCAAGGAAATGAAGTTGTCTTCCGATCAAAGGAATATGTGGTTCATGAACTTGACACCAGAAAGAGCATAATAAAAGGAACAAGAACACCAAGAAATCTATATATATTGAAAGGTGGCCAAGAACAATGTTATCTAGGAAAATTTGTAGAAAATTGGTTATGGCATATAATATTGGGACATCTGAGCTTTTCTCAGATTAAAAAATCAAGCAGGTTCAAAGCTGTTTGTGTTGTGAAACCAGCTCCAAAAATATAAGAAAAGAGATATCAATGCCTTAGAAACAAGCCACTTAGAGGGGGCAACCTCCAATACATTACATGAATGAACAATTCTTGGATGATACAAATGACATAACCTCCTCTCTATATATAGGAGTCCATGGGGCCACAATGTAATCCTAGTGGGGCCACAATGTAATCCTATCCGACCTAACAATAATAATGTAAGGGCACAATAATAACAATATGGGGGTTACAGAGGTACAACAATAACAATAAGGGGGTTAAACTAACAACAATAAGGGACTATACTAGTAATATAAGGACCTAACATTATCCTCTCCTTCAAAAAATTGTTGTCCTCAACACTTGAGTAGCTCCAGGTGCTTCTGTATAGAATTCTCATCCTCCCATGTAGAATCTTCAGAGGGTAAGTTCTTCCATTTGATGAGATACACTGAAATTGATTGATTTCGTAGCTGTTGAGTTCTTGTTTCCGTGACTGCTTCAAGTTAAAATATGGTTTTTCCTTCCTCATCAAGATATGGAAATATTATTTGAACTAGAATTTTGTCCCCTATAACCTTTTTTAATCATGAAACATGGAAAACTGGATGCAATTGCGAAGAAGTAGGAAGTTGCAATTTGTATGCCATACTACCAATATTTTGCAAAACCTTGTAAGGACCATATTACTTTGGTGATAATTTATTATCCTTCTTAGCTTGCTTGAGGGGCATTTGTTTGTATGGTTGTAGCCGTAAAAATACCCAGTCTCCCACATCAAAACTTCTCTCACTACGATGTTGATCTGCTTGTTGTTTCATTCAATTTTTTTCCAAATTTAGGTTATCCTTTAAGAGTTGGAGAACTTCTTGTTGATGCTCAATGTGATCCTCCACTGCTTGAACCCTATATTTTTCCCTTAAATAAGATGTGATGGACGGTGGATGATATCCATAAAGTGCCATAAATGGCATCATTTTTGCTGCAGTATGGAAGGAACTGTTATACCACCATTTAGCGAGAGTTAACCAATTGACCCATTTTGTTTTCTTATCAGATACAAAACAACGAAGATATCCTTCCAAACATTTATTCACTATCTCTGTTTGACCATCAGATTGAGGATGATAAGATGAGATATGAGCTAGTTGAGTACCCAAACAAGAAAATAATTCCATCCAAAAATTTCCTGTAAAAATGGGATCTCTGTCACTTACAATAACCTTCGCGTTTCCATGTAGCTTTTGAATTGTTTCCATAAATGCAGTAGCAACCATAGTTGCTTTAAATGGATGAGATAATGCAGAAAAGTGTGCATACTTGGTAAGTCTATCAACTACCACCATGATCACACTCCTTCCTTCAGACGTAGGTAAACCTGTGATAAAATCCATTGAAATCTCCTCCCAACGTTGACTTGGAATGGATAAAGGTTGTAGAAGACCCGGGGTCTTAATTGTCTCAACTTTATTTTTCTGGCAAACCAAACATTAAGCCACAAAATTTTGAATATCAGATTTAAGGCCATACCAAAAATATTCTTTCTTCACCCTGTGGTATGTTTTTAAAAATCCTGAGTGTCCTTCTAAAGGAGAAGTGTGTAATTCCAGAATAATATTTTGTTTTAGTTTGGAATTATTGCAAATATATAAGCGATATTTGTACCATAAAGAATCATTTTTCCAACTGAATGTATCAGATGTACTAGGATCTTGCTGAAACTTTTGAATGAGTGTCCAAACTTCTTCTTCCTTCTTCCATTCATCCCTTGCTTCAGTTATCCAATCTGGTTGGATAATAGAAATGGCACAAAGCAATGCTTCCACCTCTTAATCCTTTCTTGAGAGTGCATCTGCAAAAACATTTAGCTTCCCTTTTTTGTAGATGATTTCAAATTCATAACCCAACATCTTTGTGACCCATTTTTGCTGCTCTTCCGAAGATAGTCTTTTTTCCAAAAAATGTTTAAGACTATCATGATCAATTTTTACCTTCAAGTGTCTTCCCATTAGGTAAGGTCTCCATTTATTTAGTGCATGTAGTATTGCCAACATTTCCTTCTCATAAATAGCCTTTTGTAAATACTTTCCTTTGATTGAACGAATTTCAAAAGCAATGGGTCTTCCTTCTTGCATTAAAACAACACCAATTCCATTTCTTGAGGCATCACATTCCACAATAAAGGGTTTTTTGAAGTCTGGCGTACCTAAGACAGGTGCTTGGCACATTTCCTCTTTAAGATGTTCAAACACCTTAGCTGCTTCAGGAGTCCATGAAAATTCATCTTTCTTCAATAATTTTGTTAGAGGTGTTGCTATTCTCCCATAATTCTTAATAAAATTACGATAATACCCTGCTAACTCAAGAAATCCACGCAAGTGCTTTATGGTTGTGTGGACTTTCCATTCCTTAATGGATTTAATTTTGTTAGGGTCTATGTTAACACCCTTGTGAGATACAATATGACCCAGATATACCACCTCTTGTACTCCAAAGAAACATTTGAATTTTTTTGTTTATAATTGTTTCTCCTCCAATAGTTTGAGCACCATGTCAACATCTTGAACATGATCCTTCCAAGACCTGTTGTAGATTAGTATATCATCAAAAAATACTAGCACAAATTTTCTAACGAAGGGTTTGAAAATGGAATTCATCAACCCTTGAAATGTAGAAGGTGCATTAAAAAGGGCATGACCAAAAAATTCCTACATCTCTGTGAGCTCAACCAAATATTGTTGTTTTCTAATATCTCTTCAGCCTTAATCTAATTTAATTTGATGATACCCTGAACGATGATCCAATTTGGTAAAATAAATTGCTCCATGTAATTCATCAATCACAGGAATGGGAAATTTATCTTTATTGGTGAGCTTATTGAGTTCCCTATAATATGGACACATGCACCATGATCCATCCTTCATGTGTACTAATACTATAGGAGCAGAGAAAGAACTTTGACTAGGGTGTTTTATACCCGCCTCTAACATTTTTGCAATCATACGTTCAATTTCGCTCTTTTGGACATAAGGATATCTATAAGGCCTGATGTTTGGAGGAACACTTACTGGAATCAAATACAGCATGACTGACTACTAATAGGGAGTCCTTGGGAGTATGAAACTCTGAATGATTGTTCAAGACTCTTCGGAGATAGGAGTAAAATAGATGATTTGATATGTTGAACTGGTAATAATTGTGCAATGGGTCCTCATGTTCTTTCTTCCTGGGATTTGGCTTTATGACATTAGAGACAATATCTTTCCCCGGATTCCCCTATTCTAATTCATGAACTCTCTTCTTCCGGAAAATTCTCAAAAGTTCTTGAAAACAAAGTGTTCACTCCCAACAACGATTGCACTCTGTACATCATCGTTTCTCGGATGGTGAACTGGACTATTCAATACATATTCCCATTATAGCTGATATGGCGTTTCCGCATCAATTTATAGTTCCTCTCATTTTCAAATCATGACTTTGACATTCTGTGTCAGAAGAATAATCCACCTTCCTGCTACCTACATAAACAGACAAAATTATGGGTACTAATCTTGGAACCTAATCAACACACTAAGGTGATACATTTTTCTTCTTGATATGTCCTTCTATCTTGAGAGTTTGAGGAGTGGTAATTCCTGCCAATACATTACATGATATGGTCGGACTCATTTCTTCTTCTTCTAGGGTCGCTTCCTGGTGTATATCCTCTTCTTTTGAAGTTGCTTGTTCATTTTCTTCCTCCTCTTCACAATCTATGTAAAATAATTTCTTCTCAACACACTTATGACCTTTAGTGTATTTTCTATCACAACTGTAGCAAAGCCTTTTTGCTCTTTTTTCTTCCAATTGTTGTGGTGTCAACCTTGTAGGTTTTGGAAGTCTAGGAGTAGCAACACTCCCATCTTTATAGATGTGAGTGGTAGGCTTCCTTGTCGCCATAATTTTACATTCAATTTTTCTTGCCAACCTGAATGCCTTCTCTAATGAATCTGGTTCCCAAACGTGAACTTCATGTTGGATGTTATCCTTTAAAGTCCCTATGAAGACATCAATCATGTGTTCCTCTGGAATATCAATTACCCTGATATTCAATTTTCGAAAGTCTTCAATGTGCTCTGCCACTAAACCCTTTTTTTTTGAGATTTATCAATTGGCTAAAGAAGGTGTTGCTCTTTGTATCCTCATAATGTGCTATCATTTCCTCTGACCAAGTGACAATTTTTTTATGGGAGCAAAGCCATCGATACCATACAAATGTATTTTTTTCTAAATGTAAAGTTGCAATGTGTACCTTTTGTGTGTTTTTCACATTATTGAGATCAAAATATTTCTCCATCTGTAGTATCCATGTTACGAGATCCTTGCCATCAAAATTCCTCATATCCATATTTGGAATATGGTGGTTCTTCCATCCAACCTTAGAGTTTATGAAATCATGATTAACATTTTTTTTTTCTCATCATGAGTTTCCTCTACTATATTTTCGCCATTAGGAAAAATTTCTTGTATCAACTTTGCCAAACCTTCAATTTCTAATTTTAGATCATTCTTCATGTTTTCCATGTTGCCTTTCATTTTTTCATCGATCTTAGCTTCCATGCCCACTTCCATGCCATCCATCTTAGATCCCAAACCATTCATCTTAGCTTCCATGCCTTTCTTCAAACCATCCATCTTAGTTTCCACACCTTTCTTCAAAACTTCCATTTCATTTTTTGTTGTGCTTTGCGATAGCGAAATTCGGTGCACTTTCTCTTGTAATTTTGATATCTCATGTTGTGTTTCTTCGTCTTCATGAGTCATAGTGGAGCCTTTTGAAGGCTTAATGGGTGTTGAATTATTTTTATGGGGCATTTTATAACCCAATACTGATATCTATTCTTCAATATGCCCTTGGAATAAATTCAAACTAATTTTTCTCAAACAAGACTTATGTAATTCAAAAAAAAAATACACACCTTTTTCTTGCTTTTGAGGAGCTCGATATTGAAACTGAATTATATCTGCGATATCAGATCTTCAATATCTAAAATTCATTCCTACGTTATTCCTCTGAATCTTCTTTCCAATGCCATAGGTCTGACCTGATTTGGATTTTTCAAGGCAAAGTTATGCCCAATCTCCCACAATGACCTAATTATGGACTAGTTTAGTAAAGCAAACTTGTATGACTTGCCACGTGTCACTATTTTCTCCTTTGGCTCTAAAATTGATAGACAAAAAACTACAGTCCGTGTACTTGTGGTGACTTTCTACATCATTCTAATCTGATGCTTCGAGAGAGAGAGCTATGAAGTGTTTCCCACGATCACCTCTTTGAGATGAAATTCAGAAGCTTGAAACATCCCTAACTTCTATAGACCATATCTCCGCACATATTGCGAAAAAAGATCTGAAAATTTTCGACGCGATTCCTCAGGATTTCGGATTCACACTCTAAAAAGTTAAGCTTATAAACCTTCATATAAAAACAGTTATAGAAAAAATTCCACGATGACCTGTTTAGGTTAAATTCAGGAGCCTGCAAAATGACCTAAATTCCACAGATCATATCTTTGAAAATATTGCGAACCAAGCTCTGAAATTTTGCGATGATGTTCCTCAGGATTTTTTCTTCGAACAATAAATATTTTAGCTTCTGAAATTTCATAGAAACAACATTACAGAGAAAATTCCACGTTGACCTGTTTGGAGCAACGAAACCCTAGAATCCCAAAGCTCTGATACCAAATGTTGTGATACCAGCTCCAAAAACTCCAATACATTACATGAATGAAAATTTCTTGGATGATACAAATGAAAAAACCTCCTCTCTATATATAGGAGTCCATGGGGCCACAATGTAATGCTAGTGGGGCCACAATGTAATCCTAGCCGACCTAACAATAATAATGTAAGGGCACAATAATAACAATATGGGGGTTATAGGGGTACAAAAATAACAATAAAGGGATTAAACTAACAACAATAAGTGACTATACTAGTAATATAAGGACCTAACAGTTTGTGATCTACCCAACATTACTATACCATAAAGTACCATATGCAAGTCATACCAATTTGGTAAGAAAACTAGGGTTCAATTTAATGCCAAATAAGGATCAACAAGTAAGCCTCTTGAACTTATACATAATACTTTCTGTGGACCTGTAAGAAAAAAGTCACCTCGTGGAGAACAATACTATATCTTATTCATTGATGACTTTTCTAGAATGTGTAGGATCGGTTTATTGAAACGTAAAGATGAAGAATTTGAAAAATTGAAGTTCTTAAAAGCTTTAGTTGAAAATGTGTTAGATCTAAAAATCAAATGTCTTAGATCTAATAGAGGAGGATAATACATATTAGATGAATTATTTCATTTCTGTGAACAATATGGCATAAAAACACAGTTTTATGTAGCTCAAACTCCGTAAGAAAACGGTGTGGTAGAATGAATGAGTAGAGAAGTTCACCAAATGGTGTCTACTATGCTTGATGAGTCTAGGAATCCTAACACCTTTTGGGGTGAAGCTGCTCATAGTGCAATAAATATTCTCAATAGGGCTCATGTTCATGTAAATAGTGATAAAACTCCTTAGGAAATCTGGTACGGTAATACTCCCACTGTGAAGCACTTTAAATTTTTTGAAATAAAATGTTATATCAAAAGTAACGACGAAAAACATGGTAAGTTTGAACCTAGAGCGGATGAAGGAATACTTCTTGGTTAGTCTTCTAGAAGTAAGGCATAAAAATTCTACAATAAGAGACTTTGAAAGATTGTTGAATGTATTGATGTTGTGATTGATGAATCTCTCACAGGTCCCAAAAGGGAAATAACAATAAATGAGGATGATGATGATAAATTTCTTTCCCCATAAAATCAAAATAATATAGAAAATACCCTAATGAAGCATCCCGGATGCGGGTGTGAATTAAGAGCTATACGGTGGCTAGCCCAAGGCGAGACACCTGGCCAAGCCACCTGCCCACTCCACAGCATAGTACCAAGGCCTTAAAGGCCTTCGGGGTTCGGTAATGGGAATTCACTTCTCACTTGCTCTGCCATTACTCTGTGTCCTACTTTAAGTCTAAATCCATGGAGATGTGCCCCTTCTCCAGCATAGCTTCATTTGCCCAGCATTCTTTGGCTCTGTCATTCACCCCATCCAGGCTTTTGAGCTCCATCTCTCTGCTCCATCTGTGTCTAAGGATTTCCAACCATCCAACCAGAGCTCCTAGTCCTCCCTTGGATCAACGAGATGCTCATCATGAAATTCACTCGCCTCTCACCTCCCCTGTGCATTCTTCCCCCTTCCAGCCTAGCCACTGTAACAATCCGCCATGCCCACCTTCATGTCTTCCACATTCGCCCACTGGTTTTCCTTCCTTGTCTTCTCATACAATCTCTCATTCTTCTCATTCTGCGTCCGTGTCTTCTCATTTCACCTCTCTATAGACTCATTTGGCCTTCTACCCTAGCATGCCGCGTAGGCACCGCATGAGATGCAAGCGGGGGGAGGGGGGGGGTGGCAGAGGCGCTGGCTCTTGCCCTCCCCTCTCTAGCCATGATGTCTACAGCACCCAGCCTCCGGCAAGTAATGTAGCCCAATTTCACTTCAACAGTGCTATGGACAATCCAAGAATTACCCCCACCATTTCTGTTGTGTTTCAGGAGGAGTAGCACGGAGATATCACCTCTGGCTCCATAAGCGCAGGAGGAAGTCTAAAATTTCCGTGAGGCCTCCTCAGGTCTCCAAAAAATCAGTGGGCCTTCTTGTCAAATCTAGTATGCAGACCTCTAGTAGTGAGGGCAATGGCAGTCAGAGCTCCGCACACTCGGACAACCAACGGCAAGGAAAAAGCTCAACTTCCTCATTTGAGAACACTGCCCAGAATCCCAAAGAAGATGATGAAGATGTGGAGGATGACTATAGTTGTCCAATTGTGGAGGAGGTTCCTCCTTCTCGCACCGGCAACTAGCCTGATGACAGGTTTTCTTTTCTCTTTTTGGACTTTTGCTATGATTTGTCGAATTCTAGGACGCGAAGACTATATTCACTATTTTTGTAAATGCTGGTTTTTCTGCAACTCCATAATTTCCAATTTCCCAGTTATGGTTGGTATCTTTTGGGCCAGTTTCCCTTATAAGGGTAGTCTCAATTTTGATTTTTTGACTAAGACTCCCTTCGAAGTTGGATATCTTTGCAACCCCAGAGGCTAGTCTTTCTTTGTATTTTATATTTCATATAAATAGATTAAACCAACTTAGAAAAAAAAAACCTAATGAAGCATCAAAAGAAGATACATCAGAAAGAGAAAAGGCTCCATCCGAGTATGTTCAAAAGAATCATAGAGAATCTAAATTTTTGGGAGAAAAGGAATCTGGGGTACAAATAAGAAGAACACTTGTAGGATCTCCTAGTTATCTAGCACTATTATCCACCATTCAACCACCAAATGGAAATCAAGCTAGTAAAGGTGAATGTTGGATTAAGGCCATGGATGATGAACTGGATCAAATTGAAAATAATAATACTTGGGAATTGGTTCCAATACCTCATGATAAAAATATTATTGGAACAAAGTGGATATTAACAAATAAGTTAAATGAAAATGGAGATGTAATTAGAAACAAAGCTAGACTTGTTTGTAAAGGGTATGTTCAAAAAGAAGGTATAGACTTTGAAGAAACATTTGCAGTAATAGATAGACTTCAAGCCATAGGAATGTTTCTTACATTTTCAAGCTTTAAACAATTGAAGGTTTATCAAATGGATGTAAATCTACTTTCCTTAATGGTGATCTGGAAGAAAACGTTTATATAGAACAACCATAAGGATTCATTCTGGGAAATGATGAAAAAATTGTTTGCAAACTTAAAAAGGCCCTATTGTTCTAAAAAAATCCCCATGGGCATGCTACTATCGTCTTGACAAATATATTCAACAACAAGGTTTCACAAAAGGATTTAAAAACAATAACTTATACACAAAAATTGAGGATGACAAAGTGTTAATTATTTTTTTTTAGGTTGATGACATCATTTTTTGGAGTAATGAAGAATGCTTGAGTCAGAAATTTTCTTCAATTATGCAGAAGGAATTTGAAATGTCTTTAATTGGGGAGCTAACATTTTTCTTGGCTTACAAGTGGAACAAGAAAGATATCGCATCTTTCTCTCACAAGAAAAATATCTCAAGTGGATTCGGAAGAAGTATGGGATGGAAGACATCAAACATGTGAGCACTCCAATGGTGACCGGATGTAACCTCAGTTCTTATGGTGATTCTCCCATGGAAAATCAACGAGAGTATAAATCTATGATTGGAAGCCTTCTTATCTAATCGGGACTAGACTAGATATCATGCATGCAGTTGGGATTGTTGGACAATTCCAATCCAATCCAAAGGAGTCACATCTTGAGGTCGTAAAAATAATATTCAAATATCTACAAGGAACTCACGATTTCGGTCTATGGTATCCCAAGAATGTTGATCTTACTCTTCATGATTACACAAATGAGGAATGGGATGGAAATATCAATTACTAGAAAAGAAATCGTGGAGGCACATTTTATATGGGGCCCCGACTAGTATCCTCGTTCAGCAAGAAACAAAGCTCCATTGCCTTATCTACAACAAAAGAAGAATATGTGACTTTTTCATCACGTTGCAAACAAATTATTTGGATGAGATAGACATTAAAAGATATTCAAATGAAATGTTCTCATCCCATCACCATCCTATGTGATAATACAAGTGCCATCAGTATCTCGAAAAATCCTATTATGCATTCCAAAACCTAGCACATTCGTATCAAGTATATTTTTTTATTAGAACAACTATTTGAGAAAAAGGTTAAATTGGAGTATGTTACCTCCACAAAACAAGTTGCTGACATATTTACTAAACCTCTTCCTAGAGAAGCATTTGAATATCTCATACAGAAGCTCAGAGTTTTCTTTGCATCACTTATCTAATCTGTTTGATTTTAGAAGATTAAATTTGGTACACGGGTTTCATGACACATAGTCCTGTATATATGTGATTTTCTCTCTATACAGCCGTGTATGGATCCTTCTATCATAAAATCGGTAGGTTAGCCTTCAATAATAGTCTTCGTCATGTCTTTGAATAATATGATTTGGTGCTGATGAGTACAAATGCAGTTATGGTTTTTCAAGCTTAATTTTATTAGTTTCTAGATCTTCTTAATGAAGATGCTTTGATAAATTGGTTGATGAAATTTTTTAGGATGCATAGGTTTAGGGGGAGCATTAGCCTTGCTGGATATAATGCATTTTTGGAATTATTTTGGTTACTGAAGTGTGTTCGATGATATCTCTCTATTGAGGTCCTTTGGTGTTGGTTATAAAGTCATATATGTAATTTGATGTAAGGTTCATGTTGAGACCTATGATGTAAAAATTTTCATATTCTGTCATGTAAGGAATTTTTCAAATATGTAACGCCACTTGATTGGGTAATTGATGTATATAGGAGTCCTTGTTGACAGGAAAGGTTATAGAGTCTTAAAAACTTGTTTTGAAGCTTCAACATGTGTTCTATGGGAATATGGTTCACATAGTGCAATACAGATCTCGACATTCTTGTATTGGTTCACCTTTTTCCCTTGATGTCAAAGGGGGAGCGTAGCTTGGTGTTTGAATGATTCTTATGATTGACATGTAACAGGTATCTACAAGTTGTGGTGATCACACACCAACATGGTTTCCATCAAGTCCAAAGGGGGAGATTGTTGGCATTATGATGTAATATGTTTTCCTTGATGGAAACCTACTCGACAAGTTGCCTTTTGATAGAAAACTATTTGTTGAAGATGTAAACTTGATGTATCTACATGCCATTTCAGATGTGACAAAGAAAGGAATACCAGTCAATGATAGAGGAATGAGAAGGGAATGTTTCAAGAAATATATGCAGGTTTTATGAAGGGAAGCCACATATACTCGCAGGATCAATGAAGCCAAGTTGTGTATATATCAGGAAATTTTGTATACGCAGTTTTTGTGAAGAAAATTCGCATGTAAAAACGGGTACAAAGAAGGAAATTCATGTATGAATTGGTTCACTAATTTTAACAATACCAAGGGTCTTTACCCTAGTAATAGCCCACAATATTGAGCGTAGTAATAACTATTTGATCCCATCAAAGAATACCACCAACACTTGTGTGGTTTATCTCATGGTATTGGCTAAGGTCAAACTATATAAGGAGGAGAAGATCATAGTGCAAGGGAGTGAATTCAAATGAGAAGTGAATGAATAATTCATTCTAAAGTATATCTACATGGATTGGGCTATATTCAATAGATATATCTAATATTTTGATACACTCATGAATACAATAATAGATTAGGATATCTAGACCTGAAGTGACTATGTATATGCATGATCTTTTTATGAGTTGTTTGGATATGTGGTCTGGCACATAATCCCTGAAGTAAATGATATGATCTGAGAAATTTTGCTACTTTGTTGTGTTGCGCAGTCCTGTAATGTTTACAGATCTATATGCGGGTTCATCATGGTGAAAGCGCGTATACCTGTGGGTTTGTTTCAGGAAATGTGCGTATGGAAGATAGGGTTCTTTCTAAATATTGTTGAAGAAAGAATCTAATCATTTCTATTTTGTTTCTACTGTCTGTCAATGAATTCTTCATGTAGATACGGATTATTTGAATACTGTTTATACAGCTAATTGATTATGTATAAATATGATCAATGACTGATTGATTGAGAATGATGGATGTTGCTAACTGAATAAGGGTTCTGTAAATATGACAAATTGTGTCTGAATGTCTTTGATCTGTTCTGATTCTGATCATATCTCTAATTTCAGTATATAAATATCTATACAGAGGTTGCTCCACAAAAAAGCGTGTATACATGTAGGTTACCATAAGTAAAATAGCGTATGTAGTTTGTTTTATGAATGATCAGGGTTGAAGTTGATTCTGTGTGTTAATATAGAATTCTGGGTTTAATGATGTGATCTGGTTACAGTGATATCACTGTTCTATTTGAAGACTGGTCGAAGGTTATTAGTGTTGATCTACAAGTTGTGTTTTGCTAAACCTGTTGGATCCAATGTGAAAATTTATAAAACATTGTTTGGATTGGTTCTGAGGGTTGAAGCCTTTAGTGTGGAAGTTGAAGCTTCCTACCAGTAGAAGCCAGTGATCAACTCAGGGGGTTGAAGCTCCCTTCTACTAGTAGTTGGTAAATGAGATTAGGCGGTTGGAGATCCCTTCCTGTAGCAGCTGGAGAACGAGAGAAGGTTGCAGCCTTCTATAGGTGGGTGCCTACATACTGATATGAGTTTGCATCAGTACAACATTGTAAGAAATTTTCTATATAATAAATATTGAGGAAAAAGACGAGAATAACGGTGGTTTTCTCCCCACTTGGGTCTCCACCTTATATATTGGTGTTCATGTGTAATGCCTTTGTGTGATTATTTATTCTATTATTACTGCACATGTTTACTTCTTAAATTTCTAATGCATAACTGATGAACTGGGCTAAGTAAAGTTTTTGAAGAATTATCTAAACATTAATTTATATGGGTATATGCATGTTTCATTTGAGAAAGCCATGTGCATACGCTAGTTGGATTAATTAGAGTCGCATATAGAAATCAGTAAAGAAAATAAAATATTGGTTGTACTGATAATACTAATTCACCCCCCCTGCCAACATTTTCGTTACTTGTCAACATTACATCCTATGGATGGTTGATTTTTCACGTATATTCGAATGTTTTTCCATATTATACATTTGTTGTGTTGCGGATAAATTCCTTATAAGGATAGAATAAATCTCCCTAGACCTTGTGGCTTAGCCCAGAAATGACCAATAAAAATCTACAATGATCTCCTTAGATATGTATCAAATATTTGAAGAAAATCTACTTGGAATACAATGCCAGCTTCCTCATTCTCTGTACTTGGTAGCTCCAACTCCCCCATTTTATATAAGTGGAACTTGCAAACCATCCAAAACAAGCAAGAGAACCAAATATTCAAAATAACGTATACAAAAAACTCTAAACAATAAGTCAATGATTCATGTTCCACGTATGCATAAAGAAGAAAAAATGCATAGGAGAAAAAATGCACTTTTGTATTAATAATGACAAGAAAATATTACAACCCTTGTAGGCTTTGACTTTGTGAATCTCTCCAGGATATCTTGTCCTTCCTTTACCATAATGGTAAGCCTTCAATCACACCTAAATCACATGGATGGATTATAAACCTCTAGAGACAAATGAACATCATAAGGGCATAATCTGAATCTCCAAAATCCAACCCAAACTCCATGGAAGGTGTTAGATTTATAGGGTAAATGAGTTTATTTATTTATTTACCATTCGAGGGCTTAGATCCACATTAGAGGGAGGTAAGTTCTAGGAGTTAAGAGATAAGACCTGAATAGTATGAGTTCAAGATGTGAACAAACAGTAAAAATTTAAAGCCAATCCTGAAGCTTATAGAGAGAGAAACTTCAAAATTAATTTCCAGGTGTTCGTCGCACTTTTTGTGAAAACAACATGTGTTGGAAAACACAAATTGCACCAGCGTGGGTTGTCTTAAGGACAATTGCAATGGCCCACCAGATTATAGTTTTTAGCCAATGTAATCAAGAATTCTTCTAACTTTTGGAAAGATAATTCTTTTGGGTTTGTATTGGATAGTTACAAACTTTAAATGGATGATGATAGATCCTCGTTTAGAGCTATTTGGATGAATGCAACAAAATGACATATAACAAGCATGATAGTAGGATTTCTTATTTCTGAATATTCCACACTCATACTTGGTATAATATTGGATCAATGACCAATATCAAGAGTTTGAATTTAGACCGGTGATCTTTTGGTGAAAGTTAAGATACTCTTCGAGAATATTCCATTTTCTTATTTATTTTTTTTCCCAAAATTCCACAAATAAATTTCTCAATGAATATGATTACTTTTTACTTTTTAGGATAGATTGAATATCGCAAAAAAATATCCTCCACAATGGTCAAATGAAAGCATTGTAAGAATTATTTTATGTTCCTTGCATTTGTGCATATATATGCTTTGATGGTAGGAATACCACTTGATTATTGAATGTAACATCTGGAGCACTTGTTTACATAATTGAAGTTATCTTAATGACCTTGGCCTTTCTTACTTTAATACCATCTATGTCTGTTAAATAACGATCTTGATAGTCTTGCATTTATAATATCTTCATAATATCACTTTTACATTTAGCAAGTACATTTCTATCCTCAATGTTACTTCTTGGAGGTCACTATTTATTGGTATTTATGATTTCCAAATTCACAACGTCACGTTGGGATGCCGACGATTTTTCTATACATAAATTTCAAATCCATTTATATCTTTATGATGTAAATCCCATAATACGTCCGTACTTTGTGAGTGCCTTTTACATTTAAAACTCTACTTTGTTGGACCCGTGACCGTTCTCCATTAACCTCTATTTGTGAACATTATTGCATTTAGCTATAAATCTTTAATACTGTAGAGACAAGTGTTGTGAAGATACAAAGTTTATTGTATTGGATACAATAAACTTATAACTTGATTATTTGTGAAGATGCATATTTAGAAAAATAGTCTTATAACTTGATTTTCTAAAAAATGATATTTCATACAAATAATAAAAAATTATTGTAATTAAACAATAGTTTTTTAAAATATTAATTTTATAAGTGATTGTATAATTCTGATAAATGAGGGTGAGAAAAGTGTCTCTGTTTCACCAAATAAACTCTAAAGTTATAGTTCGAATACTAATAAGCATTCTAATATGGAAGGAGTAAGAAGGAAACATGAAAAAAGTAGAATTGAATTGAATAGTGAATAGAATGACAAATACTTTACTTTTGTTTCGTTATAAGCTTTATGGCATTTCAAATGGTATCAAGGATCACTGACAAAATAAAAAACCAAGCATTATAAGAATAAAGTCTTATAATAATATTGCAATTAAAAATGGAAAGAAAAAGCATCCTTGCAAAACCTAAAGTAAGCTATGACAATAACGTTTTATACTAATATCATGATTACAAATAAAAATGAGTTGAGGCTGTGGTTAAGGTATTCATAACTTCTTGGTCAAAGGTATTCATAACTTAGCATTTAAGTAAAGATACAATGGCCATAAAGGTTACTCATAGAGGTTCAACGGAATATATTGGCTCTGAAGATATGAACCAAAACCTCCATACGAAAGAATCTGGTAAAGAAATAAGGTAAAGACTGTGACAGAAAGGAAGACAAGTGATGGGAGGGAGGTGTACCTCTGCGCAGTCCCAATAACCTAGTCGCTACTTTCTAGGTTTAGAATAATTACAATTGGCAGCCTTATACATCGCTTTGTCTTTACTTTCCACGTAAGGATTGATTTAAAATTGAACAGGAAACAGAGCCCCATAGGGATTTTGATGAAAAAATTCATCCAACAAAGCGGAGAATCTCAGAGACACCTTGGTATCAACATGAAAGTTGTTTGAGTTAAAATTGAAATCATTATCAAAAGGGATCAAAACCTAAAAAGACATTGAAAAAAAAAAGAGAAAAGAAAAAGAAGAAAAGCATGTCGGTTGCACATATCATCAACAACATCCATCAAGTTCTCTTACTTTGTTGTATTGCTCTCTTTCGAAGCAAGAGCGTTAAATTTATTCTTCACGCCTTTGTCCCCATGTTCTCTATAAAACATTGCAACTATTTTCTCATTCTCTCTTGTTCAGACAGAGTAATGCTCAGTATCCCTTAAACTGCCAGCTCATCAGAAGCAGCATACGCATAATCTATTTTTTTCTCTCATTTTAATTGCGCTTTTGTGAGCAGGGGATCAGGCGGAAGCAGCGATGTCGGTGAGCCTTCATAGCATTCACAGAGACTGATTTGGAGGAAAAACAAATTGCAATCTTCCTGTAACTTTATGTCTTTGATGAATTCTTATGATTTGTAATTGATTTGAAAATATATTAATGTTTCATTAGAAGATACAAATTTCCTCCACCCAAAAACTATAGAATGCAACTCTCTTTATGATTTGAAGTTCTACTGGAAATTTTTTTTCAACACCGAATCCATGAAACTCTGAAAACCCAAACCTAAACGCGTTAATTTGACTGCTTTGTCCAGATTATCGAAATGGAAGTGCACATGGACTGCCACGGATGCGAAGGAAAGATACGAGAGGCTTTGTATATGCTCCCAGGTAAATATATCATACCTTATTGATTTCGTGGAAGCCATCAATAATTTTACTCTAATTGTGCGTTGTGCTTGACAATTCTTTACATTTATTGAATGATCAATACTAAACATATCTTATTGATTTCATGGAAGCCATCAATAATTTTACTGTAATTGTCTGTTGTGCTTGACAATGCTTTACGTTTATTGAATGATCTAAGTAAACATATCTAAATTCATGTTTGATAGGCAGTTATATAAACATGTATTGAATGATCTAGGCAAACATATCTAAATTCATGTTTCATACGCAGTTATATAAACATTGCACAGACACATGTAAAACCATATTTGATATACAAATTTTAACTACTAAACTGCAGTATCTAGATATGGTTTTACCTAGATGGACTTGTATTTTATATTGACATGAAGCTGTAGCTTTATATCAAATCTCTGTTAGACATGGTTTTAAAATTGTTTTATTTTAATTTATTATTCTCAATTCGACAAGTTTGAATTAAAAATGCAAGGCAAAAAAGATAAAATAGCACACACACTCAATATATATTCTATATCATGAATCAGAAATTACACACATATTTATACAAGCAAAAGTCTTAAGATAGGAATTCTATCTTAGACGTACAGTAGTGTGGTTGAGAGATTCTCTCAACCACACACAACTAGGAGAAACTATATTCTAGTTGATTCCTATTATGTAGGAACAAACTCCTGAAATGGAGAATTACAACTATAAACAAGTAGGAATTAATTATTTCTAACTCCCCCCCTTAATGACTACTTGTCATGATAGTGATTCACAAAGTCTGGTTGTGGTCAAACATAACAAAGAATATGTCGACGTCCATATAAAAGAGCAACCATCCACCGGAATGCATGAGTACCAACTGCTGCAACCGCTAGTCCTGTAGGATGTCCTTCGCATACATGATTCTGTCGACCGTTATCACTGCAT
The DNA here is from genome assembly GCA_034641835.2 of Pinus albicaulis. Classification (NCBI taxonomy): domain Eukaryota; kingdom Viridiplantae; phylum Streptophyta; class Pinopsida; order Pinales; family Pinaceae; genus Pinus; species Pinus albicaulis. The sequence goes on along the minus strand of CM076584.1, from coordinate 195,112,388 downwards.
ATATGTACCTGCAAATCCACCACCATCAGGCGAATTGCATGTGCAGAACCTCCAAAAACAAAGAGAGATCAGTGCCTTTCTAAGCCAAATATTCATGTCCAAATAACAATCGCAAACAGTTGCGCTGATTGCGCCTTTCGATGCAACTGTCAGATAGAAAAGTGCGTCGACCCTCTTGTGCTCAGACACACCAATATCTGAGACCGTGAGCCAGGTGTTACTGCAGTCCACCTACTCCTACGAGCACAAAGCTCCTGTGTACACATTAGCCACTCAAGCAATATGCCACCACCGGGCAAGTCCGATCTGCCACCACCGGGCAAATCCGCCAACTTCAATATGCCACCACCGGGCAAGTCCGATCTGCCACCACCGGGCAAATCCGCCAACTTCAATATGCCACCACCGGGCAAGTCCGATCTGCCACCATCGGGCAAAACCGGAACTTAAATGTGCCACCACCGGGCAAATCCTGTAGCCACTAAGGCTCTGTATGTGGTTTCTGGCTCACCACAAACCATCACTTTACATTGACAAAAGATGGTTTCAGGCTGACCATAAACCATTACAAAGTGGTTTTAAGATCACCACGAACTTTCAAATGCCTTTAAAAGGCTTACATTTCATTCCACATTTGGAGTTTCTGGGTACATACAATGACCATTACAACAACTGGACTTGCTTATAACATGATAGGGAGTCTATTCCACAAACCACTCTAACTCAAACAAACATCTATTTTGTTGTCCACCATAAATGTTGTTGCTGCTGCTTTACCTCATCTGTTCACTGTTCACATCTTGGGCATCTTTGTCAAATAAATTCTTGGAACTCCATGCTTATCCTGTCATTTGTTAGAGTCATGAATTCTAACAAAATAACTCTACCTACATTGAGTTAGCTAGGCTCAATAAGGCTCAATAATATTAAAACATGATTCCAAGCAAATACAACATAAACTCTTCAAATTTAGTTTCTGTATCTCTGCCCATAGATGATTATTTTCCAAACATACCAGCAACCATTTTTCACCAACAATACCTGTGAGGGGTCTACTGATAAAGAGACGGATTGACGACTTTTCACCTGGACTCAATGCAGTGCATTCAAACACTGATGATCCAGACATAGGCACACAGCCATACGAAGAGAACACAACTTTCCCTTCAAAAAATAATAATCCAGGACTCCACGGTCCAATCCTTCGTCACGTTTCAGTGTCCAATTCTCTGGCAACATAATGCCACTTCCCCTACTCACAGTATCAAGACTAGTTACTGTTTTCAAGCATGCCTCCTCATGCTCGCTAACAACCTGCAACACGATCTCGGTCATCCTCCAATCTCTGATGTAGCTCCAATTGATGTCGTTTTCACTTTCATGTGTTCATCAACATATCCTGCAAGTTTGTTTAGTGTTGGAATGACCAGTTCCAACACAGACTAAGAATTGTGACAATAGTCGGTCACACTACTGTCACTTAAATTACAACCAATTTCATTGTCATGACAGTTAATCAATACATTAAAAAACATCATCAGAGAATTAAAATTTTTTGGAGAGTAACATAAACTTCTCTCTGTACAGCCAAGAAAACAGGTCCAACACACGAGCCATCTCTTGAACGATATATTAATGTCGGCTATTCTGTAGCATCATTCACATTAACATCAGAAACTGGCCATTTTTCAAGTCGGGCATCAAAAAAATCTCTGTCTTCACGCCTCCTCTACTACACGCCGAACTTTTCTCTTGTCTATGTAAAAGCTAAGAGCAGACTCTACGTGATCTGCTCGATCTCCATTGTGTTCAAACTTCGAAGGAAGAAATCTCTTGACAGTGCCAACTTCCTTGATGGCATCCACAATCTTGAGCTGATCAAGAATTCTGTCTCCACCAATCGTACAAATAACAACATCAACCTGTCTCATAGCTTTCACATCAAAAAACCACGCACCTGCTCATGGAAACACTGATCTGCTCGGCAAAATCAATTTTCTTCCCCGTTCGGTTATCAATAACAGTCAGAGAACCTCTCAAATACCCAATACCCAAAGAAGAACCCACCGGAGGAACCGATAAATGGCCATAAAGTACTGCTAATCTGCTTGTGGGCCATCGATTTTTTCACTAAAACCTTCCATGGGTGCCATTACTGCTTTGCCTCATTGTTCCCATTGCAACGCTCTTCACATCGACCAGTATCTCGAGTTGCACTGTATAGGACAGGCTTTGTTTCAGCGAACGGTGTGTGATTACTAGCAAAACCAGAACGACAGGAAACTCGGGGGATCTATTGCAACGATGGGCGATGAATCAGCTCACGCAGGTTCAAATCTCAACAGCGCCATTAACACGCTGGAGGAGTGCTGCAATTAATCAACTAACACATCTTGCAGCAACGCAGGACTATTAATTCACTGCACGTTTCTCTGCCTGGCCTCCACGCAATTAAAAACAGTATTCCCTGCCACATGTCTGGGCACACGTTGGAGAAAGAGCGAACAGCTCCGAAAATTGACCACAGTCGCTTGCAGTGGCAGTATTCCGACGTCCTTTGGGAATTTGAAGAATCTGGCAAAACACAGCCAGAAGCCAGCGTTTCTCAAGCGAACACTCCAATTTAAGAGAGGTTCGTGAATTTCCACACGTTCCTATCGATCACAGGCTACAATGTTGCAAATGTTGCTCTTCGCTCTGGGCCTGCAACCCGCATGCCTCTAGGGAATAAAAAAAAACTGCAAATCGTTCCAAGAAAAAACAAGGCGGTTGTGGTCGGCCTCCTGTTCAACCACTGTCACCAGGCGTTACCATCTCCTTTCAATAGCGATCAACAATTGAAACGTTCTCCCACAGCATTCAGGTAGCGTTTAGCATAGGCAGCCAGCAAGGCTCCACGCTGACTCCTCACGCTCCTCGAGATCTGTCGATGCCATCCACAACTCATGTCGTTCACAGTTATTGACCTTTGGTGATAAGGCTCCCTCTGCTCTCCTGATCTGACCAATTCGTAGCACACTCTCCACATTCACATCGAGAGACAGACTCTCACTGCGCAGAAACTGGAGCTTCGCCTATGAGAGAACCAACACCACCTCCACAGCCCGACCTCGCAGCAGCTGTCACCAATTCTATCCGCACGGGGCTAATTTTTCTTCAAACTCGACCTTCTCTGCGATGGGTTGCAACGAGCTGCTCCTCTCGGCCTCTTCAATCCTCAAGATGGACCAACAAATGTAAATATAAATACACTCAATTATTTTCCTCAGCCCAGGAGGGGCCAGGGCCGAAGCCCAGGCCCTTATGGGCTTTGAAGCTCCGATACCAAGATAAAATAGCACACACACTCAATATATATTCTATATCATGAATCAGAAATTACACACATATTTATACAAGCAAAAGTCTTAAGATAGGAATTCTATCTTAGACGTACAGTAGTGTGGTTGAGAGATTCTCTCAACCACACACTAAACTAGGAGAAACTATATTCTAGTTGATTCCTATTATGTAGGAACAAACTCCTGAAATGGAGAATTACAACTATAAACAAGTAGGAATTAATTATTTCTAACTAAAAACAACCCCTGGTTTTTCGATTATTTTATGGGAATACCGGGAGCCATTGGAATTGTTTTGTGGAATATCGTTGGGGTGTTTTAATGCGAGGATTGTTGTTATATATATATATATATATATATATGAAAATAATTGAGATAGTTAGTTATATATAAGAGAAGACAATAAGGATGATTTCTTAGGTTTAGCAGAATAACTAATTTGAATACAACTGTTGCGGTTGCCTATAATTATATAGGGCAAGGTTGGTACTCGAAATCTTACATATGGAATGGTATGATTTGTATAGTAAATATTTTTATTTTTATAATTGGTATTTGGAAAAACTTAGCATCTCGTATGCCAATTGGCTTTTAGTAACAACTGGGTCATAACAGGGGATTAGAATTTACTAGGTCACAACTGGGAATTAGAAGTTCTATCAAGAGTCAGAATACTTCCTATGACTAATTAAGCTGCATTCTTGGCAATTTATATTTCTGGGAAATTTATATACCTGAATATAATAAAGTAAGAAATTATGATATATTTCTTACTTTATATTCTTAATTCATATTCTTTTACTTCCATTACTAATTAAGCTGCTTTCTAGACGATTTATATACCCTAAATATAATATAGGGAAATTATGATATCATTTCTTGCTCTGTATTCTTGATTCTTATTTTTTCTTATATCATGTATATGAGAAAGCCATAAGGATGACACATTATGCTTGAATAACTAATTTTAGTACAATTGTTGCTAGAAAAATTAGTACAATTGTTTCGGTTACCTATAATTATATAAAGCACAGTCTGTGGCCTAAATTTAATAGAGTGGAATGGTATAATTTGGGCTCTCAATAAAAATACAACAGAGAGAAATGATATAATTTCCTTTTCAAAGATTTCTGGCTCCCTGTATTCTTTCATTCTCCTTCTTTTCTTGGTTCATATATCTTTATATCTATTTGCATGTATTATTAAAAACAAACATTAATAGCCTTTTATGTATGTATATTTACATACGCCTAACACTAAAATGTAATTTTAATTGTGCAAGTTGTATATCACAACCCTTTTTTATATGACTCAGTGAGCTGTCTACTATATCACAACATGTTTAAATGGATCTGTATGAGTAAGTAAATGCAGCTGATGCTATGAGAGGTTGAAATAACTATATTGGTCTAACTATGTTTTGAATTCAAATCGTTGTCTGATCGGAAATCTGAATGGATTCAGGGGTGGAAGCAATCGACATCGACATCCAGAAGCAGAAAGTGACAGTGTCTGGCTACGCCGATCAGATGACTGTTTTGAATGCTGTGAGGACGACTGGCAGGAAGGTGCAATTATGGCCGTACCCTGATAATACCCACTACCATTCTTATGTTTCTCAATATCATTATCAGCAAAGCAGCAGTCTCGCAGCTTCCACATATAGCTATGACACACACGGTTATCATAATGAGACTGTCCATGCCTGCAATCAGTCTGAACTTCCTTCTTCGTCCGTAATAATGGATGACAAAGCGACTAGCCTGTTCAGTGACGAGAATCCTCACGCCTGCAGTGTTATGTAAAGTTTTGGCAGAGAATTTCACTAGTAAATTGCCAATATATACTGGGGAATTTCCCAGTTTATGACTTATTTTGCCATGATCAGATTGCTCCTGGAAATGGACTGGCAATCTTCTTTCATACGAAACAATCAGTCTATCTCAACACAATATGCTTCCCTTTTGGCTGCAACAGCAGACATTCTTATCCACATATCTCTCAATGTGAAGGAAGTGAAAAGTTTAGCTTATGTTTTGAGCGTTTAGCATCATTCTCAGCAGCAGCTTACTTCATTGAAATCATGGGCTGTGTTAAAGATTCCCCATGTTCAAACAGCCGGGAGAAGAGCCAGCAACCTTCTCACCTTTTGGCAGAAGCACAGCGATACTATCCTATTCAACTTTTGTTAAATAGATCTCACAAACTCTCCTGTCTGGTTTTGAGGAAAATGCATGTAATGTATATAGATTTATAAATGTAATTGCATTGCCCAGTCTGGTGGGCTGATCTATACGGTGGGCTGTTGCCATTTTACGTCGGTTTGTTATTCTTGGACATAGTTAAAGCTTGTCCATTATTTCCACAAGGTGATGTATTCAGAAGATGCATCTGTTATATTGAGGTCATTCATATTAATTGTTTTGGCTTCTGTTATTTGGAAGAACATTGGTGGAACCCGACCTTCATCGAGTAGATAGCAAGATTTCGACCAGAGTTGTGCTACCTGGAGCACCATTTTAAATCACAATTTTGGTTTAGATCTGAGGTTAACATTTATATTAACTTTATTTATATGTTAACTAACAATGAGTTCATAAATATTGGGCATTATTGTAGTTATTTTTGGTTAACATAAAACTATTTTTTAGTGGCTTGCTCAATTTTCATTTATATTTAAATTTCAATTTCCATTAAATTGATAGCTTAAGAAAGCTTTGTTAACTTCGTACTTTTGATTCGTGTGGTTACTTTAATAGACCAATGACATTTTGTTTAATTTAATTCTCTTAAATTTGGCTGTTTTTAATAACAAGTCATCACTGTGGAGTTACGCCATATTGACCTAGTATAACAATATAATAAACAATAGTAAGATTAATATAGAAATTTTGTGTTATAGCGAGTATTAAATCATATATAAAACATTGATTAATATATAGTACATATATTGTATTATTATATATATATCTTATTTTAAGGTCAGTGTCAAGTCAAACACCAAATTGATGTATGAAACTGTCTTGTGGGAGAAGTGTCATGCTCCTATACCTTGGTAGTCTTTCAACCACTCTATAGATGGGTGCGACACTACCATGTTTTTCTTTGTCCAAATACTTTGCATGTAAACTATGCCTTACTCAAAACTTTTTTATTTAATATGTCAAAGTGTTCCTGTGCGGAAATAAAAGAGCATAAACATCAATATCAAATCCACTTGAAACCCATAACATTCAAGGGAGCGGAAATTGCCTGATTATAAGTTTGCCCCATATTATGTTTCATAAAATGTATATAATACACATCCAATCCAGCAAAAGCCACTTCTCCTCCTTTGGCAAGGTGGGTTTACCTCTTGACCAAGTTTACAACACCTGTCAACCCTTAAACCAACATAAAACATCCATTTACAACATTAAAATCGACCTTAGGAATTTCTGCCCAAATCTGCCCAAGCTTCGTGTTGTCGAGTCACTTGTGTGACCCTGGTACTGCTCCTCCACCTGACCTTCACGCACTTTCCAAAAGCACCATGTGTCCAAATTGACCTCCTGTACTGTGGTTAGCTTCGGCCCACGAGTTCGCACATGCTGCACTTCGTTCGCACCAAATCAAGCAAACGGTCACTTCTATACGATGCCTAAACTCACGTTCAACTGTCTGCCCAAACTGACCCAGCCCGACCTGTGAATGCCCTGCAATACTATTCTTCACGCGTTTCTGAAGGCGGCTAACCTGACTCGACCCGACACCCTGCACTGAACGAAATATTGTTTTGAACGTGTTTCTAAACGTGTTGACCCGACTCGACCCTGTGCCCTGCACGTCCTTGCTACGACCTTGCCTTTGCTTGCCAAGGGAGGAGCTCACATCAAGAAGATTTTGATGTCTTGCCTTGATGCGTAGACACTCCTTTATGTATCCCTTGTCTCCAATTCACTTATGTCAAACTCCAACTTCACGCCATGTATATATACGCTTTGTTCATGTTGGAAGTGGGTGGAGGCTTGCCCATGAGCTGACCCACCACTTCGTCACATCACATCGGCCTTGTCATTTTAATACGTCGGCCTTCCAATTTTAATACGTCGACCTCCATATTTTCATAATACGGACATGGCTACCAAGTGACGTATAAATGTCGGTTTGTCACCAACACTTTCTCCAATACTTAGCCGATTCCTCACTTTTCTTGTCCATCGCTTCTTTCGTCACACAACCACCAAGATTTCGTTGCATCATAGCCAAATATTGTGTTTTTTCATTTTCGTCCGCTGGAGCACCCATCCACTACGTGTAGTATTTTTTGTCGCTACATGACCATCGTTCGTCGCACGTCCACAGAACGTTATACCACGTGCCTCAGTCATCATCCTCGACTTGTGGGCCTTGCATACTCCCCCACTTAAAATACGACTATCATCCTCGATAGTGCTACCATCATCATTTCATCATATCGTCACAATACTTCGTCGCAACTTCCGTTGCAATGTATCATAACACAATATCGTCGCAACATCGTCGTATAAACCAATAAGGTTCATGTCTAACATTTCCATGGGAAATATATTCTCCCACCATGATCATCAACACATCTGTCGCAATCACCACATGTTATACCATCATGGGAATTCATTCTCCTCATCAAGGCCCCATGCTTCTACAACATATATTGTGTCAACCCATCATATATCCTCAATATCATGTGAATCTTTGCATCAAGTGCTCGAACCAACTCAACATAACAAAAGCTGCTACGTATCATGTATAACTCCGCACACTTCCAGACCCCACAACTCAAACTGGCTAGATGGACAGTCCAACTGTATGTTCTCATCATGAAAATGCACATCCTCATACCATGCGTTAGTTCGTGCTCTTGTAGTCTGTCACATCCATCAACTCAATCAAGAATCCATCCCATTTGCGTGAAAAGAAAGTCATATTCAGGTCCATGAACATGCTTCCCATGATGCTAATATCCATGTGTTTTTCAAAAGACAGTCACGACTATCAAGCATCATCCATGTGTGAAAGGTCCTCCTCAAGGTCCATCAAGAACATCCTCTTAACACTGTGCCATATTCAGGTCCATGAAGCTATGTTCATCTCATGTGCAATATGCATCAAATATGTGTGACCAAGTTAAGTCAAGAAGACTCAACGCATGCCAAAGTGTATACCACCAAGGCATCTTATCGTTGCATCTCCATCAAGCTCCCAATTTTCCTAGCTCGATCATCTCCATCAAGTGGCTCCTCACAGACACAACCCATAAATTTGCTCAAAGGTATGCATCCCATAATGCATCAAAATCAAGTCTAATCTCGATCTCATCTCCTCAATGAACCCGATACTGCAATATCACTGTAGTATGAGCCTCCAATTAATGCAACTTCATAATGAAATCCCATGCATAATCATATCCAAAGTGTTGGAAAGCATACTTGTATTTTCCATGTGTGCCATCACAAGTGGTTCTCACCCTGCAAGTCATATGAATGTCCTCATAGTCTACTCATCCAACCAATGTCTTAGTTTCTCATGGTGAACAAAATCCCATGACTCCATCTATAAAATATCTCCATGTAGCATAAAAAAATGCATCCTTCTCCCAACACCCTACTTTGACACTCCTCCATAATGCTCATAAGTGGGATCTATGTAAGTGCACCTACATAATTCCTCCAAAAACTGTCGTGCCATTCGCTCATGTCAATGTACATGACTTTGGCTGCCCACGAGTCCATCAAAGTGAACCCAACTCAACTATGGTCATTATCCATAAACTGTAGAGGTAAAGTTCCCTCGATCACTTCTACCATCATCCATCATTATGAGTAATTCCTTCAACCCTTCTCTCCCACTAGAGGTGCACCAAGAGTTCCTTCTTGGTTTTAGGCCATGAAGAAGTCTACTCCACCAATGTGCCCTACCACCAACGTAGTCCATAGGTCATGCCGGGAACCTAGCCATTACACGTGGCTAAGCATGACCCTTTCCATACAAAGATCATCAAGTTCGACCCTTGTCTAGGGCATTTAAGCCATCTAGAGTAACGTCAAAAATTTCCCTATCAAGGTCTTCAACAATAAATTCTCGTTGTTCCTCCAATGTACAAGGTCTCATGATAGTAGTCACCAAAGGAAAGATCATCCATGGTGTTGGAAAATATGTCATCTTCTTTCTCATCCCCATGCACGGTCCATCTTCCTTATTCTTCAGTCAAACAAAAGTCATATCTCCATGAAGACTCTCAAAGTGAGAGTCCTCCTTCATCATGAATGTCTTTGATGTGTTCAATCTTGGTACAACCTGATCTTCAAGTTCCTCCTCGATCATGATCACACTTGCAACATCTTCATGTGGTTCATCCACCAATGCTTGCAATGTCTCTTGTCCTGGTTCAACTTGTTTCACAAGTTCTTCCTTCGTCTTTTCCATCTCTATAACATCCTCATGAGAATCATCCATCATTGATGCTTCAATGTGACTAGCCTTGGTCCAACCTGTTCATCAAGTCCATCCTTGACATCTTCCACATCTGCAACATCCATATGTGAATCCGCCATCAATACTTGTAATGTTCTTAGTCTCGGTCCAACTCATTCACCAAGTTCGTCCTTGACTTCTATCACATTCACAACATTCTTTGGTTTGTCCAAAGTAGGTTTCCTCCCCCTCCTCTAGTTCTTCATTCCAATTTTAGAAATTTCTTCTCAAAGTGCATCTAGTTCATAACATATATCAATCCAATCATCAAAATGGACCATATTCTCAAAAATTGGATCAAATTTATCCTTGTTAGAGTCATATACCCCCTCCTCATACAAGGCCTTAAGAGCTTGTGTTGTAGCATCTTTCTCTTCTATAATTTCTTTCGCCCTTATCATAGATTCAACCACTTCTTTCTCGAATACTTCAAGCTTGTGTTGAATCCGCAAGTTCTCCCTCATATGCCTTATCCATTGTAAGGCCTCGAAGGCTTTCCCCTAGAATTATTCCCAAGTTGGCATGCCTTCTTTTGTAGCTTTAGCCCTCACAAATTCCTTGCTTCAGCCAAGGTCTCAAAATAAACCGAACTAAGCCAAATTAAGCTTCAACACCACCTGAAACCCTGCAATTGTGTTCCTACTTCCTTCAATGATAAAAATCCCTGAAATGGTACCTCTGATACCACTTGATGCATAACAGTAGTGGGATCATACTTTCATTCCATTTGTATCAGTGGCTCTGATACCACCTGTTACGCCCCTATAGACAGGTGGAACACTACCTTATTTTTCCTTTTCCGAATACTTTCCAGGTAGACTACGCCTTACTCAACATCGTTTTATTTAATATTTCAAAGTTTTATTGTGTGGAAATAAAACAGCATAAACATCAATATCAAATCCACATGAAGCCCATAACATTCAAGGGAGGGACAACTCCCTGATTATAAGTATGCCTGATATTATGTTTCATAAAATGTATATAATACAAGTGAAATCCAGCAAAATACACTTCTTCTCCTTTGGCAAGGTGGGTTTACATCTTGACCAAGTTTACAACACTTTTCAATCCTTAAACCAACATAAAGCATCCATTTAGAGCATTAAAACCGACCTTTGGAATTTCTGGCTGAATCTGCCCAAGTGTCGTGTTGCAGGGTCACTTGGGTCGTCATTGTACTGCTACTACATGTGACCTTGATGCACTTTCCAAGAGCACCATGTTTCCAAATCAACCTCCCGCACTCTAGTTAGATCCATCCCACCATTCTACACCTGCTGCACTTTGTCTGCACCAAATCCGCCAAATGGTCACTTATGTACACTTCCTGAACTCACGTTCAGTGGTATGCACAAACTGACCCAACCCAACCTGCAGACGCCTTGTGGTACTGTTCTGCACGCATTTTTGAATGCGGGTGACCCGACTCGACCCGACGCCCTGCGCTGCATGGAACACTATTTTGAATGTGTTTTTTCACGTGTTGACCCAACTCGACCCTATGCCTTGCACGTCCTTGCTACGATCTTGCCTTTGCTCGCCAAGGGAGGAGCTCACATCAACAAGATGTTGATGCCTTGCCTTGGTCCGTAGACACTCCTTTATGTATCCCTTGTATCCAATAGATTATGTCGAAATCCAACTCCATGCCATGCATATATACGCTTTGCTCATGTTGGATGTGGGTCGTGGCTTCCCCATGAGCTGACCCACCACTTCTTCACATCACATCGGCCTTGCCATTTTAATACATTGGCCTCCATATTTTCATAATACGATCGTGGCTACCAAGTGACGTATAAACATCGACGTGTCACCAACGCTTTCTCTAATACTTAACTAATTTCGCACTTCTCTTGTTCACCACTTATTTCATTGCATGGCCACCAAGCTTTCATTGCATCATAGCCAAATATTGTGTTTCGTCATTTTCATCCAATTGAGTGCCCATCCACTACGGGTACTAGTTTTCGTCACTACACAAACATCGTTCGTCGCATGTCCACTGAACATTATACCACGTGCCTCAGTCATCATCCTTGACTCATGGACCTTACAACAAGGCACCCTTCTTCGTGCAACGATTTGACTGTTAAGTCTATGAAGGCATACATACTCTACCCTCCGTATAGTTTTGAACCTGTAACCTCTTAGAAGGAAACACATTCTCTTAACCATTAGGCCCACTCAAACTATATATACTAATTATCATACAAAATTTCTATATTAAATTATATATATTTAAAATATAATATAATATTATATTATTTAGTAAATTTATTTTAATTAAAAGCTTTTACAAATATATAAATATAAATTTAATTAAAAAATAAATATATTAAATATTTATACATTTAGTGTTAGAATTTAATATTGATATTTATTCCATTTAAATGTTTTAGGTATTGAAAAGGTATATGAATCGGTGAAGGACAATTTTAAAAAAATATATATATATAAACCTGATCATAACGAAAGGTTTTTTCATCTTAAAACCTGAAAAATATCAAAAATTCTAAATAATCTAGAAAGTTTCTATAACCACATACTTCACAACAAAAAAATTCTCACTAAACATGACATGAATATGTATGTTTTAGTTTTTATATTATATAATTAAAAAAATAAATTATGTTTTATTTTTTATATTATATAATTAAAAAAATAAAAATAATTTTAATATAAATTATTATGTAATTAGTTGGAAGATAAGTTTAACCAATTCTCATCCATGTTTTTCTTAATTTTACTACTTTTATGACATCTAATATTTTGTTCAATTCCTCTAAAATAGCTACATGATTGCATCCAAAGGTTTAATATAAATAATATTTATAATTGTGGACAAACATCCATTAAATTTGTCCACAAAATATCTATCTTCCAAAATGATACTATATTTTCGTTTTAAATATTTTGGATGCAATCATGTAGCCATTTTAGAGGAATTTAACAAAATATTAGATGTCATAAAACTAATAAAGTTAAGAAAAAGATTGATGACTATTGGTTAAACTAATCTTTCAACTAATTATATAACTAATTACATAATTATCTATATTAAGATTATTTCTATTTTTTTTAATTACATAATATAAAAAACAAAACATAACTTACTTTTAAATATATAAAATCATCAATTTATTAGCAAAAAAAAAGTAATACATCAAAATATTTATAGAAAATTAATATCGGTACTCATATTTATATTTATATTAATGAATGTTTTTGAGTATCATTAATAGAACCAAAAATAAAATATTAAGTTTTGTCATTTTTATTATATTTCACAATAAAAAGTGTGTGTATATATATAAAAGAAAGATAATAAACTAGTAGTTGCCTCTAAAGGTGCAAAGATACATCAAAGGTAGTTTATCTCGTCAAGATTTGGGAAGATTCGTCTTTCATTGTAGTGCTTGAAGTAGCAATTTTGTCTTGTGGTTATGCATACAACATCCTGAATGAATTATCACCAAAATATGTCAATTAGGCGCCTCCCAAATTTAAGGATTGGGAGTGCAATGCCCCAAAAATTTGTTAATGTAAATTTTAACCACAACCATGTGGGACTTGCACATAATCCCTCTAATGCAATATCAAAAGGCTAAAAACCATGTGCTAATCATGTAAATATTGGAAATCGGCTAAAACAACATGTGATTGTGAGGACATGAATACATATGTTTGTTAGAATGAAGGCTCACTTTAGCCATGCATAACAAACAACCCTAACAACAAAGATGACTGCCAATATCTTTAGATCTACAATTAGTTGATCAAGATAAATGCTGCAAAAATCTAGATCTATGCATTAAAAGACATTAAGAAGTAAATAAAATCAAGAGTTTCTCCATGCATCTAATAGACAAGACAAGAATGTTTTAAAGAATTTTTTGTATTTTTTGACACCTAGGAAGGAAACATAGAAAGATGTTACCAGTCCCCCTCAATGGGATGGGTTGTTGTAAGTCCTTAGCACTTCAGATCTAAAATCTCTCTCTTGATGGTGTAGAAAACCCAGACAAAGATGGAACTCAAAGGGAGCTCACAAGAAAAATGGTAGCAAAATATGACAATGATGGTGGATGAAAGTTAGACCAAAAGTATAGATCCTGAGTGATCTTTAGGCAACAAAAGGTAGTGAGTGAATGGAAAACCCCTTCTATTTATAACAAAATATTGAGTTGGTCTAAATATTGGTGCATAATTAAAATATTATTAACCAATTCTAGATCCAAATTTTATGGAATATTTTATTATATTTGTTGAAGGGTGATGCAGGAGCATCAAGTTAAATTTTCATTATTCAATTGTGTAATTAAGGGGGTGAGACATTTTAATTATTTTATTAATTAATTTGTTCATTTTTAATAAATTAGGAGAGAAATTATAAATGTGATGATTATTGTAAATATTCCTTAAATAATTAAGGATATGAGTGGAGTTGAATTAGGTAGATAATCTAGGGATTAGAAATTCCATTAACGAGACTTCGTTGAGTCCAAAAAAAGATAAATCTAAACTAAATTTTAAGTTGAGATTTGTGTGGAGGAAATTATGGAGTGGAATAAATTCATATTTATGTATAAATATGTAAATTGTGAGAGTGTGAAAAGTGACAAAGAGAAGTGAGGAGAGGTGAGGAATACATAGAGTAAGAGGAATGGTTTGAACGGCCAAGAGCCAAGAGGCTACCCATTGTAATATTTGGACGAAGAGTTCTTATGTTTTTATATCATTATTTTATTTATATGGCTCTCATTCCTTCATATGTATTTTTTTGAGCTGAACATATTTTTGAAGATTGAAACAAGAAACAGTGAAGGAGGCATCCTGAAACATCATCCTTGATCCTAGTTGGAAAATAATCACCTAAACTAGGTGGAGACCACACAGGCTATTTTTAGGTGTATGTCTATTTTTAGACATGGTGAGAATATTCTATATGTAGCAGGAGGCTATTTGTAGATGGTTGGTCAAATGTGAAAAATAGATGAGATTCTATTTTTAGAAGATTGGGCGAAGTCTATTTATAGATCGCCGATCTAAAAATAGATGCATGTCGATTATTATTAGCTCTTAATAATAATCAGACAATAAACAACAACTTATTCTCTTGGAGCACTTTATTTCAGTGAACAGATTTGGAAAATCAGTAGGCTTAAGGAATTACGCAATTCCTAAGGGTTTACTGGAGTTCATGCATGGAGGACTCAGTTAGAATTGAAGTGGAAAAGTTATGACAGAGTTGGAAGAGTATTTCATGGAGTTATATTCAGTTTAAGTAAGTTAGACTCAGTTGAGCTAGTTGTATCTAATCTAACTGAATGATACACTAGTGAGAGTGGAGTGAATTAATTAGTTAATTAATTCACAAATAATAACTCATTAATCAACTGAACAATACAATAGTTAACTACAGTGCATGTCAGATCCAGTGGAGACCCAGTGCAGAGATAGGTGAAAGGGTGAGATAGACTATCCGTTGTGACTATTAGTGATGCATGGATTGCATATACATATACATTGGAGTTTCCAATGATATTAAAGTAGTCAAGGAGAGTGGGATTGCATTGAATTGGTCTTTGTAATCAGCTTGAATTGCGCAGTGGAGGCAAATATCAGGTGGCAAGAAATCAGTGCATGGATTTCAAGATTTCATCTTGTTAGTGTGAATATCGATTGTACTAAGAGCTGGATGTACTAAAATTTTTGTGATATTGTTACATGATCTCCATGATACATAATATATCATAGTTAGGGTTTTTAGCTTCAGTATTTCCCGTTAAAAAACTGTGTTATGTGTGTTTTTATTGCTTCATGTGTTTTGCAATTGTTGATTAAATTTCCGCAAGAATTATAGTGGAAGGATTCTATATTTTGAAAGAAGATAAATATTTTGAGATTAGGAGAGTCCGTATATATACATACATATTGTATATAATTTCTACACATATTTGTGTATTCAACGAAGAATTTTAATTTCAAAAGAAACACATGAGTTTTTACATGCTAGAATTTGTTTAACCCATTATTCTGGCATCATTTTGGTATCAAAGTTGATGGTTAACGGCCTAATTTTTTTTTGTACCTATATTAATGTACGAATGTCAGAATTTCTTACGCAGAGGGAGAATCGAGTTTATGTTCTTCCCTTGGAATTGTTTTTGAAATGGCACAAACATGATTACTGAGTCGAGTGAGTTGGGTGAACATGTATGGCTCAATTGTGGGAATGATCATAGTTTGTGGTGGAGCTGCCTCAAGATAGGATTTGAAGGTGTTGTTTGAAGGACTCGAACCATTACTGTTGCTTGGGATCCATTCTGTCGGCATGAAGGAGGCTGCACAGAGCAGTTTGCGGCGTTGAAAGTGGGTTGAGCAGTGAAGTTATTGTGAAGGTAACATTAAATTGTGTGTTAAGCATATCATGGATCACTGCTGAAGAAAAATACATTTGTGGCCATGTGAGCTTCGTTGAGTTGATAAACAAATTGGATTGAATTGTGAGTGACACAACAGGCCATTCATCCGATTATCATCTGTGGGATATTCACATGGTTTGTGGAGGTTTGAGCAGAAAGGATCAATGGCTACAGTAATTGATTGAGCAAAGCTTGTGGAGAAGCTCGTTTGGGAACTAGAGAGAAGTTTTCCAGGAAAATATACATTGGGAACGACGCTTGCAGTGAAATTAGTCTCAAATTGCATGAGTCATAAAAGTTGGAGTTAGAAGTATGAAGGATGGATGAAGATGGCAGAAAATCCATTAAGGAAGCAGCCAGCAATTAACACAATATTAACACTAGCAAAGAAGTGTTAGTCGGATGCTTGGTTGTCGGCATCCACTGGATGACCGTGAAGCAAAGAAACACCGTGATGAAATACTTCTCCAGGAATTGTCAAGCAAGGGTTGGTCACATTGAGTTAAATTTAGAAACAGTCGTTTCATTTTGTTTTGTGTACTACGTAGATGTTTACAATGGGCTCGATTGCTGTGTGTAATCCAGTATTGAATGAGTGGATTGTGGTTCAATGCATAAGTCTGCGTTGAGGAATTGTGGTGAAGGTTCCAATCATAATACCAATTCATAAAAAACTAAACCCATCTTTTTTGCATATTTTCCATGGAGAGTTGATGTTGTGGATTCGACCAACTAGTGGCATGGTATGTTATGTTATCGTCAACACATTTGATTTCCTTTGTTCACTCATGAAGTATGTTGGGCGGTTTTGCTTAAGTGGATTCCAAATGTTAACTTTGGATTATCCATTATTAAATAAAATGGTCCTTAAAAGAACCCATTTATTATTGAAAAGTGGAGTTGCGTAATGTTGTAATATTTCAATGTTATGTGTTTATGGAGTGAAGTATGTAATTTCACACTAAGTTGCAAAGAACGAATCAATTGCATCAAGTGAAGATTAACCTGGGTCTTAGTAAAATTGAATATTTTACTTTGAAAGAGGAAATTTGCTTTCTACAACAAGTTTTGGAAGCCAGTCGTATTAAGGCACTTAAAAAAGGCGCGTGTAGGGCTTGTGAAAGAGGTATGGATCCAACAAAAAATTCAAGGTATGGATCCAGTATTTCCACGGTACCATATTCTAGCATAAGAAAGGGTCACTAGAATTGATTGAGGTAAAGTTTTTGAAAAATTCATGTATGTTTTTGGGAGAATCTAATCTTGAAAGGATATTCAGTTACATTAATATTTCATGTTTTCAAAGCAATAAATTTAAATTGAGGATATTGAGATGACAGAACTTGGCTTAAACTAAGGGGAGAGATTGTTAGAGAATGGACCTTTCACATTCAAAGCAAGTGTGTAGAGGCTTGAATGTATTCCTAAAATAATACGTGAGAGAAGGGTTGGATCATTTCAACTATGAAGGTAAGTGATCATTGAATGAATCAATATTCATTAAGTAGAGGTATTTTAAAATTGGGATGATTATATTTCCTTGCCATAGTCGAGAAGATGATCTTTTGTAAATGTTATGAAAAAGTAAAAATTTTGCAAATGTGGAGGTATAAATGAATGGAAAATGAATGGAAAATGTGCTAATCCTGGGTGATATAAAGAGAAACATGCATTTTTATGTGAGAGGGTTTATTATGCATAATGTGGATTCTTCACAGTTTTGGTTAAATCATTTGGACCAAAGCCTGTAGTTGGAAAAAGGAGAATTCTTTGATTTGTGGTTGAAAACATAATTACTTGATGTTGTAGAAACTTTTTTTTTACCATCATGTGGCGGCAACTAAGGAGGAATTATTGAGGATGGACACAATGTACAAGTTGTACATTATTCATCAAAGAGGTTGAAAACATGTTCTCTATACACAGGTGAAGAGATGTGAATTGATGTTGTATGGTGCATAAAAGTGTAGGGAAATGTTTGCATTAAGATGATGAGATTATGGGCATGCAAGTATTTACAGTGACAAAAATGGCACAGAAGAGTGGAAACAAGAGAATTTAGATTACAGAGAGAAATTTTTATTAATAAACTTAATAGGAGCATGAGGTATGATAATTTAGGAAGGTATTTTTGAACATTGAAGATTGAATGGTTTATTTATTTTCACATTAAAATAAATCTAGAAAAACCTGAATTGCATTTTCGACTAAAGACTTGAATATCATGTGAAATGATACAGGAAAACTGATGATTTTCATAAGAATGAAGTATGAAAGAGAGTGAAGATTTTACATCCTAAAAATGTATTAGGGGCATGTGTTTGTTGGAGGATTGTATAACTTGAATTAAGTCAAAATATCCACTATCATAATTATTGGGGCAAAGCTTGAAGTCAAAAAAGATGTTAGAGTCAAATGAAAGTTTGGATAGTTTGAGTTAAGATTGAGTATTTTCATCCAAGATGAAGAATTGGTGTAATTCTGAAGTCAAGGAATCATAAGCTAAGTCAAAAGTATGAATGTAATTGGGTGCATGATCGGCAGAGCCCGACACCCAAAGAATTGGTCATTGTAACACATGAGTTACTAAAGTGTTGTTTGCAGCAGAGTGAAGCAAGAGGGTTGCTAGAGATTGGTTCCAAGACATAGAACCAAGAGAAGCCAAGCACAGGAGGAGAACTTTCATTTTTGATGAATGGCAAGTGTGAAGGATTTTTGAGAAGTGGATTGAATGAAATCCACACGTGAACAGATGAAGTTCATAAAGGAAGACAAGATGACTGGTGTCAGTCATTTCCGAAGATCTGATTAAGACCACATTGGAAGGAAGAAGAAGGAAAATGCCAAGGTAACTGGCATATGTGAACAGTTGACAAATGTAGAGTATGAACAGGAGAAGATTGAGATAACAATTCACCTTGAATTGTTAATGGAGTTTTTGCAGGAAAATGTGAAAGACCAAACACATGGTTGGACCATGAGAAAGAAAGTGAAGTGGCAGAGACTGCACGCAAAGAGAGAAAAGCAGGTAAACATACAGTTGACGAAAGAGCTTAGGAATCTCGAGCAGATGTTGAGGTGTGAAGAACTCAGAGAGGCTGAGTTAAAAATGGATGTTTCCATTTGTGGCCTAGAACATGGTGAAATTATGGGTAAAGAGATCAATGAGGAAGATCTCATGAACTATTGAGATAGTTCAGAATAATTGGAAGATGTGTTGGCAAGAGAAGCAGACAAGGCTATGAAGCCTTGTATTTTTAAATCTCATAGTTTATGTATGTTTGTAGCATGTGCGAAAGATAGTGAACAGTCTGATGGAACTATCATAGAGATGAATGGAACTCTTAAGGAGAACTGTGATGGAAAATGCCTTTCAGAAGAAAAAGGTACTGATTTTTTGCAGCAGGAAGAAATCATAAATGAAGTCTTGTTTGGTGTGAGACAACAAGTTGAAACTGCTATGAAGCGGAAGCAAAATGGAAATGCTAAGGAAATATTCCAAGGAGGTAAACAAATGTATTTGTTTAGTGACTTTGCTGACGGAAGTTTACAATGTGATGATGCTAAAACCGAGACAAATTAGGAAGATTTCCAGAAGAATAATGAAGTAGGGAAGGAAAGTTGTGATGAAGTGATGGAAATATTTCATATGGAAATTGAATTCTTGGAACAATGGCTTAAGGAACCTGATGGAGAATTAAAACTTGCAGAACCTGATCCAGAAGAAATTAAAATTACTATACATGATAGAGATGAACTGTTTATAGAGTTGAATGAATGTTATAACTTTTCAGATAATTATTTAAGTGTATGTATAGAAAGCGACATTAAAATATACGATGTCGAAGTCAGAGAAGTTGAGCATCAGGTAAAGAAAGGGAGTTGCATCCATAGAGACAAAAAGGAGACAAAAATATTGATCCAGCAAGATGAAGATGGAAGCAGCGAGCAATTAAAAATAGAATCTATTGAAGTCCAGAAAGTCGGTGATGGGTGATTGATGCCTGAAGCATCAAAAGAGACCAAAAGGTATTACCTTTTTAAAACTAATTGTTTGTTGGTTAATGCAGGTACAACATTGGACAAGAGAGTTATTGCTATAAAAGCAATCAAAGGCTATAGTTGTAATCAAGAAGGACTTCCTGATTATTCTTCATGGTAGAAATTTGAGTGTTCAACATAGTTGGAGACAAAAGAATTTGACAAAGAGGAATTACTCCCAGGAATTGCTGAAAGAAAGTGTTGGAGAAGTTGATGGAATCAGATGGACAAATTGAGTGATGAGTTACCAAATCAGGTTGATACTTCGAAGGACCAGCAGCAAAACAGTTTGGAATCCTAGAGGGAGCAAGTCATCAGGACTTGCAGCTATCACATTGTTACAGTTTAGTGATGGACCTCATAGATAGGAGTCTATGGAAACTTATCTACACGGGGAATCTGATGCAGGAGCATCAAGTTAAATTTTCATTATTCAATTGTGTAATTAAGGGGTTGAGATATTTTAATTATTTCATTAATTAATTTGCTCATTTTTAATAAATTAGGAGAGAAATTATAAATGTGAGGATTATTGTAAATATTCCTTAAATAATTAAGGATACGAGTGGAGTTGAATTATGTAGATAATCTAGGGATTAGGAATTCCATAAACGAGACTTAGTTGAGTCCAAAAAAAGTTAAATCTAAATTAGATTTTAAGTTGAGATTTGTGTGGAGGAAATTATGGAGTGGAATAAAGTCATATTTATGTATAAATATGTAACTTGTGAGAGTGTGAAAAGATACAGAGAGAAGTTAGGAGAGGTGAGGAATACTGAGAGTAGGAGGAATGGTTTGAAGGGCCGAGAGCCAAGAGGCCACCCATTGTAATATTTGGCCGAAGAGTTTTTATGTTTTTATATCAATATTTTATTTATATGGCTCTCATTCCTTGATATGTATTTTGTTGAGCTGAACATATTTGTGTATTCAATGAAGAATTTTAATTTTCAAAGAAGCATATGAGTTTTTACATGCTAGGATCTGTTTAACCCAGTATCCTGGAATTAGAGGGAAAACGAATTTGACTTTAGTCAAATCCCTTTATTTGTAAATAATAACTAAATAAATTATTTATTTATTATTTTAAGGATGTGGTTGAGTAATAATCAAATAAACAATGATTTATTTTACTATTTATAAATTATTTATTCAAATTTAACGAGGAATAATATTTAAATAAGGTTTAAATAATTATTCCTAGAGAATAATAAGATAAATAATGATTTATCTAATTAATTTTCTTTTTTGGGTTAAATATGACCAGGAATATTAATTAAACTATTGTTTAAGTAATTATTCCTTGAGGAAAACCAAACAAACGTGGATTTATTTAATATTTCCTGATGGGTTTTCCTGTTTAGACCATAAACAACTTAATAAATTTGGTTTACTAAGTTATTTTTCATAGTGAAATAAATTTTACTTAGGGTAAAATTGGTCTTACATGGTGTACTTAGGTCCATATAATAGTAACAGGTTAGATGACCAAAAAATTGTGTAACAGATTTCCCCCCAACGTGCGAGCATTAGGAGCTAATCGTATGACCGAAGTAGATTGTAAGAACTCAATCACTAGATGCCAAAGGGGATGTCAGAGAGAGAGAGATATAAGCTAGACCAAAGCGCTAGAGGACTAGACCTTGAGGAGGCAAGACTTACAGATGCAACAAGCCTATTTTATGAGTTAGTACCTGTGCTATAGGCGACGAGGGAGGCATACCTATGCCTACCGAGACAAAGTACAAAGAATAATGCATCCAATAAACAAGGGACAAAACTATATAGTACATGCTGCCTTAAACATGAGCCAGATAAAAACATGATAATGAATCCCACATACATACTGTGACTGGGATAACAGCCAGGACTTATATAATAATATCTGAGTACATGAGATATAAATACAACCAAATTTCCCCTCTAAACAAGAAAGGGCTCTGAAAATATGACTGATACATGCAAACTAAAAGGCGTTGCAAGCAGCTGAGGCCGACATCTTAAAATATATGGAGCTACATCAAAGGCCATAATGAAGATGTCATCCAGGCATGTGGGGGGCTACCTGAAGGGCCACCCACTCATGAGGTCTGAAGCATCTCACACACACCAGGGAATCACAGGTATCATTTGCTGCATCACTGAACCATCAAGTACACAGATCTCGATCATGCTGTAAGGAGTTGAAGCTGAGAAACAATCAAGTCAAATGGAAATAAGGAGTCCCTTTGCCTTATCCGAGGCATCAAACAAGAGTGGAAGTTGGAACCAAGCTACACATCCCTCTAGATCTATCTTCTGGAATGAATGATCTGATGTTGACAAAAGGAGGTCCACCATAGGTTAGGCAATAAGGGATCCTCAACTAAGGAACGAGAGAAAATAGTAGAGTGATTGAGAGACTGACACTAGGGATGATGATGAAATGGGGGATACTCAGTAGTGGACAGACGACTTCCCTTGTTAGAGCATAAAGGGCATGGGTGACCTGGAGGTGACTGACACAGTATCAAAGGGGATAGGGGACAGTAGGAATGAAGGCCATAATGTGTGACACGAGAGAGGAACCAAGAAATGAAGGATGGAGGACTATAGTGGGATACAAAGGGACTCATGATAGAATCCATGGATATGATGATGACTCAACTCGAATGCTCTAAACAAGGGCGACTTGATGATGTTGCCACACAGAAAAGGTCCAATGCGGACAGTAAAAACATGAGTACACGATGGTTACTCATGATGAAAATTGACACAACCAAGGAAAAGTATGGAGGAAAAGTGGTGCCCCAAGTACAAGTGTTGCAAGTGAAGAAATTAGATTTTGAGGAGTGGTTAAGTGACCTTTCTTGGACAAAATGTGTCCTGGTGAAGCATTAAATCACGAAAAACTACTAGATACCCATTTGAGGGCTTGGTGAAAGCTTTCCAACGGTATAGATAGTTTTTAAAACTAAGCTATGGTTTGGTTGCAGTGGGCGAAAGAAAAATCACAGGTTTCTCTTTCAATAAGGCATTTCCCCTCCAGATTCAGTCATTTGCAAGTGGAGTTGTGGTGAATGTAGAGAGGAGAGAAGGCCCTAAATCTTGCGATGATCATAGTGGACAAATCGGCCATTAGAATCGAGATCCGTCAGTTGCAGGTAATAGGCCTAACCCTAATCTTTCATTTCAGTGGACTAAAAGTTCAGTTTAGGTTCCCAGAGCTTAGGAATAGACCTCTTCTACTCTTCATGGCCAGGTCGCACTTTTTGGGGAAAAAACTGCGACTTGGGTACCATGTTTTGGGAAGAAAATTGCGACCTGTCCCAAGATTGGGCCTGAAAAATGCGAATTGACAAAGAGGGGTTTTTTGGGCTATTTTTTGGCTAAGAACTGGATTTTTATGTTTGGATAAATTCTTTCCTATTTGTACACTGAAAAATATGATGGTTTTGTGTAGATATGGTAGAATTATGGACCAACTGGAGGGAGAGAGACCTGGACACATTATGGTCGGAGATCCGAGAGGATCAGGGTGTCTTCAGTGCATTGGCTAGGTTTGGGGTTCTGAAGTTTGTATAGACCCTCTAATGAGAGCTGGAGAGCCCTCGTTGGCCCAGATTGTCAGTTATTGGGATCTAGACCATGAGGTCTTTATAATGCAAGGGCACCGGATTGAGTTGAAGGTCCAAGATATATATTTTTTGACTGGTGTCCCACCACTTGGGATGGTAGGTAATACTCAGTCAGTGTTACCGTGAGGGCGCAACATCATGGAGTTTGTGGAGCGTTGTTGTCAACCAGGTCTCTATGTCAAAGGGACACGGATACCAATCGAGGATCTAGAGAGGTTAGAGACCTATGCTATAGCCGCAGTGCTGCTGCAGATCCTGGGAAACTAGGCACTCCACCACATCACTGGAGGGAAGATGATGCTTGTGGAGAGTGTGTTGAGTGGGACATACTATGGGTGGGCCCAGATGATGCTGTCGTTGTTGAAATGAAATTTCTCGCTGTGCAAGCGGCAAGGGAACCATGACTGTGCATATGGTATAGTGTTGTACTCGCTCTTCTTTGAGAATATCCAGACACTTCGACCTTGTATACAGCTCCAGGATGGGGGCCCGAGGGAGCCCAGGATGCGCCAGTGTGGGCGACTACTGTTCAGAGTAGGAGGTGGGGCGCTCAGATGAGTGTTCCAACCTGAGTTATTTTCTCATTGGGATAAGATACTACTGTACATAGATGAATATCCCTATAATCGGATTAGTTATCATGGGGACCCAAACTTACCACCATCGCCTGGTCGATTATGGGGGCCTGATGGTAGGTGAAAAGTTGCTAATCTTTTATGTGGATTGTAAAGTTTCAGAATATTGTATATGGTACTAATTCCTTCACTTTTGGTATGCATATACAACACCGGTAAAACCGATCGAGTATATGCGACAACCTACAGTATCAGAAGCTGCAGGACCTAGTGGATTGAGAGCACCAAAAAATGAGGATGAAACAGCCCTCCTAGAGGACATCCATCATAGATGTGAGAGGCGTCTGACCGGTGTCTCATAGCACAGTTGGCAAGACTTAGATGACCAGTTCATAGAGCCATGTATTGGTCTACCCTTAGAATGACGAGGGGTTATGCGGTGCATGGCGATGGCCAGATAGGGGATGCACGATCTACGAGCTATAGGAGTAGAGCCATTGGCTCGAGATCATCCAGATAGTGATTAGTGTGGAGGGGCAGGTGGTGCCCCCAGTTTTTGAGTTTTTGTAACATGCTATGGGCATGTCATATGTATCAGAGTTCATGGACTCAAAAACATGTTATACGACACATATTATGGATATACATCTTTTTGTGATTTAATGTTATCATCTTGTGTTAAATGCATGTGCTAAATGCCAATATAGAATATTTTTTGCAATGCCATATACATAGTGATTTTTTTCTCTAGGTACATGACTGAATGTAATGATTTCAAATTCACACATAAAAATCTTCACTTTTAAATATCTTCTAAAAATGATAGGATTATGCACACGATATACACCATTTAATTACATGACAAGAAGCATGGAATCTAAATGAACATGAAGGAGGAGGATGCGATGGAAAAGGGAATAAGCTAATAAACCTCGCACGACATCATATTCGGCCTAATTATTGGTGGCAATACCAATGAATACACTGTTTGAGAGAACAAGCAAATGAAAGGTGGTGAAAATGGCCCAACCTGCTGAGGCTAGATTTTGGGAGTAGCGACTTCCACCATCGGCATAACCGATATAAGGTGTGGATGGGAGGTTCATCTGAAAGGTTCCACAAGACAACAAATGGGAGGATGATGAACAATGTTGGCAACCTAAGCGCAAAGTAGAAATAAGAAAAACACAGTGAGAGGGAGTGATCCAGGTAGGATGTCTACTGCCCGCACACTGTTGGGAAGGAGATGTGTGGGAGCTACCTTGTCACCGTGAAATTCACCATAGACACGGATGGTGCCCTTCTGCTTATGGGCAAGAAATATGAAGTCGATGTGGACAAGGCTTCCATGATGTCATCATCACAATAGAAGATGGGGTGACGGGAGGAAGTGAGACCACATGATGTTGCGAAGCTACCTGACTCATCATCATGAGAAGAAAGGTTCACATGCGCATCATCACGGGGGATGATGGAAGAAAAATAAGATAAGGGATCCACTAATGTTGAGCCTAGGGTGATCGCTGAAGGGAGGTCAAGAAAAACAGAAGGGGAAGTCTGAGAGGGAGCTTCCACCATGGATCTCATGAATGATGATAGGTAGAGGATGGTGGTTGTAGGCTTCGTCATATCAACATTAGGAGGGGGAATGTCAATGGGAGCGGGTAAATCCTTAAGCTGGGTCGAAGCATACTGCACAAGGATGGGAGAGGAAGACTGGTTCTGTTCAATCTCATACAACCCCAATATCTCCAAAGAGGAGTGATAATGCGTGAGGCTGGGACAATGGTGGGAATAATGGCCATGGAGATCACACAAAGTGCAAGGTTGGTTGGTGTGAATAGTCTTACGGTTCTTGACGGTGGTCGAGGAAGAAACAGAGGCTTCAGGGACTGTAGACTCAGGGAACGCAACATTAACCATGGTTTTGATACGAGGAAAATTGGGACAAGTATGGGGGGCATGATCGATGACATCAGAAAAAGCACAAGGCTTTGGAGGAGGAGGATCAGGGTCAGTCAGGGCATCTTTGTCTTTTGGTGCCTTCTTACACGCTTCTCCCTTTTTACCCGAAGCTCTTGCAATAGGAGAAGGTTCGTGTTGAGGTGGTTGAGGCATGGTAGGAGCAAGAGGATTCATGGGGAATAGTTGAATCGACGTCAAAGAAAGATAAGGTTTTGGTTGACCAGGCGGCATAGCAGCTGGGGGATCGATTTACCAAATGGGAATCCATAGGGTCATGTTAGGAACGGATAAGGTAGCCATGACAGGTACCAAGAACACTCCAGGAAGGGGAGCTAGGAATGGTATCTCACCAGAGGGGTAATGGCCAGGCGAGATGGATCCGAGATGGTTAAGGCCTGGAGGAACCACTCCAGGAGGGTATAAAGGCTCATGGATACCTACTGCAGGTGAAGGGCCAGGAGGAGGAGGTCCAAAAGGATGAATCCAAGGGCTAGGAGCAGGTTGTGGAGGGTAGGGCTGCTGACTAGCTGAAGCGGGGCGCTTGAAAGAAACCCAAGATAATTGCATCATGAAAACATTCGATGAGCTGGGATCAGAGATAGGAGGAGGAGGACCAGGGAATGTACCAAGCAAAGAAGTGTCTTTGTAGACTCTGGGTGAGACACTGGTCAAGGTATTGATGGTTTGGTTATTGTCCATTGAAGTTATGATGGACTTAGGGGAGGTCTAAGACTTCGGTTCGTAATATGTCAATTGGTCAATGGTGACTATATTTCCATTATGGGGAAAGAAAATCTTGAGGTGAACTGTAGATGGCACATCAGACATCACATAGGTGTAGCTACAACCCAATAGAATGTTGTAATCTAAGGGGGCGTCAATGACTTGTTGGTCAATGCAAATAGTCTTGCCCATAAGAGTAATAGGACAATTGTGGAACAAGCCAATGGGTTGGGAAGCGTGGCCATCCCACGCTCGGAGGGTGATAGTGGAAGGGGAAAATTTAGGTGATTCGAGTTGCTTCCAAACTAAAGTGGACATCATGAAGGTGGTTGCCCCCTCATCAATGATACAATGAGAAACGTTGGCTTTCCAGATCTTGACTGGATTTGGAAGGCAACGGAAGCAAGAAGAGGAGGATGTTCTATCCAGTCAACATCGAATACGATCAATCGATCATCTCAAGGATCTACAACACCCATGGTAGATAGTAGAGCTTTTTGTTGTGAAGGGCATGACTGGAGGAGTTCCAGTGCTGAGATGGAGGCAAGATATTGTGCCAAATCATCTACTATACTATATGAATGGGCACCTTAGCCAGAAGAAAAATTTCGACGTAATGGTCCCTTAGGGATCTTGGTATAAACCTCTGCCTTAGGCTAAGGGATTTGCAAAGGACCATTGGTTGTTTAAAGAGGCTTTATAGAACCTGAAGAAGGGGGCTCGATGGCAGACATAGCAAGTGGCTTGTTGTACTGACGGGACCGAGTCTGAAGGTTAAGGTCAATGGTTGTCGGTTGGTCACTGTTCATCACGAGAATCTGGTAATTAGACGTACCATATGGAGGAGGTTGAGTGGCTACAT
This sequence comes from Pinus albicaulis, assembly GCA_034641835.2. Lineage (NCBI taxonomy): Eukaryota > Viridiplantae > Streptophyta > Pinopsida > Pinales > Pinaceae > Pinus > Pinus albicaulis. Next base: position 195,084,341 of record CM076584.1, on the reverse strand, counting down.
GTCCTTCAGGTGGTTGGGTAGCTACTAATCGTTGTTGAGGGAAAGGATTAGTAAACACAGCCGATTGACTAGGCGCAACATGGGGAGGGACGGAAGGGGAGGCTTGCTATCCTCATGATGTTGCTTGAGTCTCCCACATCTGCCACATCTGCGGTAAAAGAGGAAAATTGTGAGTGTACTGACCATAAACACCACAACATGAACAAGGCTTATTCGTGCGAACATGCCTATCCTGCTTGGGCTGAGTTCCCTATTGCTGGTTAGAAGTGTTAGGTGCATTACCTTGAGGATTAGGTTTAGGATTTTCGGGGGAAGATTGATTTTGAGTGCATTTCCTCTTCTTTTTGGAAGTAGTAGGATTAGTCGCGCCCTGCTGTGCATACACCTGCCCCTAAGGGGGTGGTGGCTACTATTGTTGGGGTTGAGAAGGAAAGGGATACAAAGGTGCTAATTCCTGAGGAGCTAGAGCACTAGGCTATAGATATGGATAACAAGGAGGTTGAGTAAGATTGTGGTAAATAGGTTGGGAAAAATGAGGAGGCATGCTGTATCTAGGTTACATGCTACCGAGAGGGCAAAAAGTGCTGAAGGTGTTGGCCCCTCCCTCAGGGAAACCATAGCCCATGAGAGGCTAAGCGTATGGATGAGAAAGAGCTCCAATGATAATGTCGGTGGCATGATATGCCACTGGTGCGTTGGCACCACTGGGTCTAGGAGGATTAGGTAAGATGGTATAAACATAACCCGACTGAGCATAGATCAGGTCATATTTTAACGCAATCTGGAGAGCGGCTTCTTATGTTTGAGAGAAATGCGATGCGACATCTTTGCCTATAGCAGGAAAAAGGGATCTAAGCAACCAGTACATATAGACACGGTCTTCGAAGGTAGGGGGTCGACATAGGCTCTTTCTTGTCCGCCATTCCTCGACATGATCGGATAGGCAGGTCGCAGACGATTGATGGAAAGAAGTCAAAAGTTTGGTACCAATATCATAACGAAGTGGAAGCTGGAAATAAGACAGAAAATCCAGGACAAGAGTCGCAAAGGTGATATGAGAGGATGAGGCCTGATCAACATACCACTTAGAAGCTTCGCCAGTAAGCGTACCTTGGAACAACTGAAGATGGACAGAGTCATTGGTAATGGAGTTAGATGAACACCACATGTGGAAAGATCGAACATGATTTGTAGGATATTATTTAGGGAGACTTTCAAACTTGGGGATGTTGGAAGGGAGCTTGGTTGGCATAGCAGGCCAACTAGCATCATGGCGTATAGGGTGATTGATAAACTAGTCAAAATCTGGAGGATTGAGGCCTGCCATATTGGGGAGAAAGGGAGCAGCTAGGGTAGTACCTGTTGTGATCCCACTAGTAGTATTCCCAGCATTAGGGCCGGGTTTACCAGTAGCATTAGGTCCTGAACCAGACATGGTGAAGGTCATAGTGGGAAAACTTGGGTCAGAACTAGAAGGGGAACCCAATGAACTAGAAGAGGAGTCGGAGTGCGGACTCGGTGGAGGACTAACTCAAATCCTACGTGGAGGAGTATGTCATCCTATCGAAAATCGATGATGAAGGCTAAGAATTCTCCAGGATAAGCTCCTTGGGCGCAATGATGAAGGCACAAACATGGCACAAAGGGAAGAGAGACCAACAAGGGCGAACAGGTACAAGATCAACTGATTACAATGTCAAAACAAGGGTAGAGAGGTGCAGGATGAATTGATTACAATGTTAAAGTATTTTCTTGGCAGTGTTAACCAAGCTCTTCTTCACTAAGGGTGTGTGTGCTAAGTGTGCAAATTTGAAATTTTAAACCCAGACGTTTGTAGAGAAAAGGAAAAAGTGTGTTGTATAACTGTAAATAAACCTACAGATAATAGTAAATGAAACTAAAATAACATAAAATAAACAACTAATTATGGATTAATCTAAACCCAAGGAGGCGGGCCTCTCAACATGTAATCTATAGGTGGGAAAAAAAAAATCTAGTCAAAACATACCAAAATAGCTAATAGATCTAAAGTTGAGAGGGACAATGATCAAAAGATCAAATCTGCTAGAAATAGGTGTAGAAAAAAAGCAAAAAGTTAGATTTTTTTTTTTTTTTGTAAATGAGGTAGCGAAAGGCTACAACCTGGAGGGAAGTAAAGGGGACCCTCGAGGAAGAGCCAAACAAAACTAAAAGGAGTGTTTTGGATGGATAAATAAACAATCTGAAGTGGATCTGATGATAAGGGATCAGATCTGAAAAATGGTTGAACACATTGAAATTTCAGACGACCTGCAATAGCTAAATCTATTCCACGAAAGGTCGAGGGTACTGAAGCCTTAAGGGGCTATGTTCCCACTTTGATGAGTAAAACATAAAAATTATAGGTCCAAAACGGGTGGAGATGGAGGTCAAACAACCCTGAATAGAGGCCTAGACAAACCCAGAAAAATCTCAAAAAAATTCCCATAAAAAGTTTAGGGCATAGTTTCTGGCCTTTTTTCTACAGAGGTCGCAGGTTCTCGACTATGTTCTACATCCTGGAGGTTCAGGTCACAGGTTTTGGCCCAAAAAGTGTGGCCTGCACTTCTGACACTCTCAGGAGTAGGTTTCAGAAAAATTTGTCGTCTAAGCTGCAGCTGATGCGTGTCACCTGTGAAATAGAATTTTCAATGTTTTAGGGTTTTATAGGTTAAAAACAACATTAAGAAAAACAAAACAATAAGCTAAAGAGAAATCCTAGGGTTTGAAGTAGCTCGATATGCAGGGATCTGAAAAATGATAGAGGTCATAATCGTAAACCCTTGTGGAGTCGTGAGTTGATAGTATGAATCTTGATTGCAAGCGTACAAAAAAGGCACACTTTAGCCATGCATAACAAACACCCCTAACAGCAAAGATGGCTACCAATATCTTTAGATATGCAAAATTTGACCAATATAAATTCTACAAAAATCTAGTTGCATGCATTAAAAGAAATTAAATAGTAAATAAAAGCAATATTTTATCCATTCATCCAATAGACAAGACACGATTGTTTTAAAGAATCTTTTGTATTTTCTAACACCTAGGAAGCAAACATGGAAAGATGTTACCAGTCCCCCTCAACGGGATGGGTTCTTGTAAGTCCTCAGCACTTCAGATCTAAAATCTCTCCTTCTTGATGGTCTAGAAAACCCAGACAAAGATGGAACTCAAAGGGAGCTCACAAGAAAAATTGCAACAAAATATGACAATGATGGTGTATCAAAGTCAAACCAAAAGTATAGATCCCAAGTGATCTTTAGGCAACAAAAGGTAGTGAGAGAATGGAAAAATCCTTCTATTTATAACAAAATATTGAGTTAGTCTAGATATTGGTGCATAATTAAAATATTATTAACCAATTCTAGATCCAACTTTTATGGAATATTTTATTATATTTGTTGGAGGGAAAAACAATTTGACTTTAGTCAAATCCCTTTATTTGTAAATAATAAATAAATAAATGATTTATTTATTATTTTAATGATGTGGTTGAGTAATAATCAAATAAATAATTATTTATTTAATTATTTATAAATGATTTAGTCAAATTTAATAAGGAATATTATTTAAATAAGGTTTAAATAATTATTCCTAGAAAATAATAAGATAAATAATGATTTATCTAATTAGTTTTCCTGTTATGGGTTGAATACGACCATGAATATTTATTAAACTGATGTTTAACTAATTATTCCTTGAGGAAAATCAAACAAATGTGGATTTATTCCTCATGGGGTTTCCTGTTTAGACCATAAACAACTTAATAAATGTGGTTTACTAAGTTATTTTTCATAGTGAAAGTAATTTTACTCAGGGTAAAATTGGTCTTACATGGTGTACTTAGGTCCATCTAATAGTAACAAGTTAGATGACCAAAAAATGGTGTAATATTGTTTACAATTTTACAAAATAATCCATCCAATAAATAAAAACATTAAATGTAACCACATAAAATATTTACACATAAAATGGTATTGGAATAAGAAAGTTTACAATTTTCCAATTTCATTTTTCCTTTCAAAGACTTGAAAAGCTTAGAAAATGGGAAAGAGAAAGTGAGAACAAAAAAAAAATGGAAAATCATAATGGAATAAGAAAGTTTACCATTTTCTAATTTAAAAATTTATTGTTAAATAATTTTACCAAATCAAACTACAGGGCAACAGAAACTCTTCAAATTTGAAATTTTAAAATAATATATTATATAAAAATTTTATAAAACAAATTACAAAACTTAAATTATATATATATATATATATATATATATATATATATATATATATATATATATATATATATATATATATATATATATATATATATATATATATATATATATATATATATATATAATGCCAACTTGCAACCGTGATGATAATAACATAGTGATAAAGATTATATAATAATTTCAAGTGCTACTGAGTCTGAAATCGATTGCTCTTGCACTGTACAATCTTGTTTTAATTTAATATTATTTCATCATGTGGCCCAAAATTAATAAATTACAAAAAAACATTCATTTTGAAATGAAGAATTGCATATGAAATGAATTTAGCGATCCGTGAGAGGGTTAGAAATATTCAATAATAGATGATATTAGTAGAAATATTTATACATAAAGGGTAAGAAAATACAAAATAAAATGGAAAATTATAATGGAATAAGAAAATTTACCATTTTTTAATTTTAGTTTTTCTTTAAAAAAAAAGCTTAGAAAATGAGAAAGGAAAAGTAAAAAAATAGAAATTAAAATGAAAAATCATAATGGAATAAGAAAGTTTACCATTTTCTAATTTCATCTTTTCCTCCAAATAATTAAAAAACTTATAAAATGGGAAAGGGAAAAAATCTTGGAAAATGGGAAAGGGAAAGTAAGAAAATAGAAAAGAAAATGAAAAATGGAATCGGAATAAGAAAGCTTACCATTTTCTAATTTCATTTTTCCTTTCAAAGACTTGAAAAGCTTAGATAATGGGAAAGAGAAAGTAATAAAATGCAAAAAAAAATGGAAAATCATAATGGAATAAATTTTTTTACCATTTTCTAATTTAATTTTTGCTTTCAAAGGCCTAAAAATATTTTTAAATGGAGAAGGAAAAGATAAAAATGATGTTTGAGTGGATTATTAAACAATCCCACTAGTCAGCTCTATGAAAGAGAGTCTGAACCAGGAGAGTGTGGCTTCTACAGAATTCTCTACACTATTCATACAATTCAGGCATTATATAGCACACAAGATCTAGGGAAGTTAGAACCGTACCCTAAGAAATAGAAACCAATTCCTATCCTAAGGTATCGTGAACCAACTCACACTAAAATAGGTTATTCTCCATTATCTTCAATACTCCCCCTTAATGGAAAAGGATTTCGAAAATATGGCTAACATCTCCCTAAACATTACAAACTTAATTTTTCCACGAGGCTTTGTGAAAATGTCTACAACATTATCACATGTTTTACAATATACAAGATTATTATTTTTAATTTTTTTGAACTTTCTCCCTGACAAAGTAGAATTGTGTATCAATGTGTTTAGTGTTCTTGTGAAACACTGGATTATTAGCAATATTGATTGAACTCTGGTTGTCGAATCTGATTGTTGTTTCATCTCTCTGTTTTTCCCCAACGTCTTGGAGAAGTCTCCACAACCAAACTGCCTCGCATGTTGCTGAACACATGGTTTGATACTCTGCTTCCACTAAAGACAAGGAAACTATGTTCTGTTTCTTACTGCACCATGTAATCACCCTAGATCCAATGCTCAATGCATAGCCTGTTATGGATCTTTAGTCGTCGACATTCTAGCCCAGTCAGAATCTGAAAATCATGTCAATCTAACATCAGAAGAATTACTATAAATAATACCATAATCTACAGTTCCTTGTAGGTACATTAAAACACATTTTTTTGCATTCCAATGACTCTCAAGTGTTTTCAACATGTATTGACTTAAAAAATTTACTGCATAAGCCAAATCTGGTCTAGCAGTGGTTAGGTAGAATAGGCTCCAAACCAGCTGTCTATAAAGTGTTGCATCTGCCTCTTTAGAGCCTTCCTCACTTTGAAGTTTGATGTTCTGTTGTAGTGGTATTGTTTCAGCCTTGCACTCATCCATCCTGAATCTTTCCATTAGACCTCTGACATACTTACCTTGGGATAGAAAAGTTTGTCTTGAATCTGTCCATATCTCGAGACCCAAACAATATCTTAATTCACCAAGGTCTTTCATTTCAAACATCTGTGACATTTTCTGCTTGATTTCTTTAAATTAGATCAACAACATCACCTGTAATAATTAGATCATTTACATACAAATAAATGAACACTATGTGCCCATTTTAATCTTTCATGGTATACAAATTAGGATCATTTTTGCTTCTATTGTAACCATGTTGCAGAAAAAATGAATCAATCTTTTCATACCATGATCTGGGTGCTTGTTTTAGTCCATATAGATCTTTCTTTAATCTACAGACTAAATGTTCTTTCCCTTTCTGGAAAAACCCCTGAGGTTGATCTAAGTAGACCTCCTCTTTAAATTCCCCATTTTGAAATGCAGATTTTACATCTAGTTGGTCAATCATCCAATATTTCTTAGTATCTAAAGTAATCAACATTCTAATAGTGCTTAGTTTAGCTACGGGGGAGAAGGTTTCTTCATAGCCAATACCTTATTTTTGTGAATAACCCTTTGCTAACAATATATCTTTTAAGTTATCTATGGTTCCATCTGCATTAATCTTGAGTTTATACAACCATTTACACCCTATGGTTTGTTTCCCTTCAGGAAGTTCAACCAGCTCCCAAGTGTTGTTTTTGAAAATAGATTCATATTCCTGCTCCATAGTTGTTTTCCATTCATGACATTGATTTGCTTCTTTATAACTAGAAGGTTCAACAACATTCATCATACTAGTTGTAAAGGCATTTTCTCTATATCTAGCAGGAAATTGAATCTACCTACCTGATCTTCTGAGCATTCGTGTAGCTTCCAACCCATTATGACTTTCCTTTGACGGACTTGGCTTGATTGTTTTATCTGGATTTCTGCTTCTGCCTCTTTCTTCTGATCCTAGATGTTACTTGTTTATTCAGTTTCTTCCACCAAAAATAGAATATCCCATTCCTCATTGTGCTTACTAGATTCATCACAAACCTACTCATGGAATATGACATCTCTACTAACAAAAATCTTGAGAGTAGAGGGATTAAATAATATATAAGCTTTAAATTGTGAACAATACCCTACAAAGGTACATAGGATGGATTTTGAAACTATTTTTCTTCTATATTCCTTTGGAATGTGGGAAAATGCTTTAGACCCAAATACTCTTAAATCTTTTACTGCAGGTTTAAACCCATATAATGCTTCAAAAGGAGTTTTAAACTCGAGACTTCTTGTAGGACTCCTATTTTTCAAATAAATTGCAGTATTCAATGCTTCAGCCCAAAAACCATTCGAAATATCCTTACCTTTCAACATGCTGCTGGCACACTCCACCAATGTTCCGTTCTTTCTTTCCGCTACTCCGTTTTGTTGAGGAGTATGGGTTACTGTGAATTGTTGTAATATCCCATGGTCTTTACAGTACTTGCTAAGTTCCTCCTTCCTGTATTCTCCACCTTGATTGGAGTAGAGAATTTTTATGTGCTTCCCTGTTTTCTTTTTAATCATATAACTAGATTTCTTAAAGTATTCAAATGTGTGGCTTTTCTTGCTTATGAAATGTACGCAAGAAAAGTTTCTACAATCATCAACAAACAGTAAAAAATATAGTGCACCTCCTAATGACTTATTTGCATGGTTCCATAAAGGTATGTATGCACTAATTCAAGTATGTCTCTCTTTTTCCTTTGTACTCGAACATGGAATTCTTCTCTATGGATATTTCCTAATGCGCAAGCATCACAATTAGTATGCACTTGTTTTAATATAGGAAGATCTCTTACCATTTCCTTTTTCTGAAGTAATAGCAAGTCGTTCTAGTTGATATGACCAAGTATTTGGTGCCACAATTATTCTATAGTCAAACTCGATGTTTTCAAAGCTCCATCTGGTTTTTTTCTCACATCTAATTTATACAGACCTCCCGTTTGAATTCCTAAAGCAATAGTATTCATGCCATCCAACAGATCTCTAATATAATAGTTAGATTTAAAAAATTCATGACTTGATATCCTGATATGTAATCATGGATACAAAAATCAGATTCTTTGTCAATCCGGGCGCATACATTACATTATGAATATATCTGACACTACCTTTCGGTAAAATAACATAAATTTCCCACACCCTTTGATATGTTGACATCTATCATCACCAAGGTAGATTTGTGATATGTTGTTGATTTCCTTAAAATCTTGGAACCATTCTATGTTCCCTGTCATATGTGTGAATGCTCCTGAATCAACATACCAGGTGTCTACATCTACATTCTAACCTAAGTCTGCCATGAACAATCTAAAGTCATGAACATGGTCATAATTTGCAAAATGACCTGTATGTCTATTATGATTATGATTCTTCATGAAATTTCTTCTTCCTGCGCTCCTTAGCAATATGACAAATTTTTCTGCAATAAAAACATTTAATTATAGAGTTGTTTTTATTTGGATGCATACCTTGAGTTTGATTCGGTCTTTTCTGTGGGTTTCCTCCATTTTTCTGTGATGGATTTCCTTTTCTTTTAAAGAATTTCTTCTTCTCCATTAGCACCAAATCTGCACTCTGGGGTTTTAGAGTCAATCTTCTTTCCTCTTCCTGCATTAATATTCATGTAAGTTCTTCAAACTTTTGGATTTTCTCTCTCGCACTTATTCCAGTGATGAAAATTTGGTAATAATCAGTCATACCATTCATGGTAATCGTGACCAAATCTGCATCTGTAAATATTTCACTGATGTCTGACAATTTTTTCTTCAGGTCTTTGATCCGCGATATGAAAGAAGCAACTGTTTCATTATCCTCCATCTTTATGGACATAATTTTTCTCTTCAAGAATAGGAGACGATTTGTATTCCTGATCTCATACAAATCCTTCAATACGGTCAAAATTTTGTTTGCTGATTTACATTCTCCGATATGTGGTATGACGCAGTCTTTCACCGACATCTTCAGCACCATATTTTATTTACCTTCTCGCTTCTCCCAATCTGGGACTGATGCTTCTCCTATTGCTGGCTTCGTCTCATCCCGATTTGCAATCGTCCAAGCATTATGTGCTTCTAACACCGTATGCATCTTAAATTTCCAATTTGAGCAATTGGAGCCATCAATTTTGTTACTCTTATTCAAGTATGATTTGATTAACTGATTATTCATCTTGATGATTAAAGAATACATTGGCTCAGATCTCTTCGACACTTTTAAAAGAAATTCTTCATATTTTTTTTTTAAGAACCTCATTAAATTTAAAAAATTCCATTTGAAAAAACCTTTTAAAAAAAACCTTCCACTTTTTAAAATAAATTCCACTTTAAAAAATAAAAAATAAAAGAACCTTTGGAAAACCTTTACGTAGGACGCTCGTTTCTCCTCCTTTTCAAGCACTCAAATAGCTGATCCTCCACCTGATTTTGTTATCGAAGCCTACAGCTATGGACTATGCCACCGCCTCTATGATTCATGCAACATAAAGGAACACTCAAGATCAACCTTCAACCATAAGTGTATTTTCATCTTCACTTTGGCTACAACGGAAATCTGGATACAGTGGTGTTCATTTTGGCTATAGTGGTGGAATAATCGATGGAATATGATTTCCTGTGAAAACAAGTACTGGATGTCGAGCAATGCTTGGCTTGCATGGAAAATTGTTTCTCTCAACAGCGTGATAATGTCATCACTTACACTCTACTAGAATGTATGGTAGTGTTCCTGTAGGAATGGAATGGATGGTAGCATCCAGAAACTTCTTAGGAATGGAATGGATGGCAGTGTCCCAAAAATTATCACCAGCGCTTTGAGCTCACAGAAGGCGGACGCAACATCTGCTCATAGCAGTGTTCCTGGCAGCTCGATTCCCCATCGAACATTAGGCAGCATACGTAGGAGGAAGCGTTCAGGAAGCAACATGATTAGGTAGCTCTCCAGGAAGCACCACTCTGGCAGTGTACAGGCACCGCGCTTAAGCAACATCACCTTCTCTTCTTTCGGCCTTAACCCAGCTGTAGTGACAGGTAGCTTCGTATGATAAACAACTTCAGATAGGCATCAACATACCTCAGCACATTGGCTCCTCTCAATCGCAGAGGGTAGCGATCAATCACTCAGCACTCAAGCAGTGCTCAGGTAGGTAGCGTAGATTACTCCTCTAGGTACGTAGGTAGCACTCCTCCTCACACACCAGTAATGGTGGCAGCGCAGATAAGTAGGCACGAAGCACAAGGCTCCTCCTCACACAACAGCTATGAGACCAAGATAAAAATGATGTTTGAGTGGATTAGTAAACAATCCCATTGGTTAGCTCTACGAAAGAGAGTCTGTCTACTGTGGAATGCTCTACATTCTCCATACAATTCAGGCATTATATAACACACATGATCTAGGGAAGTTAGAATCGTACCCTAAGAAATAGAAACCAATTCCTATCCTAAGGTTTCGTGAACCAACTCACACTAAAATAGGAGATTCTCCATTATCTTCAACAAGAAAGAATTTGTCTATGTAAATATGTAATACATTGCTAATTTTAAAAGGAGTGACTATTTTTGGGATTTTATACATTTTTTAAATATGGTTTTATTTGTTATGAAGAATTTTAGATACACAAAATTTTAAATTAGAAGAGTATTTTAAATTCAAGTTTGGAAAGGAATATAAGTTTTGAAAAGAAATGATAAGTGTGGTTTTTAATTTAAAATAAATTTAAAAAATAGTAAATGAAATGTATTATTTTCACAAAGAAAACAATTTTTTAGGATGTATAATGTCGATTTTGTTTCTCTAATTTCTTTCAATAATACTTTGACACGATCCAAAGACTTCAATCTCTCTCTACTACTATTATTATTATTATTATTATCTATATAATTTTTATGGTTGTTAACACAACTCGTAATTAATAACCCAGGAAAATCATCTAAGTCTACAATACAAAAGTAAAAAAATTTAAATCAGAACGTTCAAAGTGTTATCCTTATAAAAGCCACACACAAGCATCGTAAGTCAATTAATGTCTTCTAACATTACTAGCAGCCTAGTTAAGGAAATGAGCACTAGTGTTTTAGCACAATGGGGATTTCTTGGAAAATCTATGAATCTCCGACACGTAAAACTAGGTCACCATATATGCTACAGTAGCTGAGATCTGGGTATTGGGGAAGCCATGACTAGTTGAGATCTGTACAAAATAACAACCTGGAGGAAGCTGGTCATCTTCAGGAACTATGGTTAAAACTTACCATTTTCTAATTTTCTAATAAGAAAGTTTGCCATTTTCTAATTTCATTTTCTCTTTAAAATACTTGAAAATCTTAGAAAACGGGAAAGAGAAAGTAAGAAAATACCTAAAAAAAAAAGGAAAATCATAATGGAATAAGAATGTTTACAATTTTCTAATTTAATTTTTGCTTTCAAAGGCCTAAAAATCTTTTTAAATGGAAAAGGAAAGAATGTGTTTCTGTAAATATGTAATACATTGCTAATTTTAAAAGGAGTGACTATTTTTGGGATTTTATATATTTTTATATATTTATTGTAGAGATACAACGATGGACAATGTGACAGTTATTTACTTGAATCAACGACAGAGAATAAAAAGGTCGACTATGGTGAGCAGTGGAATGATTCAAAAGTAAACACCTTTGGTGTAAATATCTGATATTATGTATTGTTGTAAAATAAAAAGATATTAGGAAAAATATGACATTACTAGTCTTACCGGTCTTATAAAAGGAACAAGTTTAGACGAAATTTTATATATGAAAAATTAGCAAAGAAGCCAGCTCTTTGAAAATAACTTTAACAAAACCATAGGGTGAGATTGTTGGGAATTATGAAAAAAACACCACAAAAATAATAAAAATTCATTATTAATGTAAAGAAGGCACAAAATAAAATTTAGGTAAAATTTTATATATGAAAAATTAGTAAAAAACCCAACCATTTGAAAATAAATTTAGCAAAACCGTAGGTTGATATTATTGAGAAGTATGACAAAGACACCACAAAAATAATAAAAAGTCAGTATTAATGTAAACAAGGGAAGTTGCAGGGTGGCAAGTCCCTCCCTTGAGCAAGTTTGTTCACCTTGATCATAACTTCATGCATCAAATGGTTCATTATGTTGTGCCTCAACCAAATATTTGTTTGAGCCTCACTAAAGTGAATGTAACAATGGTTACGAATATGAGTGTAAGAGAAAAATATTTCCAAAGAAATCAAGAGATAGAGTTGAGATTGATGAGGCGAGACTTCAATTTTAGACAAACAAGTAAATATTGATGTTAATAGCCATGAAGTAGGTTTCATTCAAAATTTTGGAACCAAGGAAGGATATCGTATTGTATTTAGAACATTGATCACTATTAGTTGAAATTCAACACATGGAACAAAGCCTAATGTTGTAGAGAAGCAAAAGTGACTAGCATGTTTCACAACAATCATAAACTAGACTTTTGTTTTCAATCACTGAGAAAGTAAGTAATATTGAATCTATTCTTACAAGATAAAAATATTCCCATATTTTCGATAATGTGGGGTTCAAATTTGTGATAAGGAAAGAATCATATTGAAAATTTCTTAACGTAATTGCAAACAATTCTGACTAAGATTCTCAACGAAAGTGAAGTCGTTTTAAAAAACTTATCATTAATATCATTAGACAAATTAAGAATAGAAAGGCGATAGTTTTTGTGCATTGACCTACATCAATATTCTCATTTCTATTTATGTTCTTAATTTAACTTCTTGCTAAGCTCCTTCCAGCTATTCTCATGTTACATCGACGAAGAAAATGATATCAATGTATAGCAGGGGGAAAATAGGCATGAAAACATTAAAAAAAGTACAAACTATGTGTTATCCAAATGAACCTCATTCTATGGAAAAAAAATCATCTCCGTAGGATTCAAAACGAAGAATTATAAAAATCAATTCAAAATACGCTAATTCTTCTCAGGAAATACTTAGATCATTTTGAGGTAAACTTACCCAATGACTGAAATAAGCCTTCAATCCTTTGTTTACTTGAGATCTCACTCCAATTTGAATCCCTGAGATGGAATTTGTAACGGCAGAAACAATACAAGATCAAATCATACTACACACACACACACACACACACATATAAACATTGGACACATTAGATGAGAAAAAAAATGCACTTTGTATTAAAAATAGCAAGACAATATTACAATTCTTTTGGCCTTGATGTGATAAGCTCCCATCCAAGAAATCTCCAATCCTTCCTATTGCAATGATAATCCTTCACTCTTCAAGTTTCAGCATAACGGCACCTCAAAAGACAACCCCTCCTCCTTTAGTATACATTGTATCTATAGAAGAGGAGAGGAGGTTGGAGATCCATATTCTAAGGGATGAGATCCATAATTAGAGGGGATTGGTTATATGATAATGGAGGATGAGATCCACCATTCCTGGGATGAGGTACAAATAGGTAGGAACTCGAGATCTATTTGGTTTAGGGAAGATTCCTCAACGAGGCTATATACATTAGTTTTTTATTTTCACCCATGTTGAAAGAGTTCCACACTATGTAACAGAGAACGATGTGTCGATCTATTCATGTTTCAATGAATTAAATTGCGGTGTCACATTTTTGTCTAAAAGAGGTTTGACACTTCTTAAAATTATGTTTTTTAAGCAATGTAATCGATTATTCTTGTGATTTTTAGAATGGTTTTTCTTCTGACTTTGTAGGGGATTGCTGAGAAGTGTTCTTAGGATAGAGATGGATATATATTTGGTGTTATTTTCCTAATGGCGAAAAAATGATGTGTAACACTATGAAAGTGTTAAACATAATAAGGATCTTCAAAGAATTACCTTCGAAATTGTTTATTATTCCAGATATACTCAAGAGATGAGATAAAAATAGATCTTGAAAAATAAATGGAGAAGATTAGGTATGAAGAGAATGTGCACACGAAATTGGAACGAGCATGTGCACAAATTCTTGGTGCTTTTTTGTAAATTTCCATTGTATCATTCTATGGAGATATTTGAGTTCCTTATATAAGTAGTTGTGCTGGAAGGGGATGCCATTTTCCTTAGTAATAAAATTACACATTTAAGGAGCGGTTTGTATGAGGAGGAAATTTATGTCTCCTTATATATGAAACGAATGGAACCTTTTGAAATGATTGAAAAATCTATAGGAAAAAATATAGCAACTATAACTGTAACTAAACCGGCATATACCTTTTATTATGTTATGATTAAGCTAAAAAAAGTAAGTGTCACTACTAGAGGATAGTGAGCTTATATCATAGGTCTCAATACTTGAAATTGTTAATATCAAGGGTACAAGTTTTGTTCCATCTACCTTCAGGACCATCAAAACTTACATACTTTCTGGTTGCATCAAGCCTATAATTAGGTTCTCATTGATATTTTGGTGCATCTTCTGACCAAGGCTTCTTTAAATGCTTAAAATATTGTTGGTGTATATATATTATCTTTAGGATATGCTCACCATGGCTTTACCTTTTGATTACTGCTATAAAATTTATTAATTTGTATTGCATATATAGAGAGACCTTTGTTGGTTGAATTTTTTTGGTTGAGTTCATTTGATATTGTTGACCTTCAAAGCACCCAAATGATAAAGGAAACAATAAATAGTACGACTTGTGCAACATATCAGTAATTAGGAAATGAACCGATATTTTGCATGAATTGGAAATAAACCCAATTTTGTTGTAAATAAAGCCCCTTTGATGGTTCGAGGTGCTATAAAATTTGTTATTATACTATAAAAATCAAACCCAAGTCTATGATTTAAATTTTAGCTGCATATATTCCTCAGATAGGGTATGAAAAATTGTTATTTGTGCTATTGAGAAATGACATGGTAACACCAAAGGACTATTGTACAAAAATCCTCAAATACCCTTAAAATAATCTATCATTTAAACCACCCAAATACAATATTGTGGGGTGCACTTCATGCTGGTTTTACTGACTAAGACTAAATATTCTTTTAATCCCATGATTGGTGAGAAGAATCAATAAATGAGGTTCCATAAAATCTCATAATAATTCGAAGGTCTCCTTAAATGTTCAAGAAAAATTTTAGGGGCTAATATTCGCAAGTGGGCTAATTTTCCATGCTTTAAAAAAAAAAAACCATTCGCTAATTTCCATTTTCTATAAAAGTAATTTGCCCAAATTTTATAGTATAACATTATTTTATTTTAAATATTTCCAAAATTATATAGAGACTATATATAAAATTATTATAGATTTAAATATTTTTAGAAATATACTAGCAAATATTTTATAGTGTTACGTACTAGTAAGATTCGCTAAGGTTTTTTATCTTTAAAATAAATTTCCATCCTTAAAATATTCAATGAAATGTTTATGCTTCTCTGATACTTTAGTAGAAGTTAACCACTGTCCAAAATAAATCACACTATAATGCTTCAAATTTCATGACACGTATTTATACCATATATCCTTTCATCTAGGTCATTAGCCATGTGGAAAAATTAGCTAAATATACCTTATAACAGATTAAAAATAAACATGATCGAAAAGAAAATAAGGAACACCATTCTATGGTCATACCCGCTGATTTTTATAATTCAAAGGTAATATTTTCTTCAGGAAGAAAATACTTTTGGCTCAGAATATAGCAGGACTCTTTGTCACATGTTCACTCGCTTACTTCATCTTTTTTCAAGGACTATTATAGGACCTTTGTTTCATAGGATTCAAAAGAAGAAATTTATTTGATGGTATAAAAAGCTTCTCCAAATTTCTACGACTGCACAAAACCATGGAACTACTGTCACTCCACATCATCACAAAGTGTTGTTATAGAGATAGCTCTTTTCATTGCGGTCAATTCCTATTATAATGTACTTGAAAGGACCTAGTGATTTTGTATGGGGTGGGTCAATACATGTACTCTAATTCATGCACCTTAAATTCGTTACCTCCAACATGTTAGGTATTTATCACCAGTGGTTATGGTTAGATATAATCGCATTAAAACTTAATATATATATGGAAGTAAGTATCTTCATTTTGCATATCCATATAAAGTTTCAAACACGAGTATAAGATAACAATTTTACTTGCCAAAATCATAATAATATATAAGAGTAGTATTTTGGATCTAATAAATTAAAAAATATTGAAATAAGAGCTTTCACAACATGAACCATTCTATAACCCAAAATTAGAAATAGATGCTACTTGTAAGTAAAATATAAAAACACATTTTGCTAAAGGTTTATATTGAACCATATATCATGAAACAAAAGACAATAAAAGTAGATCATTAGAGGATAATTTTATTGGTCAAAAAGAGTGTGAGTAGTTCCTAAGTGTTCCTAGCTAGGTGATGGGGTCTAATTATGAGCTTGAGAAAATAATAAAATAAGTATTAGTGAGGGAAATCACATATTACTAAATCCTTGAATGGTTTGGCTAATCTAAAGGATCTAAAAAAGGGAGAACCAAACTATAATTCTCAAAAATCAAACAAGAGTAAAAAGGTCTGACTAGCAAGAGAGTAGGATATTCTACCAAGCAAGTTGAGCATCAATGCTACCTATCCAATCCACACATGATATCACTTCTAACATGAAATAAATAAGAAACCAAATTGATTCTTTCAACCCAAGATTGAAGCAAGGTACATTCAATCAACCATTCAAATAATGAAATATATCCTCAAGAAAGCGCTTCCATGACCATCCAAAGCATTCCTCAAAGGAAAAGTGGAGAAATAGTCAAAAGAGTATTCCCTCCACAACATTTAATGAGTTGAAAATGGGACTAGAAGACATTTATATAAGAAGAGAGCTCAAAACATTCTCAAATAATAATATAATATCCATACAAAATTTGTCCTAGAAAAGAAGAAACGATTATTATCTCTCAACTTGTTGGACACCTAATCCTCTATGAGTAGGTATGGAAGATGAATGGACAAAAGGATTCCAATTTACCTTGGAATGTGGAATCCAAGAGTCACATAAATGTAACATAAATCAACATCTATGGTTAATATAAAGATAACTCACACCTATCTTTCCTAACTGTGTGTTTACCATGCATGTGTTTAGCATGGTATCGGAGCCAGTACATTAGTAACCTGATCAATATTGTGACAACCACTTGTTTTTGGGGTATGTGTAAACCTAAGCTTCTCTGTCTCAATGAAGCTTTTGGTTTTTTGTCTTTATGAGCTCTTAACATGACAAAGGTAACATATTCAAATATTCTTTTGTGGTGGAATTCCAGGAAATGTTTCCTCAGCTCTACCATCATTTTCTGCCAACTCCTACAGTAAAAAAACCTGTGCTCTACCTATTTTCATGCTCAAAATCTAATCCACATACCTACATTCCCTATGTTGTCCACCTGAATTCCCTACATGCTACATTTCCACCTTCATTCCCTATGATGTCTATCCATTCGCTGTCTGTCTTTCCATCCTTACTCCGCACTATAATACTTCCCCCAATGCTCTCTCCATCAGAGGAATTGTGAGGGAAAGGATTTGAAGCAATGAGGTTTTTGAGATGAGAAATGCCTTGTAAAATTCGCATGTGCCAAAGTATATGGCAGAGGATATTTTCGAGCCCACTAGCAGAACCGATAGTTCGTTATAGGGGCCACGGATCTTGTCTTCCATCAATGCTCCTCCTCACATAGTCTCGGCTCATACAGTCACTTCCCACTCAGACGGTCTCCCTCAACACTCCTCCTCACATATTATTGACTCACATGGTGTCCCACAATGTAGTATCATGCTACGGAGTCTCCACCCAATCGTGCTACCACACTCCCACACAGTTGTAGGTGGTGCCCAGATCGTGTGCTCCATTTGGGCCATCACTGGTTAATTCCATAAAGCATGGCTATCGCTTCAAACTTTGTTTTGATAATCAGGAAATCACTGGTTAAAATATGGGTGATAGAATAGAAAAAACAACTTCCTTAAAATTGTGCAGATCGGTCTTGTCTCTCCCTTTGTAGTCAATCATCGTGGCTCTCTGCTCGCTCACCGTGGCATCGCCCCTCCCTCAAACTAGGCCTTGGATCTTCGCTCAATGTAGCAGGATTCCCTCAATGTCGACAGCTCCTTCCACACCTCTGACCTTCACCTTTGACATCTCTCCGTGCTGGCCTGAAGTGGAGTTGTAGGGATCCGAAGGAGGAGCACAGTAAGAGCAAGTGAAACTAGGATTTTGGTTTATGTTGGGAATTTTTATAGTAGTCCTTCATTATTATCACATATGAATGTCCTCCCAATGCATGATGGCACATTAATTTAGCCTATATGTGCACCAGCCTGTCTATATTTTCATGCTTGTGGCCATACATACCTGTAACATGTGGACATCATAGAGGTATTTCTTTCCCTGTGCCCGGAAGATTTCCCACTCCCTAGATTCATTTCATGATATTTCGTTGTATCAATCTTAAGCAATAGTGTTATTGGATTCTCGGCCGCTATCACTAAAAGGAAAATACCCTCTAACAGAGGTTTCTGAGGAACCCCTTATAAAAATACCCCATACATCCATTTCTAGTAGAGGTTACTAGAGGAGGTTGGCGGGTGGAGGGTTTTTCAGATGTTTTCTACTTGGTGCGCTTATCATACAACATCGCACTGGTGCTCCTTACAAGAGAAAGCGTCGGTGTGCAAAAAAAATTGGCACACTGGACATAGTGCACTGCGTATGCACCCGCCTGGTGCGTCATATTACTGTAGAGCACCAGTGCATCACAACTCTTCCATGCTGGTGCATAATAAAACATTGTGCAAAAAATGAAAACACCTGGTGCGGTATTAAGAACCTGCACCAGTGAATCATAAAACAATGCGCCAAAACACAAACTAACCTGTGTGTTCTTAAGAAAAGTCACCGGTGCACCTCTAAAGCATGTGCACCCAAAAAGGTTTTAAAAAAATTACGGAAAAAAAAAACTAGATTTTTCACTTTTTTCAGTGCTCTAGATCTCTCAATTACTGGTGCACTCTACAAGAGAAGGCACCGGTGTGCACAAACTATTCCACGTCGGTATCGTAGAACACCATACCAAAATAGAAGCAGACTGGTGCGTTCGTATAAAACATCACTGGTGTGCCTATGAAACACGCGCATCGAAAAAGGGTTAAATAAAAAAACAATTTAGGCCAAAAAACCACATTTTTTCACTTTTCTACTCTCAATCACCGATGTACTCTACAAGAGAAAGCACCGGTCACAAAAACAATTGGCACACCAGACAGCATGGGCTCCATACACACATGCCAGGTGTGTCCTGTTACTGTAAAGCACCAGTGCTTCAAGACTATTCCACCCCTGTGCGTCATAAAACACCGCGCCAAAACTAAAACTGCCCATTGCAGTGCTAAGTAACCACCCTGGTACATCATAAAACAACGCGCAGAATCTAAAACTGCCCAGTGTGTTCTTAATAAACCCCACCGGTGTGCCTATAAAACCTCGGGCACCGAAACAGGGTTAAATAAAAAAAGACATTATGGCCAAAAAACTGCATTTTTCACTTTTATCAATACTCCAGAGCTCTCAAGCACCGGTGGAATTTCTCCTTCTCTGAGTCGCCTTGACATTGGTGCTCGCATTTCACCCATTTCACACACTACTATTGTGCATTGGCCAGCAATCTCCAACTTGCATTTTGAAAAACAGTGGCAAATTTTCCTTTTGAAATTCTACAGCCAATATGCCTCCTCGATGGCAAAATGTATAGGTATTTTTCTAGTTTTTCCATAATTAAGATTTCTAGCGGATTAGAATTTGAAATAACCTTAAAATTAACTATTCAAAAAGAAAAAAAAAATTGTCGTGCGATGCGTAGGAGTCATTCAACGTGCACTGGTAAGCAATGATTCCTGTAAAATTTACAGACTGCACTGCAACTGGTGCTAATGGTATCTGCACTGTTTGTGGGGTGGTATCGAAAGGCGCCCCACATTATTTTAAAATTTAAAAAAAAATTGGCAGTGAAGTCATTTAGCTGGGTGCACCATTGACCATGGGAATAGTAACGTGGTGCGTTGACAGATATATCGGCCCCAGTGCACCGCATTTGGCATTCCAACAAGGTCAATGGTGCAACAGGGTAAAAGACTGCACTGTTTACTAGATAATTTTTCAGGAAGTTGGTGCACTGACATGGCTATACGAGCCGGGGGGTATATTTTAGTCCGCGCATGGCTCTTCTAACACCATATATAGTCAACAGGGCTTGAAAAAATTTTAGGTGCACCTCATACGGTGCGTTTTATGTCATCTGGGGCACCACCTCCGATTCTCTATAAAAAATAGCCGCACCAGAACTTGTGCATGACTGTTTTTGTGGCGCACCGACTGGTTTGTTCTTTTTTCCAAAAAAAATTATATATGTATATTCCTAAATACATGTATGATTTAATAAAAAAATGTAATTAATATGTCAATGATTTAGAGAGAAGAGGAGGAACAACAGCAACAACAAGTGGAGAAGTATGACATGCTTCGCCAGTGGGAGGCACAAGAGAGGTAGAGAGATGTGTACCCTTGCCCTATTACACCAAACACCCAGGGGCTCGTAAGGTAGGTAGGCCTTGTCAAGTTCTATGAGGAGGCTACTTCCCTAAAGGCCCATAGTGTGTTTTTGAGACATCTTATCCGCAGGTCGAATGCCCACCGACAGGCTTTCCAGGTTGGTCTTGACCAGTGGTACACACCCACTGAGGAGGATATTTATTTCATTACAGGGCTATCGAGGAGAAGGGTGGATTTTCCCTTGTTCCCAGATGTTCCAATTGCTTCTGTAGTAGGGAGTCAGTTAATTTACTCCCAGAGATACATTGGAGTAGATGTACTGTCTCCTTCATAGTTTCAGGTTCCTGGAGGTCAGCTATGTATTGGTGCATTTGGTAGACAGGACATGTAGTGCCTCTCACTTCTCATTTCCACCATTTCACACAACAACTGTGAGGGGAAACACATTAGTACAAGAGCCACGACTTTTCATGTGGTATGCCATTTTTTTTGCGGCAGTTTTGTACGACCTTAGATAGATGTCGTGCTCATGCACAAGTGAGCGTCAACCTCCCTTTTTATTAAGAAATTTTTTGTTTATTTTTTGAGAGGTTTCTAGGGATGAGGCCTAATTTTGTTCGGCAGCCTCGTAGGCCAATGTTGGAGGCCCAGATGCACATGTGGGGGAAGATGATGCCAAATAGGGGAGATACTATGTTTTTAGATAGGATATCGCATGATGCACTGGACTTACTAGCCAATGTTGACGAGCTACATCCCTGCATTATGGCCCCCTGTCCTTACGCTGGATTGGATTGGTGAGGGTGTGCCAACATCCTCTTCATAGATGATGAGCCACCAAATGATAGAGTTAATATTACTGTTTTATCTATATTTATTCTAACATGTTCTTTAACTTTTTTTTATTTAATTTTGTAATAAAATTGCTTAATTATTGTTGTGTACTTGTATATATTTTGCAGAGATTGGTTCTTTTGATGGCGAAGAGATGTTGATGCCACCACATGATCCAAGTGTGGATCCTGATGATGATTAGGACATGCCAGATGCCGATGATCATGATGAGGAGAAAAGTGGAGAGAGACATGCTCCTCATGCTGGTGTGTCGATATCACCTTTTTCTAGGCGTAGTAGACCTGATACTCGATACAAGATGGAGTTGGGTGACCAACTAAGTGCATTTATTTTTGAGGTGGGCATCAGGCCCACTCATTACCGAGACATACATGCCAATGATAGGTTAATATGGATGTGGAGAGGAATGTCGCGTGACATGTACAGCTTGATGCAGCATGTTGTAGGAGCTACGATAGTTGTTATGTGACTGAGGAGGATTGTTTGCACGTTATAGGCGTGGTTGAGCCACAACACGTGATGGACAGTCCGCGAGCAGCGACTCATCTCATGATTTTTCACCTCATGCCACACCTGATGAGCATTTGTTGGGAAAAATACTGAGAGGGGGGGTGAATCAGTATTTACTGTATATTCAAAACTTTTACTTTTTCTTGCTTCTAAAACCCATACGCTACTTTCCTGAAACAGACTCGCGTATATACGTGGATACCCTTTATGAAACACGCATATACACAGAAATCTAATTATGTCATTAGATCTTCACTTAAATCATTCCATCATTCATTCATCAGATGTTTAATAAACAGTAAACATGAACAGTAAGAACAGAGTAAACCATCACACAAAGCATCACACATGAACACCAGGATTTTTAGGTGGAAACCCAAGTCGGGAGAAAACCACCGCTGCCGTTGCTCAACCTTCAATATTTTATTATTGAGAAAACATCTTACAACATATGTGCTGGTGTAGACTCCTACCAGCACGCAGGCACCCACCTGTGCTCGTTTACTAGCCTCTCCCGGAAGGGAGCTCCAACCCCTCACTGAAGGCCGCCTCTCCTCCCCCGGAAGGGAGCTACGACCCATCTCTGCTTTACCAAATTTCTCACTCCATGGGAGCTACAACCCCCTGACTGAAGGCTACAACCCTCAGCACCTCTATGGACCACCTTTCATCAATTTTCACACTGGATCCAAAGCTTCCTTTAGGACACCACTTGTAGGCCACATTTCATCATATTTTTAGATTAGACACTTTCCATACTTTTAAGCATAGTCAACCATGAAATAGATACACATAACTTACTGACAGATATCAGTAAACCAGTAGAACAGATCAGACATTTCTTACCACAAAATTCAGCAAACCCTAGTTTGCATACGCGCTTTCCTTTCTCTGATGTCGCGTATATATGTGCTTCCGTCCACACAAACCAGCGTATACTTCAGTACAAATTACAGAGCTAATTTTATTGCGCATACGCGCTTTTTCTTCAGCGAAGCCGCATATATATGCGCTTCCGCTTCGACGAACTAGCGTATGGTTCTTCAAACTTAAATTTTATTGCTATTATTCACACCAGGTACATCACTTCTAATTTTTCCCTTTACCTCAGATGGAAGTTTGCCTAGATGTTCGCCTCATCACAAATCTAATCATTCCATAAACAGATCTAGCAAATACAAGTACAATACAGATCTAGATCCCCTTCTTCATCACTCCATCATTTGGTAATCATCTTATCTTTCATTCAATCAGAATCTCTTTCCATTCGTATATACTCCAGAGAGAAGTATTCATTCACGCTCAGACATCTTGCACCCACGCTCATGGTTTGCACAATGAATTTCTTCTCCTTATATAAGTTTACCCTTTTCCAATACCATGAGCCAAAACCACATTACTTCCGATGGTATTCCTGGACGGGGGTCATTTAGACGAATCATTACCCAACACAATGGGTCAATACCATGGTGGTTACCCCTGGTTTTTCACTTTAAGAGCGCTTTTGCTCATATGCGACTTGGCACGTTGATTCCCGCGTGCATACGCGACTTCCCCTAGGCAAATCCGCGTATGCCTAAAGACATACTGTTTTAATCAAGATTTAGCACATGTTGAATTCCTTTCTTCATTGCCTTCTGTACACACTGTAGATACATCATATTTACATCATCAAGAACATATTCTATCAAGCACAACTTCATCCATCAAGTAAGTTGCCATCATCTTCATCAAGTGGGTTGCCATTCAAGGACAACACTCAGCATCATATTGCTAACAAACATCATTTCATATCAGATTTACATCGTTTACCAAGTTCATCAGGTCAAGAATAAATTCATCAGGTGGTTCGCCATCAAGGACAGCACATGTCAATAGTCGCATGTCTTCATCTTCATTCAGTGGGTTGCCATCAAGGACAACACTCTGCATCATATTGCCAACAGTCTCCCCCTTTGGACTTGATGGAAACCATGATGGTGTTTGGTTACCACAACAGATAGGTAGATGAATACAATGACACCATGTCACATGCCCCATTTTTGACTTCATTCAAACACCATGTCACTCTCCCCCTTTGACATCAAGAGCAAAGGGTGGATCAAAACCAACATACTCTCCCCCTATTCTCCGCATGTGGAAGAAGCGTTCTGCAGATCTGATATATACTGAAGTGACCAAGCTCCTCCTGAGTTCATGCTGAAACTTCAAACATATTTTCCAATGAAATACATGACTCTATGAACTTCCTATCACCAAAGACTCATACTTACATCAAATATCCAACCAAGTGGATTTACATATGAGACTCAGCTACCCAACCAAGTGGGTTTACAAATTTTACAAGTCCTTACATGATTGAATATTACAATTTTACATCATGGGTCTCAACAAGACCTTTTCATCAAATTACAAATATGACAAACACCAGAAAGTCCTCAAGAAAGAGAACATATTTCAGAACCACCAACAATGCATTATACTCAGCAAGACTAGGGCTCCCCCTGAAAATGTGCATCCGAACATCCTTTCCATATGACTAAGATTCCCCCTTAGTTTGTGCATCCTTAACACTTTCACCAACAAATCATCAAGGCATATTTATCAAAACATTAGAAATAGAATTATGAGAACTGGAACACCACTAGAGATACCAAACAGTATAGATACTGTAAAAGCACCGGCAGCCTATGCTCGAAGAGTCGACTTCCAAATGCCAAGGTCGCAATCGACATACGCGGTTTTTCAGATGAACTCGCGCAGATACGCCGTATTCTGTTTCCAGGAAATCCGCGTATCCAATGCCATTCTCTAAATTTGCGCATTTGTGCTTGACCGCAGAACACCTCACTTTCCTGGTCTTAGATACTCGAACGCTTCCCTGGGCAGAGGTTTGGTAAAGATATCAGCAACTTGTTCTTTGGAGGGAACATACTCCAACTTCACCTTTTGCTCAAGCACTTGTTCACGTAAGAAGTGATACTTGATGGGAATGTGTTTGGTCTTCGAATGCATAACAGTATTCTTTGAAATACTGATGGCACTTGTATTGTCACACTTAATGGGGACAGGAGGTGTACATTTGATTTGAAAATCTTGTAAGGTTTTCATCATCCAAAGGAGTTGAGTGCAACAAGATGCGGCAGCCACATATTCTGCCTCTGCTGTAGATAAGGCAATAGAATTTTGCTTCTTGCTGAACCAAGATACTAACCGGGGTCCCATATAGAATGCACCACCACTAGTGCTTTTCCGATCATCAACACTTCCATCCCAATCTGCATCAGTGTAAGCATGAAGAGTAAGATCAGCATTCTTTGGATACCATAGACCAAGGTCTTGAGTTCCTTGAAGATATTTGAAAATTATTTTAACAACCTGAAGGTGAGACTCTTTTGGATTAGCTTGGAATCGTCCAACAATCCCAACTGCATGCATAATGTCTGGTCTAGTCCCAGTGAGATAAAGTAGACTTCCTATCATTGATCTATATTCTGGTTGATTCACCGTGGGAGAATCATCATGAGAACTGAGATTGCATCCATTTATCATTGGTGTACTTACAGGTTTGCATTCTTCCATGCCATACTTCTTCAGAATTTTCTTAAGATATTTTGCTTGTGATAGGAATATACCATTTGCAGTTTGATGCACTTGTAAGGCAATAAATAATGTTAGTTCTCCAAGTAAGGACATTTCAAATTCTTGCTGCATGACAGAAGCAAATTTTTGACTCAAAGATTCTTCATTACTCCCAAAAATGATATCATCAACATATACAACCACAATCAATAGTTTACCATTTTCAACTTTTGTGTATAAGTTGCTATCAGCAGAACCCTTTGAAAATCCTTGTTGATGAAGATATTTGTCAAGGTGATAATACCAAGCCCTTGGAGCTTGTTTGAGACCATATAGAGCCTTTTTAAGTCTACAAACAAGATTTGCATCATTTCCCAAAATGAATCCTTCCAGTTGTTCTATATATACTTCTTCTTCTAGATCACCATTAAGAAAAGCAGATTTAACATCCATTTGATAAACTTTGATTTGTTGATAACTTGAAAAAGCAAGAAACATTCTTATGGCTTCAAGTCTAGCTACTGGAGCAAAAGTTTCTTCAAAGTATATACCTTCTTGTTGAGTATACCCTTTGCAAAACAATCTAGCTTTGTTTTTTACAACATCCCCATTCTCATTTAACTTGTTCTTGAAAATCCATTTAGTTCCGATGACATTTTTATCATGTGGTCTTGGTACCAATTCCCAAGTATCATTCTTTTCAATTTGATCAAGCTCTTCATTCATGGCTTGCTTCCAAAATTCATCTTTGCTAGCTTGATTGACATTGTGTGGTTCAATTGTGGATAGAAGTGCCAAATGATTAGAAGATCCCACAAGAGTTCTCCTTGTTCGTACACCTGATTCCTTGTCACCCAAAATTTGAGATTCAGGATGATTCTTCTGAACATATCTGGATGGAGATTTTTCAGATAGATCATCTTCAGGTTCTTCATTGGATCCACTGTCTATATCATTTCTATTTGATGTAGAAGGACATAGGTCACCATCATCTTCTTTTGTTGTTT
This sequence comes from Pinus albicaulis, assembly GCA_034641835.2. Classification (NCBI taxonomy): domain Eukaryota; kingdom Viridiplantae; phylum Streptophyta; class Pinopsida; order Pinales; family Pinaceae; genus Pinus; species Pinus albicaulis. Next base: position 195,057,642 of record CM076584.1, on the reverse strand, counting down.
GTTTTTCTTCTTTAGGAGCTGCAGGAGACTCATCAATAACAACATCAATACATTCAACAATCTTTCGAAGCCTTTATTGTAACACTTGTATGCTTTGCTTGAAGATGAGTAACCAAGAAATATCCCTTCATCTGATCTAGGTTCAAACTTGCCAAGATTTTCATCATTATTTTTGATAAAGCATTTACTTCCAAAAACTCTAAATTGCTTCACAGATGGAGAATTACCATACCAGAGTTCATATGGAGTTTTGTCACTATTTACCCGAACATGAGCCTTGTTGAGAATGTTAGCTGCTGTATGTGCTGCTTCTCCCCAGAACATGTCAGGAGTTCCAGAATCATCGAGCATAGCTCTAGCCATTTTTTGAATTGTTCTATTCATTCTTTCTGCTACGCCATTTTTTTGAGGAGTACCTGCTACAGAGAATTGTCTTTTTATGCCATGTTGTTCACAAAATTCAAAGAATTCATTTGATGTATATTCTCCTCCTCGATCAGATCTAAGACACTTGATTTTTAGATCTAATTCATTTTCAACTAATGCTTTGAAGATATTAAATTTTTCAAATGCTTCATCTTTGTGTTTAATGAGCCCGATCCAACACATTTTAGAGTAATCATCAATGAATAAGATATAGTATTCTTCCCCACGTGGTGACTTTTTCCTCATAGGTCCACATATGTCAGTATGAATGAGTTCAAGAGGCTCACTTGATGATCCTTCTTTGGCATTAAATCGTACTCTGGTCTGCTTACCGAATTGACAAGATTTTCATATGATACTTTCTGGTAGATTAATATTGGGAAGACCACGAATAGCTTGAAGTCTGCTTGCTTTGTTGATTTGAGAGAAGCTCAGATGCCCCAGCCTTCTATGCCATAGCCAATTTTCTGAAGACTTGCTCAAGTAACATTGATCTATGCCGTTCAGTACATACAAGTTGCTAGGATTTCTTTTTCCTTTTATAATGATTTTACCTGTATCAAGATCACGAACCACACATTCTTTTGAACTAAAGACCACTTATGTTCCTTGATCACACATTTGACTTACACTTAACAAGTTATGCCTTAATCCATCCACATACATGACATCATTAGCCTTCACCTTTTCTTTTAGAAATACTGACCCTTTTCCTTTAATTACAACAGGATTATCATTTCCAAATGTAACTTTCTTTTCCTTTTCTAGAGCATTATATGTAAGGAGTTTTCTTTTGTCACCTGTCATGTGTCTTGAGCACCCACTATCAATGTACCATTGATTTTATTCACCTTCTGCAAATAATGCTATCCCACAATTTTCAACCTGTATTTCTTTCTTTTTCCATACTTTAGAGCTTGAGGGAACATGTTCTTTTGGCTGGACCTTGCTCCTGCATTCAGATTCTTCATGACCAAAGTTATTGCAATAAGTACATTCAAATTAATTTTGAAGAGGATAAAAGTTGTTATAGGTGTTCTTCTTTGGTTCAATATTCATCCTTTTCTTTCTTGCTTCTCTTTTCATGATGGTTTTATATGCAACACATTGAACAGCTTTATGACCAAAATTGTGACATGAGAAACATTGTCCATTGAAGTAGAAATTTATGCGATCATGAAATCCTCTATTTGAATTTACCTGTTGGTTGTTGCTTCTTTGAGGGATCTCCCTGTTAGTGATCCTTGATTTGAGATGATCATGATTTACCTGTAAAGATCCTTTGTTCCCTTGTTGAGTGGCTGAATGAAGAGAACCATTTGTGACTGCTTTCAGATAATTTAGTGCTGAAGTCTGGGAAGATTCCCCAGTATATCCAAGACCTATTTTTATAAGAGGAGACCGTTGTGTCTTGATAATCTCATCTAAGGTTTCTGAACCTTTAGCAAATCTAAGATTGAGAGTCTTCACTTTCTCATTATCTTTCCTTAGACTTACTACTTCACACTCCAATTCCTCAATGCATTTTTCCTTTGCTTCAAGCTGATTTTCAAGAGTCTCTATGATTATGTTCTTTTCTTCTAGGCTTACTTTGAGTTGATTTTTTTCTTCAAGAAAATCATTGTCCTCTAGAGCATCCACAAAATTATCCTTTTCTTCTCTTTGTTCAAAAGCCATGAGAAGTCTAAAGTCTTCTTCGCATTCTTCCTCACTATTAGATGATCCATCACTGTCTTCATTAGTATAATAACTTTTTCTTGTGCTAGATCGATTCTTATTCCTTCTTGCTGCTTCTTTTCCTTTAGCCGATGTTTCTTTATAAGGACACTTTGCAGCATAATGACCAAATCTTCCACAATTGAAACATTTGAAAGGAAGCTTACCTTTGAACTTTCCGGTACCTAGTTGAAGTCTTCTCACAAAATTTGCTTCTTCTTCTTCTTCAGATATATAGCTGGATTCTTTGACAACTTCCTTTTCTTTTCCTTTTTCTAATGCCTTAAAAGCAACTTCTTTGATTTGAGAAGGGCCTCCTTGCCTCATTTCAAAAGCATTCAGAATACCATGTAATTGAACAATAGTAAGAGTTGGCAGATCTTGCCTTTCTTCAATAGCTGAAACTTTAGAGTCAAATTTTGAAGTCAAGGATCTTAAGACTTTTTCCACCAGAGTAGTATCGGTTATGGTTTCACCCAAATTTCTCATCCGATTTACAATATCATCTAGACGAAGAAATAAACTGGCAACACTTTCATCACTATGCATCTTCAAATTTTCATATTCGATTCTAAGAGTTTGGAGTTTTGCATTTTTTACCTTTGTATCTCCTTCATAGCTCAGAATGATTTTGTCCCATATCTCTTTTTCTGAATGTAGCTGCATCACTTTAGCAAATTCTGATTCATACATGCTTCCTAATAAGACATTCACTGCTTTGGCATTGATTTCATACTTCTTTCTTTCAGCAGCATCAGTAGGAATACTTGCCGGGTATTGATAACCTTCTTCCACGATTGCCCATACATCTGCACCAAGACTTTGCAAATATGCTTTTTTTCGTACCTTCCAGAATATCAGATTGCTTCCATTGAATAGAGGTGGCTTTATAGACATTACTCCTTCTTGACTTCCCATTGCGACGGATCTCCTTCAAGCGATCAAGCTTCTGCAGAAGAACCTGGCTCTGATACCAATTGTTGGGAAAAATACTGAGAGGGGGGGTGAATCAGTATTTACTATATATTCAAAACTTTTACTTTTTCTTTCTTCTAAAACCCATACGCTACTTTCCTGAAACAGACTCGCGTATATACGTGGATACCCTTTATGAAACACGCATATTCACAGAAATCTAATTATGTCATTAGATCTTCACTTAAATCATTCCATCATTCATTCATCATATGTTTAATAAACAGTAAACATGAACAGTAAGAACAGAGTAAACCATCACACAAAGCATCACACATGAACACCAGGATTTTTAGGTGGAAACCCAAGTCGGGAGAAAACCACCGCCGCAGTTGCTCAGCCTTCAATATTTTATTATAGAGAAAACATCTTACAACATATGTGCTGGCGCAGACTTGACCAGCACGCAGGCACCCACCTGCGCTCGTTTACCAGCCTCTCCTGGAAGGGAGCTCCAACCCCCTGACTCGTTTACCAGCCTCTCCTGGAAGGGAGCTACGACCCCCCGATCTCGTTTACTAGCCTCACCTGGAAGGGAGCTACAACCCCCTGACTGAAGGCTACAACCCTCAACACCTCTATGGACCACGTTTCATCAATTTTCACACTGGATCCAAAGCATCCTCAATAGAGCACAACTTGTAAGCCACGTTTCATCATATTTTCAGACTGGACCCACTCCATACATTTAAGCACAGTCAACCATGAAACAGATACATATAACTCACTGACAGATATCAGTAAACCAGCAGAACAGATCAGACATTTCTTACCACAGACTTTAGCAAACCCTAGTTTGCATACGCGCTTTCCTTTCTCTGATGTCGCGTATATACGCGCTTCCGTCCACATAAACCAGCGTATACTTCAGTACAAATTACAGAGCTAATTTTATTGTGCATACGCGCTTTCTCTTCAGCGAAGCCGCGTATATACGCGCTTCCTCTTCGGCGAACTAGCGTATGGTTCTTCAAACTTAAATGTCATTGCAATTCTTCACAACAGATACATCACTTCAGATTTTACCCTTTACCTCAGACAGATGTTCGCCTAGATGTTTGCCTCATCACAGATCTAATCATTCCATAAACAGATCTAGCAAATACAAGTACAATACAGATCTAGATCCCCTTCTTCATCACTCCTTCATTGGTGCATCATACATTCAGATCTTTCATTCAACTGTAACCCTTTCCATTCAGATATACTCCAAAGAGAAGTATTCATTCAAGCTCAGACATCTTGCACCCACACTCATGGTTTGCACAATGAATTTCTTCTCCTTATATAGGTTTGCCCTTTTTCAATACCATGAGCCAAAACCACATTACTTCCGATGGTATTCCTGGACGAGGTCATTTAGACGAATCATTACCCAATACAATCGGTCAATACCATGGTGGTTACCCCAGTTTTGCACTTTAAGAGCGGTTTTGCCCATACGCGACTTGGCACGTTGATTCCCGCGTGCATACGCGACTTCCCCTAGGAAAATCCGCGTATGCCTAGAGACATACTCTTTTCATCAAGATTTAGCACATGTTGAATTCCTTTCTTCATTGCCTTCTGTACACACTGTAGATACATCCGATTTACTTCATCAAGAACATATTCTATCAAGCACAACTTCATCAAGTAAGTTGCCAGCATCTTCATCAAGTGGGTTGCCATTCAAGGACAACACTCAGCATCATATTGTTAACAAACATCATTTCATATCAGATTTGCATCGTTTACCAAGTCCATCAGGTCACGAATAAATTCATCAGGTGGTTCGCCATCAAGGACAACACATGTCAATAGTCGCATGTCTTCATCTTCATTCAGTGGGTTGCCATCAAGGACAACACTCTGCATCATATTGCCAACAATCTCCCCCTTTGGACTTGATGGCAACCACGATGGTGTTTGGTTACCACAACAGATAGGTAGATGAATACAATGACACCATGTCACATGCCCCATTTTTGACTTCATTCAAACACCACCATGTCACTCTCCCCCTTTGACATCAAGGGCAAAGGGTGGATCAAAACCAACATACTCACCCCCTGTTCTCTGCATGTGGAAGAAGCGTCCTGCAGATCTGATATATACTGAAGTGACCAAGCTCCCCCTGAGTTCATGCTGAATCTTCAAACATATTTTCCAATGAAGTACATGACTCTATGAACTTCCTATCATCAAAGACTCATACTTACATAAGATATCCAACCGAGTGGATTTACATATGAGACTCAAGTACCCAACCAAGTGGGTTTACACATTTCAACTCAGCTACCCAACCAAGTGGGTTTACAAAATTTGACTCAGCTACCCAACCAAGTGGGTTTACAAATTTGACAAGTCCTTACATGACTGAATATTACAATTTTACATCATGGGTCTCAACAAGACCTTTTCACCAAAATACAAATATGACCATTTATGACCAACACCAGAAAGTCCTCAAGAAAGAGAACATATTTCAGAACCATCATAATGCCAACAATGCATTATACTCAGCAACGCTAATGCTCCCCCTGAATCTGTGCATCCAAGCATTCTTTTCGTATGACTAAGGCTCCCCCTTAGTTTGTGCATCCTGAACACTTTCATCAACAAATCATCAAGGCATCTTCATTAAATCATTAGAAAAAGAATTATGAGAACTGGAACACCACCAGAGATACCAAACAGTATCAGAGATACCAAACAGCACTGCAGCTGTGCTGAAGAGAGCTGACTCCAAACAGAAAAATGTCAGAAATCAGACATACGCGGTTTTCTGTGCATGAACTCGCGTATATACTCGACTGTGTTTCAGGAAATCCGCGTATCCAATGCCATCTTCAAAATTTATGCAGATTTGTGCTTTTGACTGGCAGAGAACACTCCCAGCTTCTGTCTTAGATACTCGAACGCTTCCCTGGGCAGAGGTTTGGTAAAGATATCAACAACTTGTTCTTTGGAGGGAACATACTCCAACTTCACCTTTTTCTCAAGCACTTGTTCACGTAAGAAGTGATACTTGATGGGAATGTGCTTGGTCTTCGAATGCATAATAGGATTCTTTGAAATACTGATGGCACTTGTATTGTCACACTTAATGGGGACATGAGGTGTACATTCGATTTGAAAATCTTGTAAGGTTTGCATCATCCAAAGAAGTTGAGTGCAACAATATGCGGCAGCCACATATTCTGCTTCTGCTGTAGATAAGGCAATAGAATTTTGCTTCTTGCTGAACCAAGATACTAACCGGGGTCCCATATAGAATGCACCACCACTAGTGCCTGTTCGATCATCAACACTTCCGTACCTAACTGTGATCGTTGTAAGACAAGGAGTAAGATCAAGATTCTTTGATACCATAGACCATTTTGATACCATAGACCACAGTCTTAAGTTGATCCAAAGTCTTGAGTTCCTTGTAGATATTTGAATATTCTTTTCACAGCCTGAAGGTGAGACTCTTTTGGATTAGCTTGGAATCATCCAACAATCCCAACCGCATGCATGATGTCTGGTCTTATCCCAGTGAGATAAAGTAGACTTCCTATCATAGATTTGTATTCTGGTTGATTCACCGTGGGGGAATCATCATTAGAACTGAGATTACATCCGGTTATCATTGGTGTACTTACATGTTTGCAATCTTCCATGCCATACTTCTTTTGGATTTGCTTAAGATATTTTGCTTGTGATAAGAATATGTCATCTGTTGCTTGTTGCACTTGTAAGCCAAGAAAGAATGTTAGTTCCCCAAGTAAAGACATTTCAAATTTCGTTGTACGATACAAATTTTTTGACTCAAAGATTCTTCGTTACTCCCAAAAATGATATCATCAATATATACAACCACAGCTCAATACTTTACCATTTTCAACTTTTGTGTATAAGTTGCTATCAGCAGACCCCTTTGAAAATCCTCGTTGATGAAGATATTTTTCAAGACGATAGTACCAAGCCCTTGGAGCTTGTTTGAGACCATATAGAGCCTTTTTAAGTCTACAAACAAGATTTGCATCATTTCCCAAAATGAATCCTTCTCGTTGTTCTATATATACTTCTTCTTCTAGATCACCATTAAGAAAAGCAGACGAACATCCATTCGATAAACTTTGATTTGTTGATAACTTGAAAAAGCAAGCAGAAACATTCTTATGGCCTTCAAGTCTAGCTACGTGAGAAAAGTTTCTTCAAAGTCTATACCTTCTTGTTGAGTATACCCTTTGCAAACCAATCTAGCTTTGTTTCTTACAACATCCCCATTCTCATTTAACTTTTTCTTGAAAATCCATTTAGTTCCAATGACTTTTTTATCATGTGGTCTTGGTACCAATTCCCAAGTGTCATTCTTTTCAATTTGATCGAGCTCTCCATCCATGGCTTGCTTCCAAAATCCATCTTTGCTAGCTTGATTGACATTGTGTGGTTCAATTGTGGATAGAAGTGCTAGATGACTAGAAGATCCCACCGGAGTTCTCCTCGTTCGTACACCCGATTCCTTGTCTCCCAAAATTTGAGATTCAGGATGATTCTTTTGAACATATCTGGATGGAGCTTTTTCAGATAGATCATCTTCAGTTTCTTCATTGGATCCACTGTCTATATCATTTCTATTTGATGTAGAAGGACATAGGTCACCATCATCTTCTTTTGTTGTTTGTTTTTATTCTTTAGGAGCTGCAGGAGACTCATCAATAACAACATCAACACATTCAACAATCTTTCAAAGCCTTTTATTGTAACATTTGTATGCTTTACTTGAAGATGAGTAACCAAGAAATATCCCTTCATCTGATCTAGGTTTAAACTTGCCAAGCTTTTCATCATTATTTTTGATAAATCATTTACTTCCAAAAACTCTAAAATGCTTCACAGATGGAGAATTACCATACCAGAGTTCATATGGATTTTTGTCACTATTTACCCAGACATGAGCCTTGTTGAGAATGTTAGCTGCTGTATGTGCTGCTTCTCCCCAGAACATGTTAGGAGTTCCAGAATCATCGAGCATAGCTCTAGCCATTTTTTGAATTGTTCTATTCATTCTTTCTGCTACGCCATTTTTTTGCCGAGTACCTGCTACAGAGAATTGTCTTTTTATGCTATGCTGTTCACAAAATTCAAAGAATTCATTTGATGTATATTCTCCTCCTCGATCAGATCTAATAAACTTGATTTTTAGATCTAATTCATTTTCAACTAATGCTTTGAAGATCTGAAATTTTTCAAATGCTTCATCTTTGTGTTTAATGAGCCCGATCCAACACATTCTAGAGTAATCATCAATAAATAAGATATAGTATTCTTCCCCACGTGGTGACTTTTTCCTCATAGGTCCACATATGTCAGTATGAATGAGTTAAAGAGGCTCACTTGATGATCCTTCTTTGGCATTAAATCGTACTGTCCGTTTTACCGAATTGACAAGATTTCCGTATATGATACTTTCCGGTAGAATAATATTGGGAAGACCATGAACAACTTTAAGTCTGCTTGATTTGTTGATTTGAGACAAGCTCAGATGCCCCAACCTTCTATGCCATAGCCAATTTTCCGAAGATTTGCTCAAGTAACATTGATCTTTGCCGTTCAAGACATACAAAGGTTTGGAGTTCTTTTTCCTTTTATAATTTCTTTACCTGTATCAAGATCACGTACTACACATTCTTTTGAACGAAAGACAAATTTAGTTCCTTGATCACACATTTGACTTACACTTAAAAAGTTATGCTTTAATCCATCCACATACATGACTTCATTAGCTTTTACCTTATCCTTTAGGAAAACATACCCTTTACCTTTAATTACCGCAGGAGTATCATTTCAAAATGTAACATTCTTCTCCTTTTCTAGAGCCATTATATGCAAGAAGTTTGCTTTTGTCACCTGTCATGTGTCTTGAGCACCCACTATCAATGTACCATTGATTTTCTTCACCTTCTGCAAATAACGCTATCCCACAATTTTCAACCGGTGTTTCTTTCTTTTTCCATACTTTAGAGCTTGAGGGAACATGTTCTTTTGGCTGGACCTTGCTCCTGCATTCATATTCTTCATGACCAAAGTTATTGCAATAAGTGCATTCAACTTCGTTTTGTAGAGGAGAAAAGTTGTTATAGGGTTTCCTCTTTGGTTCAATATTCATCCTTTTCCTTCTTGCTTCTCTTGTCATGATGGTTTTATATGCAACACATTGAATAGCTTTATGACCAAAATTGTGACATGAGAAACATTGTCCATTGAAGTAGAAATTTCTGCGATCATGAAATCTTCTATTTGAATTTACCTGTTGGTTGTTGCTTCTTTGTATACAACACTCTCCCGTTAGTGATCCTTGTGAATTTGAGATGATCAGTTTTTCTGCTTTACCCGTAAAGATCCTTTGTTCCTCGTCGAGTGGCTAAATGAAGAGAACTAGTTGCGGATCGCTTCGTATAATTTGGTGCTAAAGTCCGGGAAGATCTACAAATATATCCAAGACATGTTTTTATAAGAGGATACCGTTGTGTCTTGATAATCTCATCTAAGGTTTCTGAACCTTTAGAAAATCTAAGATTGAGAGTCTTCACTTTCTCATTATCTTTCCTTAGACTTACTACTTCACACTCCAATTCCTCAATGCGTTTTTCCTTGGCTTCAAGCTGATTTTCAAGAGTCTCTATGATTATGTTCTTTTCTTCTAGGCTTACTTTGAGTTGATTGTTCTCTTCAAGAAAATCATTGTCCTCTAGAGCATCCACAAAAGTATCCTTTTCTTCTCTTTGTTCAAAAGCCATGAGAAGTCTAAAGTCTTCTTCACATTCTTCCTCACTATTAGATGATCCATCACTGTCTTCATTAGTATAATAACTTTTTCTTGTGCTAGATCGATTCTTATTCCTTCTTGCTACTTCTTTTTCTTTAGTCGATGTTTCTTTATAAGGACACTTTGCAGCATCATGACCAACTCTTCCACAATTGAAACATTTGAAAGGAAGCTTACCTTTGAACTTTCTGGTACCTAGTTGAAGTCTTCTCACAAAATTTGCTTCTTCTTCTTCTTCAGATATATAGCTGGATTCTTTGACAACTTCCTTTTCTTTTCCTTTTGCAGATGCCTTAAAAACAGCTTCTTTGATTTGAGAAGGGCCTCCTTGTCTCATTTCAAAAGTAGTCAGAATACCATGTAATTGAACAATAGTAAGAGTTTGCAGATCTTGCCTTTCTTCAATAGCTGAAACTTTAGAGTCAAATTTTGAAGTCAAGGATCTTAAGAATTTTTCCACCAGAGTAGTATCAGTTATGGTTTCACCCAAATTTCTCATCCGATTTACAATATCATCTAGACGAAGAAGGAAACTGGCAACACTCTCATCACTATGCATCTTCAAATTTTCATATTCGATTCTAAGAGTTTGGAGTTTTGCATTTTTTACCTTTGTATCTCCTTCATAGCTCAGAATGATTTTGTCCCATATCTCTTTTGCTGAATGTAGCTGCATCACTTTAGCAAATTTTGATTCAGACATGCTTCCTAATAAGACGTTCACTGCTTTGGCATTGATTTCATACTTCTTTCTTTCAGCAGCATCAGTAGGAATACTTGCCGGGTATTGATAACCTTCTTCCACGATTGCCCATACATCTGCACCAAGACTTTGCAGATATGCTTTTGTTCGTACCTTCCAGAATATCAGATTGCTTCCATTGAATAGAGGTGGCTTTATAGACATTACTCCTTTTTGACTTCCCATTGGGACGGATCTCCTTCAAGCGATCAAGCTTCTGCAGAAGAACCTAGCTCTGATACCAATTGTTGGGAATAATACTGAGAGGGTGGGTGAATTAGTATTTACTGTATATTCAAAACTTTTACTTTTTCTTGCTTCTAAAACCCATATGCTACTTTCCTAAAACAGACTCGCGTATATACGCGGATACCCTTTATGAAACACGCGTATACATAGAAATCTAATTATGTCATTAGATCTTCACTTAAATCATTCCATCATTCATTCATCAGATGTTTAATAAATAGTAAACATGAACAGTAAGAACAGAGTAAACCATCACACAAAGCATCACACATGAACACCAGGATTTTTAGGTGGAAACCCAAGTCGGGAGAAAACCACCGCTGCCGTTGCTCAGCCTTCAATATTTTATTATTGAGAAAACATCTTACAACATATGTGTTGGTGCAGACTCCTACCAGCACGCAGGCACCCACCTATGCTCGTTTACCAGTCTCTCCTGGAAGGGAGCTCCAACCCCTTGACTCGTTTACCAGCCTCTCATGGAAGGGAGCTACGACCCCCTGATCTCATTTACCAGCCTCACCTGGAAGGGAGCTACAACCCCCTGACTGAAGGCTACAACCCTCAGCACCTCTATGGACCACGTTTCATCAATTTTCACACTGGATCCAAAGCTTCCTTTAGGACACCACTTGTAGGCCACATTTCATCATATTTTTATATTAGACCCTTTCCATACTTTTAAGCACAGTCAACCATGAAATAGATACACATAACTTACTGACAGATATTGGTAAACCAGCAGAACAGATCAGACATTTCTTACCACAAACTTCAACAAACCCTAGTTTGCATACGCGCTTTCCTTTCTCTGATGTCGCGTATATACGGACTTTCGTCCACACAAACCAGCGTATACTTCAGTACAAATTACAGAGCTAATTTTATTGCGCATACGTGCTTTCTCTTTAGCGAAGTCGCGTACATACGTGCTTCCGCTTCGGCAAACTAGCGTATGGTTCTTCAAACTTAAATGTTATTGCAATTCTTCACAACAGATACATCACTTCAGATTTTACCCTTTACCTCAGACAGATGTTCGCCTAGATGTTCGCCTCATCACAAATCTAATCATTCCATAAACAGATCTAGCAAATACAAGTACAATACAGATCTAGATCCCCTTCTTCATCACTCCTTCATCGGTGCATCATACATTCAGATCTTTCATTCAACTGTAACCCTTTCCATTCAGATATACTCCAGAGAGAAGTATTCATTCAAGCTCAGACATCTTGCACCCACACTCATGGTTTGCACAATGAATTTCTTAAATCGCGTATATACAGATATCTAATTATGTCATTAGTTCTTCACTTATCTTCATCTCATTCATTCTCAGGATGTTTTAATAACTTGATCAGCATATGCAGTAAGAACAGAGTAAACCATCACACAAGCATCACACATGAACACCAGGATTTTTAGGTGGAAACCCAAGTCGGGAGAAAACCACCGCTGCCATTGCTCAGCCTTCAATATTTTATTATAGAGAAAACATCTTACAACATATGTGCTGGTGCAGACTCCTACCGGCACGCAGGCACCCACCTGCGCTCGTTTACCAGCCTCTCCTGGAAGGGAGCTCCAACCCCCTGACTCGTTTACCAGCCTCTCCTGGAAGGGAGCTACGACCCCCTGCTCTCGTTTACCAGCCTCACCTGGAAGGGAGCTACAACCCCTGACTGAAGGCTACAACCCTCAGCACCTCTATGGACCACGTTTCATCAATTTTCACACTGGATCCAAAGCTTCCTTTAGGACACCACTTGCAGGCCACGTTTCATCATACTTTCAGACTGGACCCACTCCATACTATTAAACACAGTCAACCATGAAACAGATACATATAACTCACTGACAGATATCAGTAAACCAGCAGAACAGATCAGACATTTCTTACCATAGACTTCAGCAAACCCTAGTTTGCATACGCGCTTTCCTTTCTCTGATGTCGCGTATATACGCACTTTCGATCACATAAACCCGCGTATACTTTAGTACAAATTACAAAGTTAATTTTATTGCGCATATGCGCTTTCTCTTCAGCGAAGCCGCGTATATACGCGCTTCCTCTGCGTCGAACTAGCGTATAGATCTTCAATTATTATAGAGCAGCATATTTCTTCAGATCATATATTCAGTTTAGATTTACCCCTTCTCTTCAGACAGATGTTTGCCTCATCCCAGATCTAAGCCTTCCATGAACAGATCTAGCAGATACAAGAAAAATACAGATCTAGATCCCCTTCTTCATCACTCCTTCATCGGTGCATCATACATTCAGATCTTTCATTCAACTGTAACCCTTTCCATTCAGATATACTCCAGAGAGAAGTATTCATTCAAGCTCAGACATCTTGCACCCACACTCATGGTTTGTACAATGAAATTCTTTTCCTTATATAGGTTTACCCTTTTTCAATACCATGAGCCAAAACCACATTAATTTTGATGGTATTCCTGGACGGGGTCATTTAGATGAATCATTACCCAATACAATGGGTCAATACCATGGTGGTTACCCCTGGTTTTGCACTTTAAGAGCGCTTTTGCCCATACGCGACTTGGCACGTTGATTACCGCGTGCATACGCGACTTCCCTTAGGTAAATCCGCGTATGCCTAGAGACATACTCTTTTCATCAAGATTTAGCACATGTTGAATTCCTTTCTTCATTGCCTTCTGTACACACTGTAGATACATCATATTTACTTCATCAAGAACATATTCTATCAAGCACAACTTCATCAAGTAAGTTATCATCATCTTCATCAAGTGGGTTGCCATTCAAGGACAACACTCAGCATCATATTGCTAACAAACATCATTTCATATCAGATTTAAATCGTTTACCAAGTCCATCAGGTCAAGAATAAATTCATCAGGTGGTTCGCCATCAAGGACAGCACATGTCAATAGCCGCATGTCTTCATCTTCATTCAGTGGGTTGCCATCAAGGACAACACTCTGCATCATATTGCCAACACTAAGTAGTGATAGAATATATTTTTTAGGATGATTTTTACTTGCCATGAATGATATTCAATAGCAAGAGTACTATCTCAACATTACAAGGAGATGCTCAAAGAGATGGCAAGGAGAAATCATAAATAAGCGCTTTCGAATAAGAAGGAAAAAAAAAAAGAAAAATCATGAAGACATGAAGAAGATCATGGATTGAGACAGAAAAAATGCATTGCATGACAACCAAGAGGATTCTGATATCGATCAAATACCCTTTGGAGGGTTAATAAAAGAAACAAGTTGGACCTTTCATGAAGATGAAGCATATATCAGATCTATCATTGAGAATGCAAGACAAAGTAGCAAGGAAGACAACTTTCCATTGCCACCTCATCATGAAGCTCATGTCATCATTGTCAAGTTGTAATTTGTACTAGTGTCATCATAATAGTAAATGTTGTTCCATGTGTCTTGCCACATCATGTGGAATGTAATGATGTATTCTCAAGAAAGGAAAAAATTTAATTTGTGGAAGTCCAAGAGTCATATGTGGAACATGAAGAGTCACATAGTCATATATGTACAAAGATTGTATAAAAGTCCAAAAGTCATTAAAAGTTCAAAATTTATTTAGAAGTCAAAAAGACACATTGGGAGTCCAAGATTCATGAGGATAATTCAAGAATCATGGAGATATGAAAGGTCATTCCCCTTATTATAAAAGAAACATCATAACTCAAGAAAGGGGCCTTTGGAGGCTTAATCTTTGGAGATCTAGTCTTGGCTTCTCTACTTGGAATAGGACAGAAAACTATTCTTTGGTGAAGCAAGAAGTTACTTAATGTTCCATTATTGGAACTAGTGTCTCCCTATTGTAAATGTGTACTTGGATATTTCACCTTATAATTGAAGCTCAATGAGCCAACACATTTTCATGCATGTATTTTGGATGTATAAGGGCTATTCTTTGGATGTTTTCCATATATTTTTTTTTCATATGTACTAAGGAAATTGAACTATTTTGGTGGCCTCGGTACTTATCTTGTTGAAGGTGTATTGTATGTGGTTTAATGATCATTATGTATATGTGAACTATTTCACTATATAAGTAATGAATATTTCTTTGATTGTGTGTCTCTCTTAGGTTATTACTATTACTTCCTTCTAGATTCTCACTTGTTGTCTCCCTCATCATGAAGGTCTCCTTTTACACATTTCAATCGGCATTTCACAATGTCAACTTACTTGATTTTTCAATGGTTATGTATATGATATCTTATGGTATCCTTTGAAACCAAGATGAACCTTTGTATTATCGTGGTCGGGTCGATACTCTGGATGGAGCTCCTACTCCAAATGGTGTGAGGTCTAATTGGGACTTTACATCGGCGAGACCCGATGTATGTTGGCGGTATCCAGAATCATCAACACTCTAATACCATGTTGTTTTTCCATGACATTGGAGAATATATTTTAGGGTATTAGAATATATAACAGAGACAACTCAAAGGTCACAACAAACTACTTTTCACAACGGAATAAACACATCCATAAATCAACACGTGCACAATAGACAATTTTTAAATTTTTCAATAACCCGACTTCATTATATTAACAATCGTTAATACAATAGTCTAGGGCTCTTGTACCAAGGATCATGACCCTCATACAATCACCGATAGAAGAAATAAAACTAGGGTTTTTTTTCAACAACTTATTATAACCAATCTACATTGAACAACATACCAATTGACCTACTAGGTGATATATCCAACCTTAAATCCTTTCGGTACACGTACCCTGAACACAACTACTATTTATTTTTCTCCCGATATGCATCAACACAAATTTTCCTCTATCGATGAATCTTGTTGCTTTATGTCACTAAACGTGGCTCTCCAATTTTCCCTCTAGCTCCTCATTAGTCCATCAGTGAATCCAACATATACGGTCTTCTTGTGAGTTGTTCACAACTCTGTTTGTGAAAAACTCATAGACTACCCATTATTGCTCCTCTAAACTTAGGAATTCTTCCCTCTATTTCCTTCCTTCATTTCTCTAATGAAGACAAACTTAGGGCATGAACAACTTCCCTCTATCACTGCAAAATTTCCTTCCCTTCAACAAACTTGGGTTGAATGATTGGTCTACTTGGTTGCCTTCTTTTGTCCTTCAAAGAGTCAACCCTTAACCTCCAAATCACTACCTATCCTATCAAACCTAATTTCCTTCTCATTTTTTCACTTAGGGCACAGTGAATACATGCTTTCTTCCCTCCAAACAACCACAATATTCCCAAAAAATATTTTCCTAAACTAGGACTCAGAACCACTAGCAACAAAAAAACTTGAATAACCATATGAAATACAATTTTCACACAATGTTGGGCCTTTGTATACTATTGTAGGATCTTGGCTTTATTATGTCTTTTTACTGTACATGTTAGCCCTACTTTCCTACTACAAAAATCCCTTCTCAAGTTGCAGTCCTCCTCCCTTGTCAAGCTCCTTCCATACTTTGGCCTTTAGGACTGATATGATAGCTATTTAGGCCTTTCAACCTCTCCAAATTAGAGAATACATGACCCTCGACCCTCTTTCCCAAACTGTATATAACTATGACCTAATTTTAAATTTTTTTACCACCAATAAACTCACACAAAAGGTTCCCAGAATATCTTCCTTTGTCTTGGCCTGCACTCCTACCAAACTCGGATCCTAGAAGTCATGGAAATTTCCCAAAACAAGTAATTTTCCTTCTTCACTAAGCTCCAATGTTCTGCGACCATTTTATAAGATGTACTCCTTATCTTTCATTACA
The DNA here is from genome assembly GCA_034641835.2 of Pinus albicaulis. Taxonomy (NCBI): domain Eukaryota; kingdom Viridiplantae; phylum Streptophyta; class Pinopsida; order Pinales; family Pinaceae; genus Pinus; species Pinus albicaulis. Next base: position 195,040,951 of record CM076584.1, on the reverse strand, counting down.
CTTGGATGTGATAATGAGCCTCCACATCTCCCCTTTTTATATGTTTCTGTGGGTATTTTCTAGTCCTTCCAAGAGGGATCTCTTCAACTAAGGTCGACTTGAATCTTAAGACAATTTTCCCACTTGAATGTTGAGATTCAACAAGAAGATCCTAGTGAAAATTATGCACCTACACTAGGATGGAGCCTTAGGCTATTTTTAGGTGGATTTCTATTTATATATGCATGAGAAAATTCTATTTATAGATGAGGTCTATTTATAGATGTATGTGCAAGTTCTATTTATAGATTGCATGTCTATTTATAGATGCATGTCGACTAGTATTATACCTTAATATTAGTTGGACAATAAACAATATTCTATTCTCAATGAGAGCTTGGAAATAGTTAACTAAAGTGGAAAATTAGTTAGCTATAGGAATTTTGAGTTGAGTGGTTGGTTGGTGGGAAATGAAAGTGGACTTAGTTGTAACTTAGTGATTCAAAGTTGTAACATAGTTGGAAGTGTAGTTATGAAAGTTGTAAAGTAGTTTAACTCGGTTAAGTGATTTAAACTCAGTTGTGCTATTTGTAACTAAATATACACTAGTGAGAGATCAAGTGAATTAATTATTAATTAATTCACAATCAGTGGCCTCACATGCAACTTAAGATTTACTACTATTAACTACATGCATTTTATATCTAGTGGAGACCCAGTTGAGATGTAGGTGAAAGGGACAGATTGACTATTAGTTGTGACATTATCGGTTACACACATGCAACCACACACACATTGGATGTGACCATGAGGACTGTGCATTCAAGGCAAGCAAGATTCCATTCATTCATGAATTTCTATCAGCTGGGATTGCGCAGTGGAGGCAGGTTGTCTGGAGACAGTAAATTGGCTAAGGAACTTGCCAGTATCTGTATGACAGTGTGAGATAGTTAGCTATTGTACTGAGAGCTCTTGGAATGGATATTTGTATGTAATTGTTTCATGATCCATGATATAATACATAATATAATATAGTGGGGTTTTTAGCTTTATGCTTTCCCAGTAAATTATTTGTGTTATGTGTGATTGATCTTTCTTCATGATATTGATATTGGCGATTGTGTTTTAAATTCTAAAAAGTTTTTGTAGAAGTGATTTTGTATTTAACAGTAGCATATAATTGTTAGATCAGGAGAATCCAGCAAATCCATCTTTTGTATTAAATTTCTACATGGTATTGGAGCACAGGAAATTGCAATTGTGAAGCAGGAGCTGAGTTTGTTAGTGGAAAGAATTCAAATTTGCAGAAAGTCTTTCTTGCTTCTACAGTTCATTTAACATTGAAATGTTTCAATGGCTTGAGGTTAGATTATGCACTCGAGGGCAGCTCGAACTACATTTCTTGGAAAGACAGGATGGAGGCAGTGCTCGAAGATAATGGCTTGAAGTAATTCATTGACAATGATGTTCCTAAGCTTGCTTCGGCGGATGTTGCATTACTTGATGCATGGCAAAAGAAAGTGGAAAAGGTGAGGAGGATTATGCTGGAGGAAGTACAAGACCACATTGTCTCAAGACTTCATGGGAAATCCACACCATATTCTATGTGGAAGGCTTTGACGGATCTTTTCCAAAGCAACAACGACCATAAGAAATTGGCACTCAAAGTCAAACTCAGAAAGATCAAGATGGAAAACGGCGACAACATTCCAAAGTATCTCACGAAGTTTTTCCAATGTCAGGATGAACTAGGGAGTGTGGGAATAACTGTTGCTAATGATGATTTGGTGATCTTGGCTCTCTTGGGACTTCCTAAGAGTTGGCTCAGTTATGAAGACTCTGTCAATGGAAAGGAAAAATTACTGGATTGGGAACTACTGTGGTCAGATCTGGTGCAGGAGGAGTTCAAGCGGAACACCAGAGATGGCTCTCCATCAAAGCATGATGATGAAGAGGATTGTGCTTTGTCTACCAAGGAAAATAAGGGGAAGGGGAATAAATTCCATTCCAAATCTGAGTTGAAAGGAAAAAGCTTGATATGTCCAAGGTGAAGTGTTTTCATTGTCACGAACATGGACATATTGCTACTAACCGTTCGTAAAAGAAGAAGAACAAGAAGGTTGTTGGAGCTATAGCTAGTGAGACCCTTGCCTCGCAATTTGAACTTGACTTCTCCTTGATTGCATTCATGGTGATAAATGCATTGGGATCAATGTGGTATTTGGATGGTGGCGCTTCCTTTCACATGACGGGAGATAAGGAACTTTTCAGTGACTTGGAGGACAAATATCTCCAAATGCATATATAGATGGGCAACGATGGATGATACAGTGTGACTGGAATTGGTACCATTACCTTTCAGAGAGAGTCAGGTAAACCATTTCAATTGAACTATGTTATGCATGTTTCAGGTCTGAAGAAAGATTTGGTCTCAGTCGCAATGTTGGAGGAAAGAGGCTATGACGTTGTTTTCAGAAATGGAAAAGCTTTCTTTCGACATAAAACAACGAGTCAAGCCAAGAGGATAGGGATTCGAGTTAAGAATCTCTAAAAGCTAGAGGTGGATGGATGCGTTGCCATGATGGGCAAGGCGGAAAAAGTGGTAAGCCAAGATTAGGGTGAATCTATGGCACAGGTGATTGGGTCATCTTCATCATGGAGCCTTGAAATTCATGTCGCAAATATCTACTAGACTTCCAATGGCAACACTTGCTCAGTTAGTGTTGAGGCATAAAAAGGTATCTTTTGAACACCTAATTATCTCACATTAACTATCAATCCGAGAGCGACTTTTTATTTCAAGAGTGTACTCTGTCTGAGGCTGCAATTCATCCAAGAGCAATGTTGTGAAGATGTAGTATAAAATAACAAATACAAAAGTAACAAATGCTTCGAAAAGAAACCTAATTACAGTAACAAGAATGGAAAGATTAAACTACTTCAATCTTGCAGAACATCGATCAGGGATGCAGTAGCAATAACTCTTTCCCTTAGAAATCGATGCAATATTACCAATTCTGGGGACTTGGAAGCAAAAGCCTCTATCCTTGATAGTTTGAAATCTTAAAGCAAATGAAACACAAGCAGATTAAAAAAAAGCAATTTAAAAGGAACGCAAAATGAAAAGGAACAACAGCATGTAACTGTAACTCATCTATTTGCAAATCGAAAGCTGTAAACAAACAATGAATGGAAAATGAAACAACAGTATGAACAGCAACTACGATTCTGATGTGATTAAACAACTAATTCTTCACGCTTCAATCCTGTCGACAGTCAATCATTACACAACAGAAAATCATAAATTAAATGAACAGCAACAGAAAGAAAAGTTGTTTAATGATAACAAGATAACTGATCAACGAATGTGTTTCTTATAAAGAATGAACTAGCAATGACTCTGTACTTGATCCAACAGCAATAAACCAATTCTGTAATTACAATAAACATTAAACACACTTCACACAATAGAAATAAAAGGATAGAAATACAAACAGCGGAACGATTCCACCAGGGCCGGGCCCTTAGCCACCGGTGAAACACTGCTGCACTTTACTCCAGCATTTGAGAAATGGAACGAGAAAAAACTCTTTTATTAATCAAGCATGAATAATTTTTACAAACAGCTCGTACTCTCTTAACAAGAGTCGATACACAATTCTGCAAATTACAACAAGAAAAGTCTCTCCATTCTCCCCTAATACACAATACATGCTTCTTCTTTTATAATCAGAAGGAGGAGAAATTAAATAGAAAATATAATCTCCCATAACAATATTGGATTGCTCCCAACAACTTGATCAACCAGAAAATACATTTACAACAATCTTTCAACAAGAACAAGGCGAATTTGGCTTTGCAGCTGAGATTTGGAGGACGGCTGCAACAACAGAACTGAGAAAATCGTGTTCAAATAACCCTGCGTATCTCTCAATACAGGCCAAATTTGGGCAAACTAGTTTTAATTAAAGTTAATTGGGTCCGTTCTGGACAAAACCCATGTTCCGGATTTTACAGATTCATCTTCATTTGCTCAGAATCTTAACCGCAAAACTGTCACTTCTTATTCTAGCGAATTTCTGAGTTGGAATATTTCATGATGATTTGGAAATCAAATCTGCAGTTTGGAAAATATCTTGGAGGCTAAAATGGTGGGTGATATTAATAAACCATCATTGATAAAATTATGCATAATAATAATCAATTTGTTAAAAATAAAGGAGAAGAAATAATATTCATCCATAAGAGCATAAATCATTATAAGATGAATTTATATGATAAATTATAATAAATGACATGATAAAGAAGAGTGAAAATGGATGAAATAATTGTTAAGGAGTGGTCATATTCACGGCCCAACATACCCCCAAACTAAATATATTGCATGCCCTCATGCAATCCAAAAGTGAATATATTGCATGTTCTCATGCAATCCAAAGACAAAACTCATGTGTTAACCAAGCAAAGAAAATTGTTCATCCCAACTCATGAAATGGATGGAACAAATGCATTTTTCCTCAAATAATGAATATTCAATAATAGAGGCATAACAATTTTTACAGTTGACGTTCAACTATATGTATATGAAGTTGCAGAAAAATGTGACATAAGTAACAGCAAACTTCATTAACCATTTTCTCAAAAATCAGATCGTTTTGATGGACGGATCATGAGATAAAAAAATGGTTGTAGGTGATAGTGCATAATTTTTGAAATTTTATGAACTAATTTAGCGTGAAATTATCTGAGTTTGTGTATTTTAATGATACCTCTTTACTATCCAGAAATCACAAGAATTCAGTTCATAGTTTTAAAGATATATGCAAAACAATTTCTGCGCTATATACAAATGAAATTGTATGCCTTAAATGAGAAAGAAAGTGAAAAACATTCATCATGTGTAGCAATTCCCTCCCTCCAAACTGAAGAATTATCATGTCCTCATGAGATGCTAGAAACAAAGAGAGGTGGTTGCTATAATCTGTTGAAATCTATGCTTGGTGTAAAGCATGGAATAAGGTAGGTGTTGAGAATGAATAAAAATATCCATGGATGATAAAGAATATTACGGACATGGTCACAAGAAAGAAATGAAATAAATCAACACTCCCCCAAACTGAAAGATAAGACGTGTCTAAAAAATGGGAAGTGGTAAAGATGTAGAATGAATGATGATAAATAATGCTCAATGGATTTTTATAAAATTCTTCTAAATTCATAATAAATCAGAAAATTATGCTTTTTTTACCTCAAGTGTTACCTCCAAAAAAAATGTGGAAGGACATGTAGGGACTGGCCTTTGTTGAAGCTGATGTAGGCTGAGCGGTTACTGAAAGTGATACAAAAGATGGAAGCCATGTGCACGTTCACGAGCCTTTGTTGTTTAGTTGTAATAGTGATCATGCTGCGAATAGAATTTTCCCATACTTGTTCTCCTGTAAACAAATCACAATTTTGTATGCAATTTTCTTGAATCCACAATTTTAGTTTGAAATGACAACAGATAAGATGCATGCAAAAAAAATTTCAAGTAGAACAAAAATTATGTAGAAATGCAGTATGAATATTGTACCAAACCAGCAAAATAAAAGAGCAGCATACCGTACAACAATTGCACAGCATGGAAAGACATACATACTTATGATACAATCAACAAATTGTCGCATTACTAAAATCCATGCATGTGATAAATTGTAAACAGATATAGAAGTGTTTTGTAATGATTTAAGGATAAGGAGAAGGGACAGCTTAAGATAAACATAAGTACAAATGCATTATTTACCATTTCAAACTAATATGATCGATTTGTAATGATTTTCATGTATCATAGGTTTGGAAGTAAAGGTAAAGGACTCATACTTTCATTTGATTTTTAAATATAGATATAGGAAAAGGGTTAAATATAACTATTGATGTGTATAAATGTGACTCCAATACCATCAGCAGAGCTCTGTTGCCCACAGGTGTCCATAACCTTGACAGAGTTGCTTTCTTACCCACGGAACCATTGTCCTTTATTTATACTGAGGAAGTGTTTTTTTTGTTGAATATTATGACAGAGGCCATTGTGCTGGCTTGGTGACCAGATAAACCACAATGCCATTCACCGGGAAGAAGTGAAAGGTGGGCAGACCGGCTCGTGATGAGACCTCATGTTCTGAAGACTTCTTGATTTTTCAATTATCTATTGGACCATGTCCCTGGTTTGGTGGCCATGATGGGAATGCCACTTCACTTGCTTCCTTATGAACATGGTAGGCCGGCTCTTGATGAGACCCCCTATCCTCCATCTACCAAATTATAAAATTATTAATGAAATATGTAAATATTTTTCTTTTCATATAGCACTTTCCTATTTATTCATAAAGGATGGCTCAGCACTCCTTAAGAGTAGGGATGGTGGAAGAAGTCTGAACAACTCAATAGAAAAGAATATGCTCTTGTTCCTACTCCATAAGTAAAAATCAAAGAAAGTTATAAAATATGGGAAAGAACCAACATGATAAATATAATCGATCATATGAATTTAGTGGTAGTAAGACAACAAGATCATGTTATTGATTATGTCCCTTTTTCCTTTTACTTATCATTACTAAACAACTTTATTGAAAATGACGATTTCTTTTGATTTGCTGATTACAGTGAGCTTTAATTTGTATGATTGTGTATCCTTTCATAAATTGTATGTTTTCCTTTCAAAAAAATCATGAAAAATTCAAAAAGAGTTCTAAAAAAACAAGAAAAATGCACTCAAAAAGTGTTGTTCCTTTGGAAAGGAACAACAAAAACAATGTGTGAAAATGTTGTTCCTTTGGAAAAGAACAGCAAGAACAGTAGGCGAAAATGTTGTTCCTTTGGAAAGGAACAACAAGAACAGTCGGTGCTGTTCCTTTTGAAAGGAACAGCAAAACTGTAAAAAAACGAACAGCAAAAATGAGCGGTGTTGTTCCTTTTGAAGGGAATAGCTAAATCATGCAAAAAATGTTGTTCTTTTTGAAAAAAAAACAACAAAACTAATTAGCAAAAATGTTGTTCCTTTTGGAAGGGAACAACAAAAATAAACACATAAACGCACTGCGTCTTAAAAGGAACGGTTGTTGTTCCTTAAGAGGAACAATAACTATCCCTTAAGAGGAACAACAAACAAATATAAACACGCAAAAAGGAAAGAAATAGAAGAAAGAACAAAGCGAATATGTAATCCATTGCCAAGCAAATCCAATCAAATAGAAATGAAAGTTTATGGACAGGTTTCAAGAAAAAGTAATTTTTTTTAAACAGAATTGGTGCAACTGAAGAATTGCCTTCTGCAATTGAAACTTGCATGGTGGGGTCCTTATTGTTCAATTACCACTGGAGCACAAATTGCAATTTGAAGAGATTAACACCTGAAACACAAAAACATAAAAGAAATCAGAAAAGAAACAACACTTTATTGAGTTACAACAGCTATGATGTTATTTCTAAGGGAATATCAAATCTATTAATGGAAAAAATGATCTTTTTGAAAAGTTTTTAGTAGCAGTGACATGAATATTCAAATGGAAACAAATTCTTCATTTCTTCTTATTATGAATCTGTTAGGTAATGAACTGGATGAAATTCCCTTGTTTTACTAAAATTTCTTTCAAGAATCACTCGTCCATAAATTGACCTTCTTTGTTCTCGTAAGACCTGCAAAAAAAATGAGTCTCTACCTGCAATAAAACATTAAATAATGAAGAAAGAGAGGTGTACAGGCTCCCTTAATCCAAGAATTATGCAAAAAACTAACAAGTAGTTACTCTGTAGAACAAATCCACGGACAAAGTAAAATTAATTTATTACCTACGGGAGAGCAGTGGCCAATCATGCTAACCTGCAGTGTTTCAATCATAACTTCTTTGTTTTTCATCTGATTTGAGTGATTCCAAATCCAAATGAGAGCTAATTCAAATTTTTATCTCCAATAGAAACAGGTTTTAAAAATTCCATGTGATGGTATGTTAAATTTTCTTAAAACAACCTACATAATAGAGTCATTTTCGATTTTCCAGCTCAGACCAACAGTTGGTATTTCAAGCATAAAGTATTCGTTTAATGGCGGATTAAGCTGATTAAAATTGGAGATTAAAGTAGATTCATTTATTGATCTCCAATAGAAACAGGTTTTAAAGACAAGAAGAATTGATGGGTCAAATGTGTTAAGGAACAGCTGAGAAAACAGAGTTTCAAGAGTGCTGATTTATGATAGGCAGTCAGTATTTTGGTCATAAATTCCTCATACGATATCTAAATTGAGTTATTCAAATTTCGTTATAAACTATATTCATAGAGTAATCTACCATAGAAACATGTTTTAAAAATATAATCATTGAGGCCTCCAAAAACTGACTGTCCCACCTCTGTTGTTGAGCTGCCTACTAGACACCCTGTCAATGTTTTGGTTCTAACTTTTTCGTTTCAAATCCAAATGGATTTATTCAAATTGGGTTAGAAAGTAGACATCAAGGTCCACTTATGATAGAAACAGGTTTTAAAAATATTCAATTTTGATCCCCCAAAACATGACTGTCTCAACTTTGTTTTCAGGAATTTCATCAAGCCCGCAAGCCAAAAAAATGATATTCAAGCAATTTTTCCATATTGATGATAAAAATGAATATAAGTGTTTGCAGAATTGTTATTTGCAATATAATTCATCTACATACACAAATAAATTAGAATATTTATCATCAATGTTGATTTCACAGCATGTTGTAACAAAGAAACAACTATTTTTACAAAAATAAAATAATAAAAAAAATGTGTTTATTTCCTTATTTATTTTATTTTCTCCACTATCCTACTCCTATTTGAGAATCGATTATGCTTATGTATAAGAGTATTCCGAGTGGAGAAATTTCCAAAATAAGGCCTCTATACAGACCCAAATTTGAAAAAGGCATGTTGATAAATAGTAGGGTATGAGAAGCCAACTTCCCTTCTTGTAAAAAAAAAAAAAAAAAAAAATTGGACAAAAATTCTCAATTTCTTGAGAATCTTGCTCAGTATCTTCTGTTTGAGTATGTACCTTAGCAAAGGCTACAGATGGTGACTCTGTGGCCCAAAGGGAAGTAGTAGGTGGTCTAGAAATAACTTTCCTAGGTCCTACTGATGGCTGAGATTTAATTTTCTTAAGAATTTTGTCAATAAAGGTCATTCTCCAAAGGGTCACCGGTCCCTTAGGTTTTTCAAGTTTGGGAGGAATTTTGTCTTGTTTAGATTTTATAGTCATTTAAAACAACAAGCCTTCATTCCTACCTAAAGAAAAAAAATTTACCCAATTCTGCTGTGAAGCGGGCAGTGAGCAAGTATGTTCCTTGCTCGGTGCGCAGGTTCTTACCTTCCTTCTTTAAAACCCAATTCTACCCAAGCAGAAAAAAGGTCAAATGTGCATCACTCCTTCTAAATAGCATACACTCTCCCCAGCAACAGCGCCAAAATGTCGAGGCATAAAAAGGTATCTTTTGAACACCTAATTATCTCATATTAATTATCAATCAGAGAGCGACTTTTTATTTCAAGAGTGTACTCTGTCTGAGGCTGCAATTCATCCAAGAGCAATGCTGTGAAGATGTAGTATAAAATAACAAATACAAAAGTAACAAATGCTTCGAAAAGAAACCTAATTACAGTAACAAGAATGGAAAGATTAAACTACTTCAATCTTGCAGAACATCGATCAGGGATGCAATAGCAATAACTCTTTCCCATAGAAATCGATGTAAGATTACCAATTCTGGGGACTTGGAAGCAAAAGCCTCTATCCTCGACAGTTGGAAATCTTAAAGCAAATGAAACACAAGCAGATTAAACAAAAGCAATTTAAAAGGAACGCAAACTGAAAAGGAACAGCAACATGTAACTGTAACTCATCTATTTGCAAATCGAAAGCTGTAAACAAACAATGAATAGAAAATGGAACATCAGTATGAACAGAAACTATGATTATGATGTGATCAAACAACTAACTCTTCATGCTTCAATCCTATTGACAGTCAATCACTACGCAACAACAAATCATAAATTTAGTGAACAACAACAGAAAGCAAAGTTGTTTAATGATAACAAGATAACTGATCAACACATGTGGTTCTTGTTAAAAAATGAACTAGCAATGACTCTGTGCTTGATCTAACAACAATAAACTAGTTCTGTAATTGCAATAAACATTAAACGCACTCCACACAACAGTAAATAAGAATTAGAAATACAAACAGCAGAACGATTCCACCAGGGCCAGGCCCTCAACCACCGGTGAAATGCTGCTACGCTTTACTCCAGCGTTTGAGAAATGGAATGAGAAAAAAACTCTTTTATTAATCAGGCATGAACAATGTTACAAACAGCTCGTACTCTCTTAACAAGAGTCGATACACAATTCTGCAAATTACAACAAGAAAAGTATCTCCATTATCTCCCAATACACAATACATGCTTCTCCTTTTATAATCAGAAGGAGGAGAAATTAAATAGCAAGTATGATCTCCCATAACAATATTGGATTGCTCCCAACAACTTGATCAACCAGAAAATACATTTACAACAATCTTTCAACAAGAACAAGGCGAATTTGGCTTTGCAGCTGAGATTTGGAGGACGGCCGCAACAACAGAACTGAGAAAATCGTGTTCAAAGAACCCTGCGTATCTCTCAATACAGGCCGAATTTGGGCAAAACATTCTTAAAAATAAATTAATTGGGTCCGTTCTGAACAAAACCCATGTTCCGGATTTTCCAGATTCTTCTTCATTTGCTCAAAATCTTAACCGTAAAACTGTCACTTCTTATTCCAACGAATTTCTTAGTTGGAATATTTCATGATGATTTGGAAATCAAATCTGTAATTTAGGAAATATCTTGGAGGCTAAAATGATAAATGATATTAATAAGCCATCATTGATAAAATTATGCATAATAATAATCAATGTATTAAAAATAAAGGAGAATAAATAATATTCATCCATAAAAGCATAAATCACTATAAAATGGATTTTTATGATAAATTATAATAAATGATATGATAAAGAAGAGTGAAAATGGATTAAATAAGTGTTAAGGAGTGGTCGTATTCACGACCCAATAGTTAGATCTATGCAACGGTTTCACCATGGGGTGTTACACTAAAATTTGTCACCATGACATTTAGTTGTCTATATGGATTCATCATTACCTATTTATTGCTCCCTTAGAGGTCCAAAATCTTAAAGTTCCTAAATCAAGTCTTGGAACTGGGAAAAAGCTCTTAAAAATCCTAAAAAGCCTAACTTTGCACTTTTCCTAGTCATTTCCTACGGTACCACGGTTTATTGCTATAAAACTTGCAGCACATCCCGCATGTTCTGCTCATTAAAACTACGGACCCCCGTAAAAGGTAAAATAAAAAGAAAAGTAATTTCTAGAAGCCCAGCTGGTCAAATATTCTCCCATCTAGGGCATTCTAGAAGCGTTATCTGGTCGAGTTTTGCCCCTTCCATTCATGAACTTTTATCCCTTAATAGATGGAGCTATCCCTTAGTTTTTGGAGCTGAAATATCATGGTGAGAGGGATTTATCCCTTCCTTTTTGGAGCTGAAAATACCTCCCTTCTTCTATAAATTGAGACCAAGTTTCAGTCTCAAGGGTACTTAGTACTTCTTGATTTGAAGAAGAATGCATAGAGAGTTTAGAAATGCTTACTTCTTGCTTTCAAGAAAGTAATTTCTTAATATTGTTGAAGATACTCTCCACATTCAGCATCGTTAACATGAGAGAGATTACATACTCATGGCTATAGTCTTATACTGATTCAGAGAGTTGGAGTCTTGTCAAACTGAGGAAAACGGTTGTTCAGGACCCCGGAAGAACCTGTACAAACATCAAGGCGTCAAGGTTGTAAGGTTTCTTATTTTTATTCAAAGTTAATACAAATGGATTCTATTTTCTCATTGAGTTGTTCATCTATCTTTGAATGATTTAATTCTTAGATTCCTTGATCACTAAGATAGATTATTGCTTTCGAATTATCATATTTTGCAGATGCTTTCGATCATGTTTTCTTGTCTTTGATTGCAGATATTACATGCTGGATCGATGCCTTCTGGAATGACTAGATTGAAGATCTAGCAAGCGTTAGACTTCAGGTAGGAGCATCGCTCTGTAATTAATTAGTAATTCTTAATGTAATATCCCCAAAATGGATTGCTCAGCAAGACATGCCTGAAAAATGAATTTTTTAGGGATGCTTCCTTCATCTATCATAAAATGTGTTTAAGAACACTCAGAAATCAATTCCAAGTACTGCAGCAACCTTTACTCAGCTTTTATTCTCAAAAAGGTGAGGAAAAGCAGCTTTTTATGCCCTAAAATGACTGTATTCATAAATGTGCATAAAAATCAGGGTCATGGCTCTGGGATATGTTAGATTAGGTCAATAGGGATTCACATGCCAAATTTTAGAAAAAAAAAATGCACTTGCTATGTTAAATATATCCTCCATTCCCGACTAGGCTTAAAATTGTCGATTTCCCATGACTTGGAGTATGCAAAAAAAAATTGAAGCTTAGAGAGCGTATTTTCTGAAGGGTTTGATGATTTTATGTAGAGATAACAGTATGACAATATGAGAATAAGATTAAAGGATCTTACATTAGAAAATACGGATCTATACTTGAAGAAAAGGCCTAAAAACCAAGCTTTATGACACAAGAAATAGAGGATGAATCAGACAGCGTAATTTTCAGAAATATGAAGCAGTGTTTCATTAAGTTTCAGATATATAACAGATCAGAGGAAAAAAGGATATATCTAAATGGGATCTATATGCAAAAATTCCTTTTAAGTACATTCCCCTTGGGGATCTCAACTGAAAGTGAAGGACACTGAATAGATATGAGATCTACACCATGGATCTGTAGTAAACTTCAGAAATTTCTGAAGAATATATCACACAGTAGATCAGATCTGAAATATGACATGGATTGGTTGGCCAATCCACGGATCACCTCAGTGAACGAAATGAGCCCTCTCACTGGGGATCTCTCCTCCAAACTGCTAGCAAATGTACATTGCAACTCTGCCTGCAAAATGACGCAGTTTCTGAAGCTAACTACACTAATGAAGTGATGCACACTTTGGCCTCATGCCAAGATGAGAATCTAAAGCTCAACACAGCTATTGCACTCCTGCCAGTGGATTAGATGACTTCCCCACTAAGAAGATGCAATAGAACTCTTCAGATCTGAATAGATCTGATTCCACTTGCTACAGCTTTCTAAATAGTGAAGCCCTAATTAGGATTTACACTATCAAGGGAGGTGAAGCTTGGCCAAAATTACAGATAGTGGGTCAATGTAGCACAATTTCCTCCAAGAGACCCTCAAGGAAGGAAGAGGAATTCCTAAACAGGAAATTCCTCTCTCTCTAGCTAAACAGCCAAGAGAGTTTGAATTGCTCAAGCAATCTCAAAATCAAAATATCTTCAACAACCTCTCCTTGAGTCTTTTCCTTCCTTATATAAGATTAGGGTTTGCAAAACCCTAAACCACCTTCATCTATTTGTCCCTTTTCACATGGAGGACCTCCTCATAGGACTACGCTAATCATCTAGGAGGTTCATTGTATCTAGACTGCTTTATGATTTGGTCCTGTTGACCCGGTCAAATAGCTTGAACCTATTTCACATAAAAGTGGATTTTATTGAGCAAGCCCTGATTTGACTCTGTTCACATTGGGCATTGATTTATCCTCATGTTTAGGAGTTTTTATTTGTTCTCCTTTACATTTTATTCATAAAACATAAAAATAAAATGACATTGAATATTCCTACTAGCTTGGACTAGTTAGGAATATTACAGTCATCCCCCTTCAAATTGTTTCTTGTCATCAAGCAACTGCAGGGTAGAACAAAACTTCTCCTTCCTTCTTCTTGTGGCCTCATCAATGGACCCCACCATGGCTGAAAATGATAAGAAATGAATCTTTCCTCCAATGATTTCCTCCAAGTGTAAGATAGCAAGTGTACATCATGAGAAAATGGAAGGTTCAAGTGGTGATCTTCTTGTTGCTCAATGGCCTTATTAAGGTAGGAGTGATGAAGAGAATGGGGAAAATTTCTCCCAATGAGTGTCTCCCACACCCATGCTATCATTCATAAGAATCTAGTTACCTCTAGATAAGGCAACTTCAGAAAATTTTCCTCCGCCTTGAGCTCCCGCAAAATAGGTGGGCTGAAAATCTACATATGGTAGACAAGATAGCCTACCCCACATTGTTCTCCTCTCCACTTAAGATAAGTGTAGAGTGCAAACTAATCTTGGGCTGCAAGGATGTTGCCCTCAAGTGGCGTCATGAAGAGTAGATCTGCAAAGATCCTCCCTCCAACGTTGTAAAACCAGTTAGCCCACAATGTTTCATATGTGATGGATAGAAGAGTATCATCATAAGGTATCTCATCACACACATGGCTCACCTCCAAGAGAAACAAGTGTTTGGTCATGGTGGCCACAACTCTTCCCATGTTTCCATTAGAACATGCACTATAGAAAATGTGGGAACCTACTTCCCAAAAGGACACATCCAAACCATGTGCCTCACTCAACATCATGTCGCCCATCAAGATAAAAGCAATATCAGCAAATGAGAACATGATTATCACCATCATGAAGGAAATACTGAAGGTCCTATGTGATGCAAGAGAGTACCAACAGTTCCCCAAGTCTTCACAGTGTAGTTTTATATACTGCTGCTTTAGAAGAATACATGGAAAATTGTTTCTTGTTACATGGTTAATCATATAAATCAAATGAACATACATGTAAGGAAAACATATTTTCCCAAGGCCACATTAGAGCTGGTTGTCTCCATCATATAATTTGGCCCAATGTAGATCATGGAGCTCAATGAATAGCTTGCCCTCTTATGGAGCAATGCGCTGCCAAAAGATGGTAAGAGGATGCAAGCAAAAGCTCTCACCATATGTTGGAAGCAAGAAGATACATGAATCCATGAATGAATCCTCAATAATAGTTTGGCACACTCCCGTGAATGGGAATGAACCAAGTGCTGCATGAAAGTCCTTCTCCTCATGCTTGGAAACCCAAATCAATGAAAGCACACCACAGTAATAGATGTCTCCATCTACCACTTCATCTTCTTCACCTCCTCTTTGCTCACCAAGTGCATCGAATGAGAAGTGATCCTGGGAATACTCCATCAATAAACCCCAGCTCCAAAGTGACAATGTTGTTGGCCTATGCAAATAGGATCCCATCAACACATAGCTCCAATATTTGACATGCAGAATGTCAAAGGCATCTCCCATAATGATGCTACATATGAGAAGTCCTCCCCATGAAGAAAGTCCTTCTTGAACATCTAAGTCCAAGGAGTAACCCCTTTTCACTATGATAGTGCCATCTTCTACTCCTGCAACATCATGAAAACTGTGAGAGAAAATATGCCCTTGCTCTCTCAGGAACATCCCAAGCAACAAAATCTTTTGCTGCCTCCTCATACTTCCATCATCCGAATCATGTAGTGACAACATGGTATTTGACATGAAGAATGTTATTCCAACACAATGTGCCCATACTCTTTGCTGCCCCATGATGCAAGTATTTTTCCACATACCCTTAGAAAGAGAGTGATGACCAAACTCTTTCAAGAGCAACCAACGCAGCCAAGCCTCCTGCTGCCCAGTGTCATAAATTTGCAAGTATCTCTCCAGCGTCTTGTTCTCCATCCACATCCACTCAACCAATTGTGGATATTTTTATGAATCTGTAATCAGCAATATTGGCAAAGTCCAATCACAGAAACAACATTATTTCAACCACTTTGGGATTCTAGGATCTAGCCATCCTGAATCCGGAGAGGGATCTCTCTAATAAGTACAAAGATGGATTTGTCTTTGAAGTTTTGGGTAATGATATTAGGCTAGTTATGAAGGCCGAGGGTTTTATTTTTTTTTTGGATGATTGAGCATGAAAATAACTTGAGTGGAAAGTTCTAAATGCAAGAGTTTGGGGCAGTAAGGGGCATCATAATGTTATGCTTTTAAAGATAGATAATTGCGTGTTTTAGTCCATTGGGCTATGTAGTCATAATAGGGTATAAAATTGAAACAACAAGGGGCAAGTTTGGTCCATGGGGCAAGTCATCTATGTCTAAGGATCTCTTTAGAGTTTGATTTATGAAATGAAATGAGACAAAAATAAGGGGAATTAAACAGATGAAGGACAAAGAGAAACCCAGGATCTAGTAAGTGCTTTGAAACTAGCTAGCCTTTAACAAACACTTAAGAAAGACATAAAAGATATCCAGGATCTAGTAAGTACTTTGAAACTAGCCAACCTTTGATATCCTTTCAATAGAAAAAATATAAAAACAAAGGGAAAATTGAAGGCAACGGTTAGAGTAGAAACTAGCGGGCCGGGCTCACCACAAATCCTCTCCTAGCTCTGCTTTACTTGGTTACTTTCAAGAAAAACACCAAGACAACACAGAATGGCCTAAGATCTGGTAAGCACTTTGAAACTAGCCAGCTTTCAACACATTCCAAGGGAAACTTTCAGACAGTCTTTAGGGATAAAACTAGGACCAGGGCACACCATATCTTCCTTAGTTTCTCCCTACTTAACATGAAATGAAAATAAATTTCAAGAATAACAATTAGCTAAGGAAATACGATGAGGGAACGCCAACATTCCTATGCTTAGAATGAATTAAATCATTCCTAAATAATACAAATTGGAACAAAACATGTAGATAAAGATTTTCAGTTAGAGAAGGGTACTGATATACAGTAGGTCCTAACTCTATGCATGCTATTCTTTATAAGAGAAGATGAACACAGTGAAAATAGAAATAAAATAATAATTCACAATAAGAAATGACATCACTGTTGACATAGACCAGGATCCCATAAATCAGATCGTATTGATGCTTCAAACCAGTTACAGCTTTAAGTCTGATGCTTTAGGTTAGCAATCATCTACACTTCCCAGAATAACTTATCTATCACAAGCAGAGCTCCAAGAGCCAGTGAATACTATTTACAATCAGAAGTCTCAAGCTCAAGCATATTTCAAAGTTCAGCAACCAACCCCTCCCTCATCTTCTCCAGCAGTATTTATAGAAGAATGAGGAGGCGAGATCTGATAAAAGATCTCCAAAGATAATTAATACAGTCTTAATGTCCTCTCGGCCTTTGAGGGGCTCGGTGAAGAAGTCTTTATAGATGTTTTTGACTATATTAATTTTTTTCATTTAATATTAAGCTCGGTGGGAGCTCTTATTCACTTTTGAGGCTCTCTGTTATGTTAAAGTAACTCTGCTGATATTTGTCATTAAGTTTATTTGCAGAATTAACTCTCTGGATGTGCTGAGGTAAATATCTGATCTTGATCAATAACTTTGGCCTCTGTTTGAATGCTTTGAGGCACAGGTGGCACTGTGGTAGCTGGGAGGAATCAATTTGCCTCAGATGTGGTAGTGGAGGCCTTATGTCTGATAAACACTTAGGATTTTTTTTTAACTGTGTCTTAATTGGGAGGATTAGGCTTTTGATAATCAATCTTAGCCGTAATCCCCACAAATCTGTCTTCAATCTCCTGTTCTGGTATGTCTTTCCTTCGACACTAATACTCTTTATTTGTGTTTGATTTACTGTGTTTTTTTGATGTGCAGTGTTGCGCAGGGCTCATGAGGCATCATCAATGCCTTTGAAACATTTATAAGACGTGAAAATTTAACCCATGGATGGCTTCCTTTAATGAATCGAAGGCGTGAGAATTGAACCCCAGCCTTCGGTGCTCTTTTTAGTGTAATGGAAAAAACCATTTAAACACCCTTTATCAAATAATATAGCCTGGACTTCAAAAATCCTGATAAAACTAAGTTGCATAACCATTTCGGGTCACAAAAGGAGCTTGCTGAAGTCAGGATGTTTGTGACCCGAAATTTTTATGAAATCCGTCGTATAAAGCTTATTGGGTCCGGATTTCACGACCATGTGAGCAACCAAACAAGACCCGCTCCAATCAGTTGCTGCCGCATGTGTGCTGATGTGTATGCTGACTAGGCGTTGGGACCACCGAGGCAATTGATTGTCGGCCATGGGTCACGCCATACCTTAGTTTATCCCCCGAGCTCTTTTGAGTGCGATCATCGTCCGATGATCCAGCCTCAGATCGGACGACATACGCCAATATCGCGCTAAGCCCATAGTCGACATTTAACACCTGGGGAGGGCAGTATCCCCACACTGCTTAAGGCCACGTGTCAGCTCCTATCATGTGTCGCACTCGAATTAGAAATACAGCTTACCCCACAAAGGCGGTGCGATAAAAACTGCTTCGGTTTTGTATAGTGATTGACCGTAGGTCGGTCCATTAAACTCCAGGTTCAAACCTCGGAATTGTGGCTTCATTAAACTATAAACCTGATTTATTTCTTCTATAAGCGAGTTTCCTCCTTTGGACAAGGTTCGCAGCTCCGACGGGAAACAATATTACAGTACCATACTGGAGCACTATCGATCCTTCCAGTGATCGATAGCCGATCATGAAGTGTAGAATCTAACTCATAAAAACCGGAATTTCATTCAAACACCTGCACAATACAAAACTACATTATAAAATCCTGCGTTATTTGGTTTTACTGCTTTAGAGGGTGTGGGGAGGAGTGTGGCTGTTGGATTGCACGATCGGGCCATCGCAATCGGAGGTGGGGAAAAAACATTAAAAATGCTCCAAAAGGAAAACTCTGATGCGATAAGCACCCGATGGGTCTAGCGCCTGGTTCCAGCACTAGGGCATATAATGGGGAAGTGGTTTAGGACTTAGCCCAAGGGGGCTTAAGTCTGCAACATAAAACGGTATTTTTTTTATGAAATTTTCAATGTTTTCCAAGGGTTTTGAGGGTTTGGACAGAGTTCAAAAGGAGTTTTAAACTCTGTAAAGGGGATTTTATGAAAGGGGAACAAGGGAAAAAGAAAATAGAAGAAGGTTATAGGAATGAAAGGGGAGCAGAATGAAGGTTAGTTTTTCAAGTGAGGAAAAGGGAAAAATGTGGTTTTGCAGCAGTCTTTTCTCATGAAATCAGCATAATTCCAGAGTGTAAAATGGGCACAGCAGTGAAGGTTTTGGACAGAGGCATGAGACCTTCAAGAGTCTTCAAGAGGTAACATTTTTTAGCAATAAAACTTGTTTCTTGAAGGCTCCAAAAAATGATTTAGCCAGCATTTGATATAACAAATTTTATAGCTGGCTAACAGATGTCTCCTTCCATCCTTCATCCTAGTACTCCTCCCATGAGGGCTACCATCATCCCAAATCAAATTCCTGCATTTCATGGGATCTTGAAATGAAATCTTCCCGAGGATCAATTTGACCCTATGAGGACCCAAATAGGTGGTAGGAAAAAACCTTCCATCATGATGTGCATGGCTCAAGGAATGTCCAACACAGTCATGAGAGATGTTATCCATCCGAAGATGTCCTGCATCTACTATCTGCTCCTGTGAGAAGGGAAGATCCTCCTCAAACTATTGAAGAACTTTGCACTCCATGATATGCTGAAGTGCACCTCCAATGAATTCTTCCCATGAGGTCTACTCCTCATGCATTGCCTTCCAAAACCAAAGGGGCCTTGGATTTGCTACAAGTATAAGTTTCTCTTTGAGCAGGGGTGTGCTCATTGAGAAAGGGTCATCTAGAAGGGAGAAAGGGTTTCTCACTTCAAGATGTCTACCATCCATCATTCCACCCTTTATTGCTTCATGAATGAAGCTTCCATGTGAATGCTCCAATGAGGAATGGTTCCTCTCTTCTTCCTCACTACTTTGGCACAGCGCAGTGCAACTCTGTTGCTCTAAATTAGCAGCATGCAAAGATGTAAATCTCTTCATACAATGTGTTGAAATGACAATGGATGGATTTTTAATCATACCTCAGTGAGATGTAGAAGCAAGAGCTTCTTCTAAAACTATGTAGTATTCCTTCATTACTAAACATTAAGGCTGATCTTCCAAGGTTGTGCCAGCGCTGGTACAAGTCTCCACCCTTTCAATCTCCTTGAGATCTTCTTCAATACCCTTCATGGTCTGGAAAAGGAGCAGGGATATCTCCTCTTCTATCATTATTCCAAGTGGTGGAGCCATGCTCTTGTTATTTCTGTAAAATTCATCTTCTTTGTGAGGGTAGGAAGTGCATGGGTCTTCCTCTCCTTCTTGAAACCTTCTGTAGGTCTCACTGCAACTTTCTTCTTCTCGAAACCCTCTAGGAGTCTCGGTGCATCTTCTTTCTCTCTTACGATTTACCTCTTTGGAGAGGCCCTTATTAGATCTAAAAAATGATGACAGTAATCTCATCCTCTCCATCATTCTGATCTATGTTCCTTCTCTTCACTTCTCTGATAGCTTGATCTCACAGGCTGTGCAAGAGATCATGCTCTGATACCACTGTAATATCCCCAAAATGGATTTCTCAGCAAGACATGCCTGAAAAATGAATTTTTCAGGGATTTGTCTTTCATGTATCATAAAATGTGTTTAATAACACTCAAAAGTCAATTCCAAGTACTGCAGCAACCTTTACTCAGCTTTTATTCTCAAAAATGTGAGGAAAAGCAGCTTTTTATGCCCTAAAATGATTGTATTCAGAAATGTGCATAAAAATAAGGGTCATGGCTCTGGGATATGTTAGATTAGGTCAAGAGGGATTTAAATGCCTAATTTCAGCAAAAAATAATGCGTTTTTCTATGTTAAACAGATCCTCCATTCCCGACTAGGCTTAAAATTGTTGATTTCCCATGACTTGGAGTATGCAGAAATTTGCTGAATCTTAGAGAGCGTATTTTCTGAAGGTTTTGATGATTTTATGCAGAGATAATAGTATGAAAAGCTGATAATAATATTCAATGATCTTACATTAGAAAATACAGATCTATACTTGAAGAAAAGGCCTAAAAACCAAGCTTTATGACATAAGAAGTAGAGGATGAATCAGACAGCTATATTTTCAGAAATATCAAGAAATTTTTCATTAAGTTTCATATCTATAATATCATAGGACAAAATGATAGATCTAAATGGGATCTATATGAAAAAATGTCTTTTAAGTACATTCCCCTTAGGGATCTCAGCTGAAAGTGAAGGACACTGAATTAATCTGAGATCTACACCATGAATCTGTAGTAAACTTCAGAAATTTCTGAATAATATATCACATAGCAGATCAAATCTGAAATATGACATGGATTGGTTGGCCAATCCATGGATCACCTCAGTGAAGGAAAGGAGCCCTCTCACCGGAGATCTCTCCTCCAAACTGCTAGCAAATGTACACTGCAACTCTGCCTGCAAAATGACACAGTTTCTGAAGCTAAATACACTGATGAATGTAAAGCTCAACACAGTTATTGCACTCCTGCCAGTGGATTAGATGACTTCCCCACTAAGAAGATGCAATAGAACTCTTCATATCTGAATAGATCTGATTCCACTTGATGCAGCTCTCTAAACAGTGAAGCCCTAATCAGGATTTATGCTGTCAAGGGAGGTGAAGCTTGGCCAAAATTCCAGATAGTGGATCAATGTAGCACAATTTCCTCCAAGAGACCCTCAAGGAAGGAAGAGGAATTCCTAAACAGGAAATTCCTCTCTCTCTAGCTAAACAACCAAGAGAGTTTGAGTTGCTCAAGAAATCTCAAAATCAAAATATCATCAACAACCTCTCCTTGAGTCTTTTCCTTCCTCATATAATATTAGGGTTTGCAAAACCCTAAACCACCTTCATCCATTTGTCCCTTTTCACATGGAGTACCTCCTCATAGGACTACGCTGATCATCTAGGAAGTTCATTTTATCTGGACTGCTTTATGATTTGGTCCTGTTGACCCAGTCAAATAGCTTGAACCTGTTTCACATATAAGTGGATTTTATTGAGCAAGCCCTGATTTGACTCTATTCACATTGGGCATTGATTTATTCTCATGTTTAGGAGTTTTTATTTGTTCTCCTTTACATTTTATTCATAAAACATAAAAATAAAATGACATTGAATATTCCTACTAGCTTGGGCTAGTTAGGAATATTACAGTTAAGCAAAATAGTATAGAGAAAATGGTCTACATATGTCTGTTTGTTTCTAGATATCCTTAGGATACTAGGGAGATCACTCTTGTCTGCAAGAGGGATTTTTCCATCTAACAAAATGGCGACTCCACTGGGGATGAAAATCTGAACTTAGTTTTTCTTGTTTATTTTCAGTTTGATTTTTTAGATTTCTTTGACTTTGATTAGCTCAAAACTGGGTTGGGCAGAAGACTCAATAGGATCCCTGACTGTAAATCTACATTTTTTATTTTTTCTGTACTTTTCCAGCCTTTCGCACTTTTTTGTTTAAAAACAAAGCGGTAGACTCTGCAAATTTTAGTGCATATAGTGCGGTGCCACACCTTGTTCCATTAAAAACTGCAGACTTCTGGAAAATTTTTGAAAAAGTAAGAATTCTATTTTTTGGAATCCCATTTCTTATTTTTTTTGTTATTATCCCAAAAAAAAATTACTGTCAAAGTTTCTTTCAAAAATTTCTGTGTTTGAAGTGATATATTCATCTAGTTTGCATTTTATGAGTAAATGTTTGCCTGGTCCTCCCGTTGCTCTGAATCAGAAACTTTTGTATACCTCAGCTACTTGGTATTTCATTGCTTTTCTGTTGAGCCATTGAACTTGATGCAATTATTACTCTTACGAAAATTTGATTTTATTTTCATTTTCAAACTTAGAAAACCTTTTGGATTGATAAGGTCTGCATTTCATTTTAAAACCATTATTGGATATTTTAGTTTCTTGCTGGTATAAGCAGAAAGTTCTTGGTTAGATTACAAATCGAGCTTAAACATCCTCCAACTTTTAGATAGAGTTCAAGATTAGAGTTTTATTTTAGTTTTGAATTTTATAATTTTAATACTTTTAGCTTTCTTTTGGAAGAAGTTTGATTTTTGTTTCTAATCTGAATAGGAAATTTCATTTTGAGAAAAAGATCTTTTTTCTATGAAATTGAGTTCTCCGAATTGTCTTATTTACAAAGTTTCTCATGTAGGAAAGAAAAAATTGATATTTTGAAAATTATTGAAATCTCTCAACTCTTTCCTCTAGCTATATTTCATTGAAAAGAAATGAGCTTCTTCTCATATAGATGCATTGTAGCGTATTTTGAGTCGGGTCATTAAACATCATCGAAGTTTCATTTCCGTACCTCTTGTCCTAAGAAACTACCAACGAAAAGTAACGCTTAATTAAAATCAATCTAGAAATTTTATATTTTTTAGGGCTCTTTTCCACCAACATAGCTTAGGCTAGTGTCTTGGAATAGGTTTTAGTTAATTTTCCAAGACAATAAAAACAAACAAGTAGTCGATCTTGCTGTAGGAAAATCCAATTGTAGCATGTATGCTCTAGGAAGCTCCTCCTAAAGGAGTCAAGCACGAGAACATATCCGAACCAGTGAGGTAATCATACCTATCTCATTAGGAATGATAGAAGATGTGCATGTATTAAAAATGGTAAACCTCGGATAGACCATTGTCGAGGAGCCTAGGGTCACTTGTTGGTAAACCTTGGATTATGTCAAGGAGCCTTCAAGTGGATTGAGCTTGTTACTCTTCCCTTGCATGTATATCGGATCTTAGATTGTTCCCCCAGGTATATGTGTTCCTGTTGGTGACCTTAGTGGCCATTAAATTTAAGATTATTTCCCAAGGTGACGGTGGAGGAGAGGTCCCACTGTACCTGGAGCAGACGTCGGCTAGACTCACTTGGACTCTCTGGAGGGTTATCTTCACTCGAGATGGTTTAAGTGGAGAAACTTGCACCAATCTGTTTCATTAAGCAGGTTGTCGAGGTAACTCTTCCAACCGCCATTTCTACATTAAAATTCTACGATGTTGGATTTCATCACCGACTAGTGTTTTTAGTGCGGGGATCTACTGTTTGTGTGTGGATTGATCTCTTAAATTTTTATAGGAGTGTGATTCATTTGATTGTTTCCTTAGATATTTTAGGGTTTTTTTTTGAAATTTTCTTTGATTGCATGTGTTAAAGGTTTTAATCGTGGCTGAATTACCGAGACAATCACATAGAATACAGGGGAAACCCCTTGAATATACACCGAGCCAATTAGAAAAAATTAAAACTGAAAAAGGATAAACATCAAGAACTGGATCAACTGAACAGGAAGAAACATCCATTATTATTCATTCTGATTATGAAGTAGACCAACCGCAAGCAGGAGAGGTTACTCCTCAGAAACTTTCTGTCTCCAAACTAGTTGAGCTTGCCTCTACAACAAGTGAATTATCACCTTTTGAACCTGAAATTTCTGAGCCAGAAACTGAGTCTGCTACGTCTGAACCTACTTTAGAATTCACTACTCCAACTCCTGGTTGTCCTGATTCACCCAGAGTGAGGGATTGGATTACGAAAGATCTTCCTCCTAGTCTCGTTAGTATTGAAGAAGTCACTGACACAAAGGAAGAAGTTGTTCTTCCTTCAACTCAGGAAACTTTAGAACTTAGAGAACATGAATCAATTTTTTACAGTCCTATTAGACAAGATGCTTCGTATTCTTCACTGACAGACTTTCAACAAAATTTTGGTCTAAATTATTCGCCACCCTGAATTCCTTATTACCCTACACCAATAGGTTATATACCTCCATTAAACATGTCTAGTGAGTCATCTATGTTTACTGAATCTCTAGAAACATTTTTGTATGGTGGTCTGTCTATTCCTGTACGATATCAGTTTCTCTTTGGTACTTTCTCAGGAGCATCTCCTTTTCCCAACAAACCAATGTCATCATCTGGCCTGAATGAATCGAATGCTGGAAATTTGAACAATGTGCAAGTTTATATGATGTCTGGAAATATTCAAAACCCCGAACCTCAAGGTAGTAATTTACCACCTGGGGGGAAACCTCAAAGTAGTCAAATATAGCCTGAGGGGCAACCCCAAGGACAGTACATACCTCAGGGTCAATATCAACCCCAAGGACAGTACATACCTCAAGGTCAATATCAACCCCAGGGATATTACATACCTAAGGGTCAATATCAACCTCAGGGACAGTATATGCCTCAAGGTTAGTACATGCCTCAAGGTCAATATCAACCTCAAGAGCATTACCCAGCTCAAGGATTGCAACCTCCTTTAGGACAATAGTTCTACCCGGAACAGCAAATGTTACAAGGAGGCGTAAATTATCTAGCTAATTATCAGCCATATGTTCAACCTAGTTATGGTCCTTCTTATGCACAACCTTCGATGGGACCCTCATATCCTGGAGTTAATATGGTGTGGGATCCATCCCAAGTCCAACAGAAATTACAACCAAATGTGCAAGTACCTTATTATCAAGTTGGACAACATGTTAGTTATAATCAAACCCAACAACCAGTCCAGCCTACAATTCAAATACCTGCATCTGGTCCTGTTCAGCAGCTTGGTCCGAGTACACCTAGGACTCCTCCTCAAATTGCTGCTTAGACTTATGTTCAACCTACCACACCTATTCCTGGAGTGTCTACGGCTCCTGTTACTTCTGCCCTGCTAATATTGGTACAGATTCCTCAAGCTTCTATTCCGTAGTCTGGACCTACAATTCAGACTACTGTTCAGATGCCTGCAGGACAACCTGGTACAAGTACAATTATAACAAGTCAACCTTAGTTTACTTATCAACCGTATCAAGGGCTATATCAATATGGACCTGTCCCACAGAATCCAGTTTACCATCAAAATCTATATCCTAGGTATACATATCAAACACCTGTTCAACCCCAATATGTTCTGGTTAAAACTGGTTATCCAGGGGGCATTCTGATTCCAAATGCACGGGCCATTCCAGGATATCCTGGATATCCTCCTCCTAGAACTGGTTTTGTTTCACAAGGTTATCAGCAAGACCCTAACCGTCGGCTGCCATTCATAGCAACTTTGGACTTACCTGATTTTTCACGCCTTATGAATGATCCCATCTATTATCATCTATATTGGCTGCCAATGCCAAATAATTTACCCAGTGATATCCCGAAGTTTGAAGAAAAATCAGGAGAGGATCCTTCTAACCATGTCATGACTTACCACCTTTGGTGTGCATCCAACTCATTAATCGATGATTCAATTCGACTTAGAATTTTTGAGAGAACGTTAATAGGATTAGCTGCCAAATGGTACATTGAACTACCACAAGGCTCATTTAACAATTTCAACGCTCTAGCAACCGCTTTATTAACTCATTTTCAGTTGCTAGTCAGATACGGCAACGGCATGGAATTATTAACTTCACTAAAACAATCTATGTCTACATACATATCAGATCATATACATGAATGGAGACGTAGAAGACGTTTGGTAAAAAAATTTATCCCAGATCAGATATTGGTATAATGGTTTATCAAATCATTGCTACCAAAAATCACTGAAGATGTAGCCAAAGGAGGAGTTGTTACGAAAGAACAAGTCATCGCTCAAGCTCAGTATCTTGACTTGGTATATACCCAGTCAGGTACTTTGTACAAGAAAATTCTAGATTTACCACGTCCTAGTCAGATAACAGCAACTCCTTCAGGGTCTCATGCTACTGATGGTGTAATCGATTCAATTAGTACGACTAAGAGTAAGAAGAAATCTTCAAAGGTTACTTCTCCCATAATAACTTTACCTGATTCACCAAAAGGAGATTCTTCCCTGGAAACTTCTGCCGATAATCACATTGTAGATTCATCTACTACGAAGTCAAAATCTGGCAGCAAGAAGAAAGGGAAGAATAAAAGTAAACAGACTTCATCTCCCAAGGAAAAAACTGATAAAAATGAACCGACTGATGATAAATGGAAACCTCATTATCCTTGTCTTATCTGTGATGAGGATCATTTCACCAAGGAATGTCCACATAGGGTTGAGGTATCTAAGTTCGTCAAAGGTTCACCCACCCCCGCTGTCTTGAAGGATCCTTTTCCTATTAAAGATAGAAAAATGATTGGATCTTCTTCTAATACATCAGCAGATATTTTGATGATGTCTCAAGTAATGGTTTCGACTCGATCGCAAGATTATGGTAGTAAAAATCCTGTCACTGGTAAAGATGTAGAAAATTCTAAATCTGCACCAGCTACATCTCCTTCGGTTTCTGATCCACTTCATATCGAGAAACCTAATCCTGATCTAGTAATCAAACCACCTGCTAAAGGTGTACTTTGTAAATCAGCTTTCAATCCACATGCGAGAGCTACTCAGAACTACAACATTGTCGAAGACTTAGCAATATCTCCTTCAGCAATGTCGGCCTTAGAAGTGATGCAATCATGCCCAGCACAAAGGAAATTACTGTTATCATCAATTAGAGCTATATATATTCAGGATTTGAACCTTATGGTCTTATATTTAGAAAATTTTACACCACGACTCCCTCATCAAATGGCTTTTCAAATTCCAGTACTAGTCAAAAACAGACGTTGCTTTCGTATTTTTATTGATGAAGGAGCATCTACGTGTATTATTTCGTTAAACTATTGGAAATCACTTGGTTCTCCGACACTTAACCAATCCCCAACAATCCTCAAATATTTTGACGGAAGAGGATTCCATCCATTCAGAATTTTGCAGGATCTACCTATAGAGGTCGAAGATAAAACCGTTAATTTAGATGTGGAAGTAGTTGATGCCCCTCTAGATTACAACCTTCTTGTGGGTCGAAGTTGGTCTTATGCTATGACTGCTATCATGTCATCTGTCTTTCGATTAATCATGTTTCCTCATCAAGGAAATATTATGAAAATCGATCATCTCTCATATTATTCATCTGACCCAACTTCTACAGATAGTATTCAACACGTTGGAAAATCGACTATCCCTTATGAGGATGTAGGAGTAGGTTTAATTAAAGATTCCGCTTTGATGGGAAATTTTTCTATGCCTCCACCTAATGTACCGTGTACTATTGCTAATATCAATATGATTACATCAAGCACTATTCCATTTGATGATCCTTGGGTAGTGGCTTTAGAGTCAGAACAGGATTCATTCAATGGCGCAATGCCTCAGAGTCCATTTGAGATAGCATATCAAGCAGTACAGTCATTTTCCAATTCACCATTAGCTGATTTTGATCTAATGAATGTGGTCAATGAAGAATATTTTTCACCATCAAACTCAGCTATATCATCAATTCCAAACCCTTTTAAAGAAGTGTTATACTGATGAAAGCATTCGTGAATTCTTGTTCATAGATGATTTACCATGGAATGATCTCCATCATAGGTCATAATTTTTACCTGAGCTTGATAGATTCAAAAAGAATTTTTCATATATTTTTACAATTGACTATTTCAAGGAACCCTAGAGTCCAATATTGATCACAAATTCGGATTCTGAAGTGAATTTGGGAAATATTTCTTCCACAGTTCCCATTGACATATCAGTAAAACCAGGAATTATTGAAAACATTCATATAGCTGCTTCTTGTATGTTAGATGAAATTGCTACATATAAATCCCTATTTCAAGAATTCCACGACATATTTTCTTGGACTTATGATGTAATATCCCAAAGTCGGGACTGCTCAGCAAGCATGCACTAAAAATGCATTCCCAGCAATATGTGCTATGAAATAATCAAATGAACTCTTGGATCCTATATATCAGTCAATATAAAACCTAAATCCAAGAATAGAGCTGAAACAAATCAAACTAGGTGGGTTAAACAGATCTCCCACACCTAGGATTGCCAAAAAGAGCTAAAATCCCAAACACTGCAACACAATAAATTCTGCATAAAAGTGACTGTGTAGTCTAAAAGAGGGTTTGTACACATAAATGGAAGAGAAAAATAGATCTGAAATTATATTAGACAATATGCTCAAAATAATGAGATCTACTCTCCTTTATACAAAAACTAGAGAACCCGGGAAGGGTTTCTAGGAGTTCATCCTGAATACAAATGGTGATTGTCAGCAGTATGGCTGAATAATCACTGAAAACTAAAGCACAAGAGTATAGAAGGCTATAAGAATAGAAATATACTGCAGATCTGGTCAAATTTCACCCTCCATGGAATAATCCACCATCCAATCACAAGAAAACTCCCCGAAAGAGCCACAAAAGACACTGCTACAACTGCCCTCCAGGAATAACACAATTCCTGAGTGGAATAAAGTTGTAGGTGATGAAATTGTGTTGGCCTACTGCCAATGATCTGATATCAGCCCAAGAACTCTCCAAACTGATATCCCACAAGAAGGAAACCTCCCTCCTCTGCAAAATCAACTCAGACAGTGGGTTTCTCAACCCTCCCTTGCAACACCCTGCAACTCAGCTCAACCTCCTGCAGAAATTGTGCTGAAACTGTAGACTGAAGCTTGGCACCAATGCCAAATATTGGGAATGATTTATCTAATCTCTCCCAAGATCTACTCAAAGGGAAGAGAAGAAATTCCTAAACAGGAATCCCTTAGTGCTAAGCAGCACCGGCAATATTAGCTAAATAGCTAGGAGAGCAAAGTCTAAGCAGACATGAAAATTTATTACATAAGCCAACCTCCAAATGGTTGCCATCCTCTTCCTTATAAACTAAGTGATCCTTCTCACCTTGGTTCCCATTCAATAGGTTTTTCACCATCACACAAAAAATCTCCCTCCAAAACTACGTTGTGCCTTCATTAGAGCCACTCCTCTAAACTGTGTTGTTTGATTTGGTCAAGGTTGACCACTTCAATTTGCTTCAGCCCTTTTCACACGTAAGGGTCTTCAATCCAGCTCACATATAGCTATCTAGGCTGAATCACATTCACATTGAGCTCTTTTATTTGCTAACCCACTCCTCCTACATTTATGTTGTTGACTTGGTCAAACTTGGCCTTGTCCACATGCAAAATGTCCCTGTTCACACATGAGAGTGTAAAATCTAGCTTGCATTATGATCCCCTTACACAACATGAGGGATTTTATCCTTATTTCTGTAATGCATGGGTCTCCTCACCCTTTTATTCATCTCCTAAGTTACAATAGCAAAATTTAATATTCCTATTTTCTGCACACAAATTTTGGAATATTACAGTCCTCCCCTCCCAAATGTTGCTTGTCCTTAAGCAACTGTGAGGATAGAACTGAATAGCACCCTCTTCTTCCCTTGTAGCAACCTCATAAGAGAAAATCCTCCAAGGATCCAGGTGCTACCTCATCCATAGGCCCCCAAGCTATCATCCATGCAAAATGAGTTGCCTCCCAACATGGAAACTCCTGAAAATCCTCCTCCACCTTGAGCTCCTGCAAAGTAGGTGGGCTGACATGCTGAACATGGTAGACAAAGTGGCCTACTCCACGTTGTCCCTCTCTCCACTTAAGATAAGTGCAGAGAATTTGTTGAGCTTGGGCTGCAATAATGTTGCCCTCAAATGGAAAGAAGGAAACTAGATCTCCTAAGATCCCTTTCCCAATGTTGTGAACCCAGCTGGCCCAAACCATCTCATACATGATGGATAAGAAATCACCACCATATGGCACCCCATCCATCTCATGGCCCTCCTCATAAAGAATTTTTTTTTTTTTTTAGTGGCCATATCTCTTCCCATGCTCCCCTTAGAACATGTAATGCAGAAAGTGTGGGGATCCTCCTCCCCCAAGAACACATCCACCCAATGTGTTTCTCCCCTGATCATGCTCCCCATAAAGGCAAGAAAAACATCAGAAAATGGGCTCATGATCAGCATCAAAATGAAATAAATACTGAAGGTTTCATGTGGTGCTGGAAGGTACCAACAGTCTCCCAAGTGGTCACAGCACAGTCTTCCCCACTACAGCTTCAAAAAATAGCCTGGCAAGTTGTTTCTTGACAAATGGCTTGTTGTGTAAGTCATCACATCCACTAGTAAATAGTAGATGGCTGAATGTATCAACTGAGCATACAAGAAGTAACCAAACACTTGCCCCAGTTCATATAGTAGATGGTTGTCTCCATCACAATACCTGGCCAAAAATGGTCCATGGAGCCTAAAGAAAAACTTGCCCCTTTGTAGAGCAATGCACTGCAAGGAAATGGTAAGAGCATGCAAATATTGTGTTGAACAATCAATAAATGCAAAAATAGAATTCTTACCATGTAATGAAAGTAAGATGGTGATAGGATCCATAAATGAGCCCTCCATAGTGGTATGACATACTCCTATGAAGAGGAATGAACCATATGCTGCATGAAGATCCCCCTTCTCATGCTTGGAGGTCCAAGTCAAGAAGAACATACTACATTAATAGATGAATCCATCTACAACTCTATCAGTCTCACCTCCTCCATGTCCACCAAGTGCATCAAATGTGAAGTGATCTTGGGAACACTCCATCAACAAGTCCCTGCTCCAAAGTGACAGCATTTTTGGCCTATGAAAATAGGCTCCTATCAACTCATAAATCCATTCTTTGACATGTTCAATGTCAAATACTCCTCCCATAATGTTTCCATCTCCTCCTCTTGCAACATCATGCAAAATGGGAGAGCAAATCTACCCTTGCTCTCTCTCAATCATCCAAAGCAACAAAAGTCTTTGTTGCCTCCTCATACCTCCATCACACAAATCATGTGGTGAAAACACAATGATCACATCATCATAATGCATCCACACTCCTTGCTCCTCCATGATGCAAGTACCCTGCCAAGTCCCTTCCATCCTCATACCCTTGGAAAAAGGATATGTCCCATGGTGGCCAAAAATTTTCAAGAGCAGCCAATGCATCCAAGCCTCCTGCTGCCCGGTGTCATATATTTTCAAGTAGCCTACCAACTTATTTCTCTCCATCCACTCCCATTCCTCCCGATGTGAGGGCCTCCCATCATGATCAACCTTAGTACCTTTCCAAAGAAGACTACCCTCCTCCCAAATCATATTTTTCTTCTTGCATTCCATGGGATGCTAAAATGAAACTCCTTGGAGATCTCCCAGGAAAGATATCACACCAATGATCATCTTTAACCCATAAGTATCCAAGTGAGCTAAAGGCAAAGCCTCCTCACTAGTACCTCTTGGCAGTGTTGTAACTCTCCTCCATGGTGTTTTCGCTGTCTCATGTCTCAACTCAAGGATGAACATATTATTCTGCATAAATTTGTTTGGGACAAAGTTCATCCCATCCTCCAAGAATTCACACCCTAACCTCACATGTAGTGTGCATCCCATCAGTGGCCCATTAGGATGATGTTTCACCCCTCCCTTGATCAAGTCAAGGTTGCACAGCGCAGTGCAATCATGTTGTTCCAAATGAGCAGTTGCAATGTTACACAATCTTCCATATGATTTGCTGAAACAATAGGAGATGAAAATTTTGGCATACCTTGATGAAATTTAGAAGTATATTGTAGGGTTGTAAGGGCTTTTCCCTCCAATAGGTTGGCTCCCCCAACTGAATATATTGAGGACTGCTCCCCCATAGTTGTGACAGCGTTGGTACAAGTCTCCTCCACTGGTGGTGAGGGATTTTTCTTCTCTGATATTCCTTCACCAAATTTTCCCATCAACCAATGAGTAAATTCAGCAAAATTGACCACTCCTACATGGCTCAAATGGCTGAACCACCAAATATTTTCTTCACCCTCTAGGTGCAGCGCTGCAATCTCTACCACCGGATGTAGTAGGAAGAATGCATCAAGTCTCCTTTCCCAAACCCTTGCTGCAGATGACCCATCATAATTAGACAATAGAAACCTATTTCCCTTGATGCTTCCTTGGCCACAAGGTCTTCTTTCTTCCTCCAAATGAATGAACTGAGGAAAAGCTAGAGTCTCCTTGAAGGCTCTAGGTTGGGATTTGTACCCAACAAGGTATACACTTAGAACCATGTGATCCAAGTGTCCTCCATCTTCCAGAAAATTTTCCTTCCTCCCAAAAGGAAAGGATATGTTCATAGTAAGTGCAACACTAGAATTTTCTCCTGATCATAGGAAGTGCATGGCTCTTCCTACTCTTGAAACTCTCTAGGAGTTTCACTGCTCCTTTTCTCTTCTTCTTGTTCAACCTCCTTGGAGAGGTTCTTACTGGATCTGAAAATTAATGAGAGTAA
The DNA here is from genome assembly GCA_034641835.2 of Pinus albicaulis. NCBI lineage: Eukaryota > Viridiplantae > Streptophyta > Pinopsida > Pinales > Pinaceae > Pinus > Pinus albicaulis. Next base: position 195,007,863 of record CM076584.1, on the reverse strand, counting down.
ACTCATCCTATTCATCATTCTGGCCTTTATCTTTCCTTTATATCACTTTGGCTTGAATTCCACAAGATGAGCCAAAGATATTGCTCTGATACCAATGTAATATCCCAAAATCAAGACTGCTCAGCAAGCATGCACTAAAAATGCATTCCCAGCAATATGTGCTACGAAATAATGAAATGAACTCTTTGATCCTGTAGATCAATAAATATACAACCTAAATCCAAGAATAGAGCTAAAAAAAATCAAACTGGGTGGGTTAAACAGATCTCCCACACCTAAGATTGCCAAAAAGAGCTAAAACCCCAAACACTGCAACACAATAAATTCTGCATAAAAGTGAATGCACAGTCTAAAAGAGGGTTTGTACACATAAATGGTAGAGACAAATACAACTGAAATTATATTAGACAATATGCTCAAAGGAATGAGATCTACTTTCCTTTATACAAAAACTAGAGAACCCAAGAAGGGTTTCTAGGAGTTCATCCTGAATACAAATGGTAATTGTCAGCAGTATGGCTGAAAAATCACTGAAAACTGAAGAAAAGGAGTATAGAAGGCTATAATAATATAAATCTACTGCATATATAATCAAATGTCTCCCTCCATGGAAGAATCCACCATCCAATCATAGGAAAACTCCTCGAAAGAGCCACAGAAGACACTGCTACAAATGCCATCCACAAATAACGCAATTCCTGAGTGGAATAAAGCTGTAGGTAATGAAAGTGTGTTGGCCTACTGTCAATGATCTGGTATCAGCCCAATAACTCTCCAAACTGATTTCCCACAAGAAGGAAACCTCCCTCCTCTGCAAAATCAACTCAGACAGCGGGTTTCTCAACCCTCCCCTGCAACACCCTGCAACTCAGCTCAACCTCCTGCAGAAACTGTGCTAAAAATGTAGACTGAAGCTTGGAACCAATTTTGGATATTGGGAATGATGGATCTGATCTCTCCCAAGAGCTACTCAAAGGGAAGAGAAGGAATTCCTGAATAGGAATCCCTTGGTGCTAAGCAGCACCGGCAATCTTAGCTAAATAGCTAGGAGAGAAAAGTCTAAGCAGACATGAAAATGTATTAAATAAGCTAACCTCCAAATGGCTGCCATCCTCTTCCTTATAAACTAAGTGATCCTTCTCACCTTGGGTCCCACTCAAGAGGGTTTCCACCATCACACAAACAATCTCCCTCCAAAACTATGTTGTGCCTTCATTAGAGCCACTCCTCTAAATTGCGCAGTTTGATTTGGTCAAGGTTGACCACTTCAATTTTCTTCAGCCCTTTTCACACCTAGGGGTCTTCAATCCAGCTCACATATAGCTATCTAGGCTAAATCATATTCACGTTGAGTTATTTTATTTGCTGACCCACTCCTCCTACATTTATGTTGTTGACTTGGTCAAACTTGGCCTTGTCCACATGCAAAATGTCCCTGTTCACACATGAGAGTGTAAAATCTAGCTGGCATTATGATCCCCTTACACAACATGAGGGATTTTATCCTTATTTCTGTAATGCATGGGTCTCCTCACCCTTTTATTCATCTCCTAAGTGACAATAGAAAATTTTAATTTTCCAATTTGCTGCATGCAAATTTTGGAATATTACATATGAAGAAATGCCAGGAATTGATCCCAAAATTGTCGTTTATGAAATGAAAACTTACATGGATGCTAAACAGATCAGACAAAAATTACGTTTGATACATCCACAAAAAGCTCCCGCTATCAAAGATGAAGTTGAGAAATTACTGAGAGCAGGTTTTATTTATCCTATCCCATTAACGGATTTGGTATCTAATATCGTTCCTGATACTAAAAACCAAGGAACAATATGAGTATGTGTCGACTATAGGTATTTTAACAAATCTTGTCCTAAGGAAAATTATCCAACTTCTTATATTGACCAAATCATTGATGATTGTGCCATAAATGAAATGTATTCATTTATGGATGGATTTTCCGGATACAATCAAATAAACATACTCCCTATCAATCAACCAAAAAAAACATTCATTTGTCCTTAGGGAACATTTGCTCACTGTAAACTACCTTTGGATTGAAGAATGCTGGGGAAGCTTTTCAAAGGGAAATTTCGTATGTTTTTCATGACATTAAACACATTGTGAAGCCTTATCTCGATGATTTACTTGCTCATTCATTACACAGGGAAGATCATCCTACTCATTTACGAGCGATTTTTATGAGATGTAGGTATTATAAGATTCGCTTGAATCCCCACAAGTGTGTTTTTTGTGTACAATCTGGTAGATTACTGGGATTTTTCATTTCTAAACAAGGCATTCGTGTCGACCCTTTGAAGGTTGAGGCCATTATCAATTTACCTCCTCCTTCCACAGTTCGCCAACTCCAAAGTTTGCAAGGGAAAGCAAAATTTCTGCGTAGATTTATCCAAAACTATGCTGAGTTAACCAAAGGTTTTACCAGGCTGTTGAAACAGAATGTTCCTTTTATTTGGGATGAGATCGTTGATCAGTCTTTTGATTCTTTAAAACATGTGTTGACCCATGCACCATTATTTCATCCACCAAATTACAGCTAGGATTACTTCTTATACTTAGCAGCGTCTGATTACACCATTAGAATGGTATTAGTTCAAGAGGATTAATTCCACAACGAGCATGTGATTTAATATCTCATTCAGAATCTCAATTCAATAGAGATTAAATACTCGCATGTGGAGAAATTTTCCTTGGCAACAGTTCAAGCTGTCCAACGATTTCATCATTACATTTTGTTACAAAAAAAAACTGCGATCTCTAATTGCAACACGATGATGTATATTCTGACTAAAAAATTTCTTGGGGGAAAATAATCTAAATGGATAGTTATCCTTCAGGAGTTTGATTTAGAATTTGAAAAATCCAAATCAAAGAAATCACTGGTGTTTGCTGAACTTATGTGTGACTTCCCGAATACTGAGACAGAAACTGTGGTAGAACATCCGATCGCTGGTGAATCTCTGTTTCTTATCAATATGTTAGATCCTTGGTATGGGGATATCATCATTTATCTCCAAACCCAAACTTTTCGGCCTGAACTTTCAAGTTCACATCGACAAAAGATCTGTTACCAATCTCAGCAATACAATATTGTTGGAGACACGCTTTATCGTCGCAGTGTGGATTTTGTATTTCGACGATGTTTAACTCATGAAGAGGTTGAACGAGTTTTAAATGAATACCATTCTGGAGCGTGTGGCGGTCATATATCTAGGTATGCCACAGCCCAAAAGATATTGCGCACTGGTTATTTTTGGCCGTCATTATTCAAAGATTGCATTCTTGCGGTCCGAAAATGCCATAATTGTTAGATTTTTTATCGAAATATGCGTGCACCACCAGCTCCTCTTCACCCCATAATTGTTGTCAGTCCTTTTGAAAAATGGGGCATTGATTTCATTACATGTAACCCTCACTCGGCTGGGGGGCATGGGTATATTATTCTCGCAGTCGATTATTTTACCAAATGGGTCGAGGTGATGCCTACCGTTTTGGAAGATGGAAAAACTGCAGCTAAATTTGTATTCAATCATGTGATTTCTCGATTCGGTGTACCCCAAGCTATCATTACTGACCATGGGATTAATTTTTGAAACATCATGATGACCGAACTTTCTGACCAACTTGGCCTGCGCCATGATAACTCTACTCCATATTACCCGCAGGCTAATGGTCATGTTGAAGCTGTTAATAAGTTTTTAACCACTATTATTAAAAGGATAATCGGAATTCATAAATCGAATTGGCATACTATGATTTTCTCAGCACTTTGGGCATACCGAACCTCAGCAAAAACTACAACAGGTTTCACTCCTTTTCAACTGGTCTACGGTTTACAAGTTGTGTTACCGATTGAATGTGAAATACCATCACTCCAATTAGCCATAGAGTTACTACCAGCTACCTCTGAAGAGGAAAAATGCTTTTTGTACTTAGCACAATTAGATGAGACTCGACGCACCGCTGCATTAGCAGTTGAAGCTCATAAAAAACGCGTTAAAGCTCAGTACGATTGAAGTGTTACACCTCGTGTTTTTTCAAAAGGTGACCTAGTATTGGTATATGACCAAGCTAATGATAAACTCGAAGCTGGGAAATTTGAACCTATGTGGCATGGTCCTTATATTTTCAAGCGAGTGCTTGCAAAATGGGTTTATGAATTGATTGATTCTGATGGGGTCTCTTTAGATAAACCCAGAAATGGACTTTATCTGAAGAGATATTATGCTTCATTTTTTGTGTGAAGATCTCACCTGTACATTAGTTATTTTTCTAAGTTAGCTCCTTTAGATTAGATGAGTGTGTCTAGTTTAATTTTGCGTTGACTACTATCCCTGCTTATCTTGATTACTCTTGATATTGCAGATGTTGACGTCCCTTCAAGTGTACATTGGTTTTTCTTATGGTGCCTATCGTAGTACACAGAATATCTCTTCTGCAACTTGGGTTATCTATTCACCCACTGATGAGTTAGTTTCTATGCATGGGGTAAGCCTTGGTCAAACAACGAATAATGTTGTAGAATATAGCACAGTGATTGAGTTATTATCTGATGCCATTTTCATTTTGCATTCGCTGTTTGATCATTAGGCTAGATTCAGAACTCATTGTATTGCATTTAAACAAAGCATACGCAATTAAAAATCCAGTGTTACTGAGATTATTTTTGAAGGTTCGTCTCTTGGAAAGGAAATTTGATTACAACGAATATTAACACATTCCAAGAATTTTAAATACATTGGCTGATGCATTAGCTAATAATGTTATAAATAGGCATTGGCGACATTAAAACAGTAAATTAAAACAACATTTGATATGTGTTGAACAAGACAGTCGAACAAAGTATTCATATCATAGATAGAGTTTGTGTTGCAAAAAAATATTACATCGTCTAGGACCTGTTGTACTGTACAACAACCCTCCCTTTTTCCAAAATTTTAGAATAAAATTCATTTAGAAATAGGGTCCCTTTTTTCTTCTTTTAATATAGGAATAAAAGACTTAGAAATAAAGATTCATTGTTTTGAATGATTCATTGCATATCTTTGTTACCAAGTGTGTACAAACAAATACAACATTCAAAAACTTCTGATCCGATCAAATATAAAAGACTTTATTATAGAAAATAAATCAATTGCAAAAGTCCCATGAACAGTAATCGGAAATCGGAAATCGGAAAAATCTTTGAGAGAAGTTTTACATACATGTTCAAAATCTCCGATGCGATTATTCCAATCGCAAATCTCCAATCGCAAAGGATTTAAGTTATTCATTCACATATCTCCGATGCGATGAGATCAATCGCAATCGCGTGATCGGGGCACTTTTAATAAATTCCTTTTGGTCAATCAAAAATTCCCCGATGCGATGCGCTTTATTATAAAACACTTTTCAAAAGGAAATAAAAATTTATTTTTGCTTAAATGAGAAGAATCTCTATATGGTAGACCCCACCATATCGTAATCGGAAATCGGAGAAAAGTCATTAATCATTCTTTTCGATTAAAACTCCCCGATGCGATATACCATCATCGCAATCGGAAATCGTAGAAGTTCGGTTAACATAATCGGAAATCGGAGAAATCTTTATTGTGATATTTATACACCATTTGAATGCTTCCGATGCGATTGATATTCATATACTATAGACTTGTCACATCGGAAGAGTTAATAATAGGTAATTTAATATTATTTTCACAAACGCTAAAACTCCAATAGTACGATTAACATTGAATAGAAAATCAAATGATTATTGGTTTACGATTCTGTTTTGAATACGTGAGTGTGACCAGGCAAAATATTTAAGTGTTACACGCGATTCGATAAATAATGAATCATGAACCCATAATTTTTATAATCGTTCTTTTCAATTGCTTGTTTATCAGTGAGAGCTTATTGCTTTGAAAAATCAAATAATGCCAAATCCTTTCATTCGCGAATAGAAACAATATCGGACACGGGGGGGGGGGGGGGGAAACGGGGAGAATAAAAAGGCGTTGTTCTTAGCTAAGTTTTTGAGAGTCCTACAGTCTCGAAGGAAAAACCAGTAAAGCTGAAGCTAGTTACAGATACATCATGTCAAGGGCTTTGTAGAATGACATGGAAAGGAGTTTATAATCTATTGGAGAGTGAAAACCCTAAAGTCACAATAGCAAAGGTATCAGTTCCAGATGAAGATACCTCAGATTCTGACTTTGAAATTACTGAAAGAACACTTGCGAATTCATTCCTACATCGAATTGCAGCCAAAGCAAACATCATTCCTTATTATGATGTGATTCGATGGGTCATCGATAGTGTAGAAATTAAGGACATAATGTTTATTTTGGCTTCTGGAACATCTTTTGGATCATTCAAAGCAGAAGACCTCAAAGCAATGTATCATCTCCCTGATCCGCAGAAGGTCTATAATAAATAATTTGTCAAAGAGTTTGCTGACAGTAATAAAGTTCAATCCGAACCTATCAAAGATTGGAGGAAAAATCCTGAAAAGCACAAAAATGAATCATCCGGTATGTATTCAGTAGATTCTCTTTCACCCCCATACTGTTATGCCGCTGCTATGATGTGTAGATTATTTGGCAATAACAATTCTGCTAGGTTTTCTATACAAATGGTTCCTTTAATCCTAGCTACCGTCAATTCCGAAATTATGGACTGGGTTGTTATTCTTTCTGATAGGATAGCTAATAGGACTCTCGAATACAGACAAGATAAAATCGCTGGAAATACCACTCCCTTTTTCTTTTGTGCTTATGTTCTAGACGCTCTTTGTTTTAATTATGAGTTTCCCTTGTTAGGATGGAAATGGACTGCCAAAGATCCCACCCCGATTCATATATATCATAAACTCCTTTGGAAAGCTCATTTCAAAGATCATGTGTATAGAATATGTCATGGGTTCCTTATGTAAGGTCCACTTACCCACCATCAAATAAGATAGAGAAGTAGATGTCACATAATCACTAATACTCATTTGCACAAAATCGTACAGAATTAGTCACTGTAAAATTGTTTCCAACAAGAATTTTTTTTTTTTTAATGAAATATTTAGATAATACAAGAAACAAATGTCTTATTCTCTATTCATTATTAAATTCATTTTTACATTCATACCAAAAACTTGTATACATGGGAATCTACACCCATTAAATAGTCTATTTATAATTTATAATACATAAAAACTACAGTAACTAATACTTTTGCCTAACAATTTATATGCACAAAAGCTACAGCCATTCAATATTTTTGACAAACACTTTACAGACATGCACTCTACTCTCATTCAGCCCTTATGACAAACACTTTGCAATCACGCAATTAAAAGTCATTGAGGCATTTTTTCAAACACTTAGCAACAATGAGTTTAAGATTATTCTTCAACATATTTATCTCATAAAATTCAGAATTTAAACTATTAATGTTTTCATCTTAAAACAGGGACTAAATAATCTTAGTTTTTCTCATCAAAGACTCAACAACAGGCGCACATAACTCAGAGCAGCAATCTGGAAAATCACCCAGATTCCCGATCTGGGTTCTGAAAAGTATTTTTTTGGAATGAAATGAGGGGTTACGTGACCATTAGGCACAGATACCCCCTGATGTTGGGCTGAATCGAATTCAAAACGCCCAGAAATGCGATTCTTGAAAACAACAAAATTTATAGCCTAAATGTTTCATTTATGACTTTTGTCAAACATATGGAAGGAAAACTTACAACTACATCTCTACATGAGGAAAAAAAACCCAAAGTTACGCTACTAAGATATACTCATTGAAATCACACATTTCTAAATCCACCATATGAATCCTTAAAACATTTTACCATCCACAAGCTAATTCATTTGACATGATTTGACAAGCTTTTTGAACCAATTGCTACAATTTGACAAACACATGGCAGCCCTGAATGCTACAGCCATTAAAGATTTCTATCAAAATTCTAATAGTACTATTACAACAACTTGAATAACAAAACATTGAATTATTAATAAGAATATGAAACATAAGCCATCACTAAAATTTATCTCCAACTTACCTCAAGCATTTGATCTTCCAAACTATATTTTAGTTGCCATTATTTTTGCATTTTCTTTTAAGGGTTGATTCTGTAATTCCTCCAAGTATATTTTGGATACATGTCCATTTTCTTACTTCTGATGTAAGCTGCAAGTTAGCACTTATTCATGCATAAATAAATTGATAACATTACTCATTCACATATTTTGTCAAACACTTTGCAAACTATCCTAAAACCATTTATAAAACATGCATCTATTAATTATTTGAAACAAAACCATAAATCATGAAATACTTACCCAAGTCCTTTGGAATAAATTTATTGCAATTAACTTCAACAATATTTGGCTTTCCTTTTTCAAATGCTACAATACCAAGATTAGTACCATAAACTACACCAATAATAACTCCAATATTGAGATCTAAACATCCATACATATAGATTAATCGAGTCTTCATTTTTAACTAATCAATAATATTCTAGATAACATAAGCCTAAACCAAAATTAGATGCTTACAACAATTTAAATGTCTACTTTTTATTTTATGTTAAAGCTATACTATAATTTTAGGACAATGGAAATTATACCTGAAGAGATATTCAGCTCCAATCGTTGAGAATATGATCCACCTTCGATCCCTTAACCAACTCATTTGAACCATCCGGTTTTCCACCCAACCATATCCAGGGAGAACTCCTCCCCCTGGAACCCCCGAGCTGTAAAAGCTCACAAACAATACCAAAATACAATAGTAGAGAGATAGATGCAAGGAAAACTAAGGAGTATAGTTTTCACTTCCTCTAAATACCACTCATGTTCAACCTCAATAGATACTTAGTAGATTCGTAAGAAATTCATATTTGTTTTGGAAGTAATTGAATACTCTCCATATCTCTCCCTCTCACAATATTCCTCAAGTCTCTTCCACTCTTGGCATTACCCCCCTCCTCCCCCCTAATGAGAATACATGAGACTCATATATAGGAGGAGCAACAATTCTTGTCATAAAGAAGGATTAATATGCATGCATTGTATTCCATTTAGAGGAGTGTAACTTATGCCATTAAGGAGAGGTATGCATGCCTTATTTAAGGAGAGTGTAACATATGCATTAAAGTGAGTATAAGAGGAATATTTTATGACATATATTTAATGAGTGTAAGAGGAATATGCCATTCATTGATGAGTGCATAAAAGAGAGTGTAATGCAATATTTAAAATAGAGAGAGTTACATAGAGCCATGAGAGTCATGAAGGAGAGAGGTGTGAAGTGATTGAGGAGATATAATTCCCTTTTAATAATAATATCATAGTCTCATAAAAGATAATAATAATATTAATAATATTAATAATATTGAGGATTAAGTCGAGATTGAACTGTTACAATTGATTAATCACAAGTTAAGTGATTTTCCTTCAAGTATACTTGTTTACCCATTGATTGGAGGTGATTTACTATTTTTGGAAAGTCATACTTGAAATAGTAGACATGACTTTCTATTTTTAGAAAGTCACTCAAAATTGTTAGGAATGAGATCTTATTAAGGAAATTCATATATGAGCTTCCCATGAGTGGTATTTTGGATAATAGGGATTCCGCACCCCTATTGTATGCATCTTTGTGCCTTAGTAGATTGACGACTCCATGCCCTGATCTACTCTAAAGATCCAAGATTCCACACCTTGATCTTTTTAAATATTCACGACTCCGCGCCTCAAACATTTCATTATAGATTCAAGACTCCACGTCTTTATATTTCATGGATTTAGGACTCCGCGCCCTAATCCTTTTATTATATATCCAAGACTCCACATCTTTATATTTCATGGATTTAGGACTCTGCGCCCTAATTTCCATGGCTTCTCATCTACTTTGCTTTGAAACTCCGTGCTTCACCTTAAGGTACTAATTGTGAGCTCATACCCATCTGATGGTTCGTTGGTAAGGTCTTCTTTCAAGACCTACACACATCACAATCTCATTGATCAAATAAATTAAATGAATCTCATAATTAACTTATTCAAATTTTACCAAATATTGTGCATGACTTCCAAAGTCATTTTGGTTTTGGAGAAATGACTTCCATAGTCATTTATAACTTGAGCATCCTTGTTGGCAATGACCAAGTCCCCTGCCACATCATGCTTAGTACGATATTATGCACATATAATCATACAAATTATGTATCATCCATAAATCATAATTAACCATATGTTCCATCTAACCATGATCATCCATGGATCTGTGTCTCAATTCTGAATCACCATTCATGTCATACACCTATGTCCAAAATAGTATACCAAAAGAGAAAACATTGCTAATATGCTTTTAACCAAAATCAATTCTTGTGTATGCAACCATAGATATTATCATAAGCACACAACAACCAAGTGACCTAAACCAGGTCATAGCATATAAGCATGTACATAAGTCTTTCATACATAATATTATATCATTATATCAAAATCACCATCTCTAAGTGTCATCAAAGCTATCTCACTAAGAAGGGACACTACATACTCCCCCTCTTGGGCTAAACTTGGCCCGAAGTTTTTCCTACGGTCATAAGATACTTAGTTCTTTTAGATTCTCCTATCAATAAGTTGTTAACCTTATGTATATATATTTGATATTTTTATTTTTATTTTTCTTCATGCCAATCCATAGTTTAATGTTTTGCTAAATTGGAAGCAACTCCATGACAACTAAACATACCATTCTTAATCAAGTAGAAAATATATCCATGCCATATTAGACATGTTTTGATATAAAATACCAAAGATTTTTATCAAAACTAACCATACAATTTATAGTACCTTATAAAATAATATTGTATGTAATTGATAAGATATCTACTTAATTTATCTATAATAATTTGATATTCTACATGTTTTTCTTTCTCATAGTCTATATGAATCCTACATGTGTCATCTTCAAGGTTCTGTAGTATGTTGAGCTTGCCAAGCTATAAATAGAACACACATTGGTTGTATACACAACAATGATGGTCCATACCATATCAGAATCAAATTGGCATACAATAAGCATAAAATAATCAACATACAATTGTGAGTGAAATTATGCAACAAAACATGATGTTATATATAAAACCCACTCTTACACAACAAAACATGATGTTATATATAAAACACACTCTTACATCCCACTTGATTTATGTCTTCTCAATCCAATTTTCCTCTTTTCATTCCATAAGACATCCTTGCAATCGAAATATTTAGGATTTATCTTTAGTTTTTACTAAACGTTTACTCTTTAGGCAAAAATACAATTTGAGGTTCAAGGCACCATTTTTTTATTTTTATTTTTTTTAAACTAACAACCTAAGGTTAAATACATTCCTCATTGACCCACTTATGTATTATAGATCATTCCTTTAGTTTGCATAATCTTCATTATTATTCACTTCTCTAACTTGAGAATCAATTATGAAATGACTTAGTTAGAAGATCTTCATTCTGAAAGTAGATTAATGATATATTTTTGAAAGTGGCTTGTAATCAAGAACAACTCTCACAATTATGAAAATATGGTAACCTTGATAACTTTATGTCAATTTGTTTTCCAACTATGAAATCAGTCATGATTTATATTTAGTAATTATTCCTTACTATTAATACATACACAACAACAAACTATGAAAACTGTACATTTCTCAAAATGTGATGAATCTTGTTAAATTTACATAAGATTTAGACTATCACAAGGGAATTTCTAGCCTAAAGTTAGACCCTTCTTTTTTCTTAAGGATAATTACCACCCTCTCAAATTATTACAACATTTTGTAGGACTAATAAATACTCAAACAACTATACATCCCAACAAAAATTCTTAAATCCAACAATCTCTTCCATTCCACATACAATACACTCATATTAGGCTTCTAAATCATGCAAGAATTCCAATTCATCAAAATGTGATATCACTTTCCTTCAATTTCTTCCTCAAAAAATATCACAAGCACATATTCTTATAAAACACGAACTCAACTAAGCTTTTCATTAATCACATGTTTTTTTTTTTTTTTTAAATTTCAAATAAAATAATTTCTCACCACATAAAATATTTACCTTCTAAACATGCTATTCTCTTCACAATTTACAAAACAATTTGAATTTTGACACGATCGCCGAACTAGCAATAGCTTAGAGCAATACATGAGTTCAATCCTCATAATTTATCTAATTAATTTGGTTAAATAGAATGCAACCAATATTCAACTGATAAAATCATTAAAGAGACTATTATGGATTTCCTAGACCTAGTTTGTCTTAAGCCAATAGAAAAGTTATTTCATCAACTTATCACAATAAACTTTTTCTACATTTCAAGAATTTGAAAGTCATTTTAATTCTACCTAAATTCAATACATACAAAAGGATTCAATATATCTAGTTCACACTTCCATATATCATAATCAATTCTTCCAACCATTCTAAAAAACCTAATGGTGTTCAGTATATCAATCTTAGTATCTTCATTTGTAATAAAAATTAAATAATGGATTTAAAGCTCAAGCACATTTGTGTTACAAATCCCTATCCATTTAACTTTAATTACACATAATCACTTCTTAATCATGAATATCAGATTCCATCAAAATATTCTAACAAGAAGAATTACTTAGCTCATAGATATATTTTAGTATGGATTCCACACCCATACCTTACCTCATTACTTATCTCATAGATATATACTAGTTGGATTCCACATCTATACATTTTCTCATATATATATATACTAGTATGGATTCCGCACCCATACATTAGATCATAGATATATGCTAGTATGGATTCCACACCCATACATTTTCTCATAGATATATGCTAGTATGGATTCCACACCCATACATTAGCTTAATGAAAATATAACCTTCAAGTGTTCCTTCAAATGGCTTCCACAGCCCTTCATGCACCAGTCATTTAAGCCTCTTGTTTATTAGGAAGGTCATACCTCAACCTAGTAATTGAGTAATTTAAAGTTATTTGATGCCTAATGTCAACCCAAAATACACAAAATCATGTCAAAGAAATCAGAGAAATTTCATTCTTACTCATTAAGAATGTATTCCCAAATCATATTTTAACACATCTCATTAATACACATACATTACTCTTGAATCTACATTCACAGTTAAAAGTGACATCCTTCAAGGTAGATTTTAGTTAAGTTTCTTTTAGTGTAGTTACGAAAAGATTCAAGATTATCATGATGAACTCAATCATCAAGTTAATGGAATCTCAACCTTACACTTGTTACTCATTCCCAAAGCATACACACCAAGGTCATCATACTATAGTCCAAATTAAGCCAATATTCTTCTTGGTAGATATGATTTCATCAAGTAAAGATGGCTACTAAGCCCATATCACATTGAAAATGATGCACTAAAAATATATGAAACCATGCATTCACTCCACCTATCTCACTCATTGATTGAAAATCAAGTCATTCACATACTTGGGTTTAACCCAAACTTTCTCAAGCACATCCTTTCCCAGCATGTATTTAAGCATTTTAACATATTGTTGATAATATGTCTTAACAAAAATATAAAGGAATATCAGAAATATATATATATATATATATATATATTTCATGAGTTTCTAAATGACATAATGATAATAATATCCTCTATGCAACCAATATGCTTCCAAGTCAAGATATACAACAACTCAACATGCATGCAAAATCAACATTCATACATCATCAACCTACAAGTAAGCATGTTGGCCCATTAGGCCCTAGCGTTGTAACTTGGCTCTGATACCATATGTAAGGTCCCACCTTACCCACCATCAGTAAGATAGAGAAGTAGATGTCACATAATCACTAATACTCATTCCCACAAAAATCCTAAAGAATTAGTCACTGTAAAATTGTTTCCAACAACAAGCCCTTTTTTTTTTTTTGAAAGCTTTAGATAATACAAGAAACAACTGTCTTATTCACACTTCAGCAAATTATTAAATTCATTTTCACCATTGAAAATGATGCACTAAAAATATATGAAACCATGCATTCACTCCACCTATCTCACTCATTGATTGAAAATCAAGTCATTCACATACTTGGGTTTAACTCCAACTTTCTCAAGCACATCCTTTCCCAGCATGTCTTTAAGCATTTTAACATATTGTTGATAATGTGTCTTAACAAAAATATAAAGGAATATAAGGGAATTTTATTTTATTTTATTTCATGAGTCACTAAATGACATAATGATAATAATATCCTCTATGCAACCAATATGCTTCCAAGTCAAGATATACAAGAACTCAACTTGCATGCAAAATCAACATTCATACATCATCAAACTACAAATAAGCATGTTGGCCCATTAGGCCTAGTGTTGTAACTTGGCTCCGATACCATATGTAAGGTCCCACCTTACCTACCATAATTATTATAGAGAAATATTATATTAAATCAAAATGTGATATATTTATTTTATTTTATTTTATTTATTTTTTATTTTTTTATTTTATTATTATATAGAAGTTATTGGTGTCCTTTACACTACACCCTAAATTCTACCAACTTATCTTCAAAGCTACAAAGTTCAAGGTTTATCAAGATCCAAAAAAAAATACAACCATAATACTTGCTTCTCAAGACTAAAATCACCTTTAAAATATAAATTATTTAGTGGGATGAATAAATGTCAACCTTTATGAACCACAATTTACAATAAACTAATTGTTAATTCCGTTGTAATAAAATGTGTTCAAGAGTGACTAATAACATGCTTATGAATTATTTTCTTAAAAGGATAATTTAAATTATATAGAGTTGGCATCTCATAATTTAGGAATTCATATGTGAGCTGATATTACAACAAATTACTTACTGCAATTTTGAATTTTCAGCAAGACCCTTTAACTCAATGAGTTATTATACTAGAAATACCTTGACTGCAAATCTTAAATTAACTTAAGCCTTTTGTTTTATGGACGGTTCATAAACGTAATTAGATGCAACCATTGAACATTATGAAAACCAATTTACAAGCATGAAATGTACAGCCATTGAGGCATTTCGTCAAACACTTACAACCATTATCTCTTAAAGGTGTTTTCACAATAATTAGCTAACATGAATCCAAAGTTGCATGACTTCTTCTTCTTTTTTGTAAGTAGTGCCAATAATTGAACTTAAGATATTAGTAGACTATCAGCCATATTCATTGTTGAATCTATACCAATGAATATAAATATTTAGAAATTTCAAACATTGCTCACAATGTTGTAAGGTACAGCCATTAAGGAATTTTGACAAATAGTTGGCAGTCATAAAACAAGTTGCCATATGGTTATTTAAATTTTCAAATTATTAACCATTTATACTTTAAAAACAATTTCCAAGTGGTTAGCCTAAATCAGATTCATCACTCTAAATTATCAGGCAGCTCCAATATAAAAAGAACCAAACAGCAAGACAAAACAACAGGCGGTTCTACATGCAACAGCAAATCTGCAAAACAAAGCAGATTTGGGAATTGATGTCCGAAACCTTGATTTTTGGAATCAAACTTGGGGTGAAATGGCCTATAGGTATGGATACCCCCTGAAGTGGAGCTGGATCGCAACAGGGATGCCCAGAAATGCGATTTTTTTTAAAACAACAAAATTTATAGCCTAAATGTTTCATTTATGACTTTTGTCAAACATATGGAATGAAAACTTACAACTACACCTCTACATGAGGAAAAACAACCCAGATTTATGCTACTAATATATGCTCATTGAAATCACACATTTCTAAATCCACCATATGAGTTCTTGAAACATTTTACCACCCACAAGCTAATTCATTTGACATGAGTGACAAGTTTTTTTGCACCAATTGCTACAATTTAAAAAAAACACATGGAAGCCCTGAATGCTACAGCCATTAAGGCTTTCTATCAAAATTCTGATAGTACTATTACAACAACTTGAATAACAAAACATTGAAGAATATGAAACATAAGCCATAACTAAAATTTATCTCCAACTTACCTCAAGCATTTGACCTTCCAAACTATACTTTAGTTGCCATTATATTTGCATTTTCTTTTAAGGGTTGATTCTGCAATTCCTCCAAGCATATTTTGGGTACATGTCCATTTTCTTACTTCTGATGTAAGCTGCAAGTTAGCACTTATTTGTGCATAAATAAATTTATAACATTACTCATTCACAGATTTTGTCAAACACTTTGCAAACTATCCTAAAACCATTTATAAAACATGCATCTATTAATTACTTGAAACAGGACCATAAATCATGAAATACTTACCCAAGTCCTTTGGAATTTATTTATTGAAATTACCTTCAACAATATTTGGCTTTCCTTTCTCAAATGCTACAATACCAATATTAGTACCATAAACTATACCAATAATAACTCCAATATTGAGATCTAAACATCCATACATATAGATTGATCTAGTCTTCATTTTTAACTAATCAATAATATTTTAGATAACATAAGCCTAAACCAAAACTAGATGCTTACAACAAATTAAAGGTCTACCTTTTATTTTATGCTAAATCTATACTATAATTTTAGGACAATGGAAATTATACCTGAAGAGATATTCAGCTCCAATCGTTGAGAATATGATCCACCTTCGATCCCTTAACCAACTCATTTGAACCATCCGATTTTCCACCCAACCATATCCAGGGAGAACTCCTCCCCCTGGAACCCCCGAGCTGTAAAAGCTCACAACCAGTACCAAAATACAGCAATAGAGAGAGAGAGATGCAAGGAAAACTAATGAAGATAGTTTTCACTTCCTCTAAATACCACTCATGTTCAACCTCAATAGATACTTAGTAGATTAGTAATAAATTCAGATTTTTTTTTTTGGAAGTAATTGGATACTCTCCATATCTCTCCCTTTCACAATATTCCTCAAGTCTCTTCCACTCTTGGCATTACCCCCTCTCCCCCAAAATGAGAATACATGAGACTCATATATAGGAGGAGCAACAAATTCATGTCATAAAGGAGGATTAATATGCATGCATTGTATTCCCTTTAGAGGAGTGTAACTTATGCCATTAAGGAGAGGTATGCATGCCTTATTTAAGGAGAGTGTAACATATGCATTAAAGTGAGTGTAAGAGGAATATTTTATGACACACATTTAATGAGTGTAAGAATATTTTATGACATATATTTAATGAGTGTAAGAGGAATATGCCATTCCTTGATGAGTGCATAAAAGAGAGTGTAATGTAATATTTAAAATAGAGAGAGTTACATAGAGCCATGAGAGTCATGAAGGAGAGAGGTGTGAAGTGATTGAGGAGATATAATTTCCTTTTAATAATAATATCGTAGTCTCATAAAAGATAATAATAATAGTAATAATATTAATAATATTGAGGATTAAGTCGAGATTGAACTATTACAATTGATTAATCATAATTTAAGTGATTTTCCTTCAAGTATACTTGTTTACCCATTGATTGGAGGTGATTTACTATTTTTGGAAAGTCATACTTGAAATGGTAGACATGACTTTCTATTTTTAGAAAGTCACTCCAAAATTGTTAGGAATTAGATTATTAAGGAAATTCATCTACGAGTTGCCCATGAGTGGTATTTTTCTTCCGTATAATAGGGATTCCGCACCCCTATTGTATGCATCTTCATGCCTTAGTAGATTGAGGACTCCGCGCCCTGATCTACTCTAAAGATCCCACACCTTGATCTTTTTAAATATTCAGGACTCCGCGCCCCAAACATTTCCTTATATATTCAAGACTCCACGTCTTTATATTTCATGGATTTAGGACTCCGTGTCCTAATCCTTTTATCATATATCCAAGACTCCACGTCTTTATATTTCATGGATTTAGGACTCCGCGCCCTAATTTCCATGGCTTCTCATCTATTCTGCTTTGAAACTCCACGTTTCACCTTAAGGTACTGATTGTGAGCTTATACCCATCTGATGGTTCGTTGGTAAGGTCTTCTTCCAAGACTTGCACACATCACAATCTCAATGATCAAATCAATCAAATGAATTTCATAATTAACTTATTCAAATTTTACCAAATATTGTGCATGACTTCCACAGTCATTTTCGTTTTGGAGAAATGACTTCCACAGTCATTTATAACTTGAGCATCCCTGTTGGCAATGACCAAGTCCCCTACCACATCATGCTTAGTACGAGATTATGCACATATAATCATACAAATCATGTATCATCCATAAATCATAATTAACCATATGTTCCACATAACCATGATCGTCCATGGATCTGTGTCTCAATTCTAAATCACCATTCACATCGTACACCTATGTCCAAAATAGGATACCAAAAGAGAAAACATCGCTAATATTCTCTTAACCAAAATCAATCCTTGTGCACGCAACCATAGATATTATCATAAGCACACAACAACCAAGTGACCCAAACCAGGTCATAGCATATAAGCATGTACATAAGTCTTTCATACATAATATTATATCAAAATCACCATCTCTAAGTGTCATCAAAGCTATCTCACTAATAAGTGACACTACATACTCCCCCTCTTGGGCTAAACTTGGCCCGAAGTTTTTCCTACGGTCATAAGATACTTAGTTCTTTTAGATTCTCCTATCAATAAGTTGTTAACCTTATGTATTTGATATATATATATATATATATATATATATTTTTCTTCATGCCAATCCATAGTTTGGAAGCAACTCCATGAAAACTAAACATACCATTCTTAATCAAGTAGAAAATATATCCACGCCATATTAGACATGTGTTGATATAAAATACCAAATATTTCTATATCAAAACTAGCCATACAATTTATAGTACCATATAAAAATACTATTGTATGTAATTGATATGATATCTACTTAATTTATCTATAATAATTTGATATTCTACATGTTTTTCTTTCTCATAGTCTATATGAATCCTACATGTGTCATCTTCAAGGTTCTATAGTATGTTGAGCTTGCCAAGCTATAAATAGAACACACATTGGTTGTATACACAACAATGATGGTCCATCCCATATCACAATCAAACTTGCATACAATAAGCATAAAATCATCCACATACAATTGTTAGTGAAATTACACAACAAAACATGATGTTATATATAAAACTCACTCTTACATGCCACTTGATTTATGTATTCTCAATCCAACTTTCCCCTTTTCATTCCATAAGACAGCCTTGCAATCAAAATATTTAGGATCTATCCGTAGGTTTTTTTTTTCTTTTTTCTTTTTTTACTAAACGTTTACTCTTTAGGAAAAATCACAATTTGAGGTTCAAGGCACCATTTTTGTTTTTTTGTTTTTTTTTTAAACTAACAACCTAAGGTTAAATACAGTCCTCATTGACCCACTTATGTATTATAGATCATTCCTTTAGTTTGCATAATCTTCATTATTATTCACTTCTCTAACTTGAGAATCAATTATGAAATGAATTAGTTAGAAGATCTTCATTCTAAAAGTAGATTAATGATATATTTTTGAAAGTGGCTTGTAATCAAGAACAACTCTCACAATTATGAAAATATGGTAACCTCGATAACTTTATGTCAATTTGTTTTCCAACTATGAAATCAGCCATGATTTATATTTAGTAATTATTCCTTACTATTAATACATACACAACAACAAACTATGAAAACCGTACATTTCTCAAAATGTGATGAATCTTGTTAAATTTACATAAGATTTAGACTATCACAAGGGAATTTCTAGCCTAAAGTTAGACCCTTTTTTTTTTCTTAAGGATAATTACCACCCTCTCAAATTATTACAACATTTTGTAGGACTAATAAATACTCAAACAACTATACATCCCAACAAAAAAAAATTCTTAAATCCAACGATCTCTTCCATTCCACAAACAATACACTCATCTTAGGCTTCTAAATCATGCAAGAATTCCAATTCATCAAAATGTGATATCACTCTCCTTCAATTTCTTCCTCAAAAAATATCACAAGCAGATATTCTTGTAAAACAAGAACTCAACTAAGCTTTTCATTAATCACATGTTTTTTTTTTCTTTAATTTCAAATCAAACAAGTTCTCACCACATAAAATATTTACCTTCTAAACATGCTATTTTCTTCACAATTTATAAACAATTTGAATTTTGACACGATCACTGAACTAGCAATAGCTTAGAGCAATACATGAGTTCAATCCTCATAATTTATCTAATTAATTTGGTTAAATAGAATGCAACCAATATTCAACTGATAAAATCATTAAAGAGACTATTATGGCTTTCCTAGACCTAGTTTGTCTTAAGCCAATAGAAAAGTTATTTCATCAACTTATCACAATAAAATTTTTCTACATTTCAAGAATTTGAAAGTCATTTTAATTCTACCTAAATTCAATACATACAAAAGGATTCAATATATCTAGTTCACACTTCCATATATCAAAATCAATTCTTCCAAACATTCTAAACCACCTAATGGTGTTCAGTATATTTATTTTATCAACCCCTTCCTTTATTAGTTGTTTCACCCCATTCATCCACACCTACAACTGGTACACAGATTCACACTACTCAAGGAGCAGTCAATCAAGGCATAAACATGGCAGCCCTTGCTTTCTTGATGAACAGATATGCACCACTAAATCTTCCTCAACCAATGAATGCAATGCCTCAAGAATATCTTAAGTTGCTTCCTAGATTTACTGGTGAAGATGAAATAACTGCAGAACAACACTTGCCTTTGTTTTGCACCTTTGCCGAAAATTTCAATGTAGAACACCTTGATGTGGTAATGATACTTTTTTGGCAGTCTCTAAATGGAGAGGCAAGAAAATGGTTTAAAGGATTACCAAATGGCTCAATAAATGATTGGGATGAGTTAGAAAGACAATTCATCCAAAGATGGGGTGAAAAGAGAGACCATGGTTATTATTTGACAGAGTTTAATGCCATTAAGAAAAAACCAGAGGAAAATATGAGTGATTTCATTAAGAGATTCAATAAGTTGTACAATAGTTTGCCTGCAGAAATGAAACCTCCTCCTATTGGAGCAAGATTTGTTTTTGCTGGGGAATTTGTATCAGATTTTAGTTTTACTTTGAGGGATAGAAGGTCCCCTACTCTTGAACAGATCCAAAATGATGCCTTAGAAATTGAAGCAAATATGACTGCTGCTGGGAAGGCCCAAGGAAAGCAGTCAGTTCAAGATAAAGGAAAAGCTAAAGAAGATTCAATATAAGATCAAAGGATTGATGACATGACCAAGGTCATTAAAAATTTATCAAACAAATTAGTAAAGTTGGAATTGGATAACAAGAAACCTACACAGCAAAACAGAGGAGTTTTTAATCCCCAATTTAGAAAGCAACCACTGCAGATTCTGCAGAGGGAAAGAAGAGATTAGGATCAAGTTCAAGCACCCTTATATATAGAAGCAACTCCTTCCCAGTCTGCTGATGATGATCAGAAAGGAGATGAAGAGCAAATTTCTTCCATATACATGGAAGATAGTGCATAAGAAGAATGTGAAAGAGAATGTGAATAAGAATGCAAAGAAGCTGACATTTCATTTGATCAGGAAGAGATGGATGACTATTGTAAACAATTTACTGATTTTATGCAAGCTGAATTGCATAAAAAATATGAATTGAGATCTAAAAAGAGGTTGAGAATTCAGGATGATGAAGAAACAGAATCAGATTCATTCCATTCTCCAATGGCGACTCCACAACAGAAAAATTCAATAAAACAATCAGACAAGGGAAAGCAACCCATGAATCCTGTAGAAGAAAAGGACAAGCAGCAAACTGAGGCTTCCCAAGTCAAATCTAATGACTCTAATATTTTGGAGAAGATTGTTACTGTTCCTGAGCAACATGCAAATCCAAACAAAAATCAAGAAGAACCTGAAAATTTGACAAAACAAAATCAAACTTTCAGTTTGTTGAAAGAGTTAGAAAAAGTTAAAATACAAGTACCTCTTCTTGAGTTGGCTAAAACACTTGGTTATAAGAAAGAAATTGCATAATTTATTAATCTATCTCAGTCTAATGAGGTGGGTGATATTGTGAATTTGCAAGAAGAGAAGCCAGTGGTTACTTTTGGGCCTCATGTTGAAGAGGTAGATTCCTCTGTTCCACCTTTTTATATATCATTTCTGTTGCATGATTTCATTTTACATAATTGTATGCTAGATTCTGGTGCATCACATAATCTTATGCCATTGTCCATGATGAATGAGCTAAAGTTACAAATCACTAAGCCGTATAGAGACCTTTATTCCTTTGATTCAAAAAGGGTGAAGTGTGTAGGTCTTATCAAAGACATGTTTGTTTCCTTAGCTCAAATTCCAGCCAAGATTATTATGATGGATGTTGTAGTGGCAGATATTCCGGCCAGATTTGGTATGTTTTTGTCTAGATCCTGGGGAGAAACACTTGGAGGTGTCTTGAAATTGAATTTTACATATGCCATCATTCCTGTTTTTAATGGGGAGGAAAGGAGGTTATACAGAGAAACTAGATTTCTGAAAATTGCCACCAAGAAAGATGCAGGTAATTCCCCCATTTATGGCCAAGAGAAGGAAGATCTTTCTTTTTTCATGTTGCATGAAGATGCAAAATTTTCTGAAGATTCAAAAGAACAACTCTTTTCAGCCAATATACACAAGGAGCTTCATTCAAATAAAATTTGGAAGTTTTATTTTGATGGTGCATTTTCTAAAGAAGGCACTGGAGCTAGATTCATATTTATATCTCCTGAAGGTAACCTTTCACCTTTTTCCTTTAAATTGGAATTTGAATCTACTAATAATGTGGCAGAGCACGAAGCATTGATTTTAAGCCTGCAAATAGCCAAACAAATGGGAATTCAATCTATTTATGTTTTTGGTGATTCTGGATTAATAATCAAACAGATTAAGAATTGGTGTCAAACTAAACATCCCATATTGAGGTCCTATAGAAATGAGGTGTCGGATCTAGTTGAAAATTATTTTGAAGCCTTTAATCTTCAGTTTATTCCAAGAGAAGAGAACAGAATGACAGATTCATTGGTAGTTGCAGCGAGTACATTTAAGCCACCAATTAATCCAAGGTTGAGATATGAAATTGAGTTGAGACACAAGCCTTCAATCCCTGATAATATAAAGCATTGGCAGGTTTTTGAGGATGATGACCAGATTAATAAATTTTTAACAATGATTGGAAATTTTGAAGATAGTCAAATTGATTTAGAAGTTGACGAAAGTAATCAAAGTGATATGTCTAGAAACCTGAAGCAAACAATTGGTGATTAGAAGATAATTCAATTGAAAGATAATATTTTTCCCAGAGGTTTGGTGCCTCTTGAGATATTTTTTGATTCTAATAATGTGGCAAAGAATCAGAAAAAGGTATCTCAAGATGGAGAAATGGAGGATTGTAATTTAGGAACTCAGCATGAGCCTAAAATAGTCAAGTTGTTTAAAGGATTTCCTAAGGAATATAAAGAAAGGTATATAGATCTTTTCAAACAATTCATGGATGTGTTTGCATGGTCATATGAAGATTTAAAGACTTATGATCTAGATGTTATTAAGCACAAAATACCACTGAAAGATGGAGTTAAGCCTCATAGACAGAAGCTCGGACAAATTAATCCACTATTACTTGCCCCAATTGAAAAAGAAGTAAATTTTGCAAGAAAAAATCATAGTTCCACTTAGATATTCAGATTGGGTTTCCAATCTGGTACCTGTCAGGAAGAAAAATGGAGAAATAAGATTATGTGTGGATTTCAAAAATTTGAACAGAGCTTCCCTAAAAGATAATTATCCTTTGCCAAATATAGATTTTGTTCTGCAGAAAGTGACTGGAGCTTACAAATTGTCCATGGTTGATGGTTTTTCTGGATATAATCAAGTAGTTGTGGAGAAGGAAGATCAGAAGAAAACTACTTTCACTACACCTTGGGGAAATTTCATGTATGCTAAGATGCCATTCGGTCTCATGAATGCAGGAGCTACTTTCCAAAGGGAAATGGATATTGCTTTTGTGGGTGACAACTTTGTAGTCATTTATCTTGATGATGTTACTATTTTTTCAGGTTCTGATAATGAGCACTTAGAGCACCTACAGAAAGCTTTCTTGAAGTGCAGAAAATTTGGGTTATCATTGAATCCTAAGAAATCCTTATTTGCTCTAGAAGAAGGAAAGTTGTTGGGTCATATAGTTTCAAATCAAGGTGTGAAAATTGATCCCGCAAGGGTTGAGGCTATACAAACATTTCCACTGCCAAGAAGTAAAAAAGATATCCAAAGGTTTCTAGGGAAAATTAATTTTCTGAGAAGATTTGTTCCAAATTATGCAGAGATTGTCAGGAAAATAACAGATATGTTGAAAATAACGTTGAAGTGAAATGGGACAAGGATGCAAGAGAATCCTTTGGAAAAATTAAAGAAGCTCTCCAAGAATCTCCAGTTTTGATCAGTCCAGATTACTTGAAGCCTTTCCAAATATTCTCATTTGCATCATCCTCTACTATTGTTGCTGTGTTATTACAGAAAAATGAAGAAGGAAGTGAGCAACCTGTAGCCTTTTTCAGTAAAGTCCTCAGAGATGCAGAGCTTAAGTATAATATTCTGGAGAAGCAGGTATATGCTTTAGTTAAATCATTAAAAGCTTTCAAGACTTATGTACTTCATTCTCAAATAATGGCATATGTGTCTAATTTTGTTGTAAAAGATGTACTAGTACAGAGTAATGTGGAGGGAAAGAGAGGCAAATGGATATCCAAAATCCAAGAATATGATTTGGACATCAAGCCTACTAAGTTATTCAAAGGACAGGGACTAGCTAAATTGCTGACATAATCTAATTTCCAAGCTTTGGGAATTAACTTGCTTGCACCTCTAGATAAAGTAGCTGAGAAAAATGATCAGGTTAAGTCAAAGTCAGCGATCAAATACAAATTTATTTGCTCAGGCTGGTATAAAGACATTATCCACTATTTGTGTTTCCTTTCTTGACCTCCCTCAATCAATAGAGATAAGTACCGAGCTCTGAAACTTAAAGCTCAGCCTTATGTTATAATTGATGCAAAACTGTATTGGAAAGATCCTGTTGGTGTCTTCCTGTTATGTTTGACAGAAGAAGAAATAATGGAAGTTATCACAGAATACCATGAATGCATGTGTGGAGTTCATTATAGCTGGAAATTAACTACTCATAAGATTCTTAAATCAGGTTTCTATTGGCCTTCTTTATTTACTGATGTATACAGAATTGTTAGAAGTTGTCAGAAATGCCAATTGTTTACAGAAAAGAAAAGGTTAGCTCCTTTACCTCTTCTTCCTGTTTTCATTGAAGAACCATTCAGGAAATGGGGGTTGGATTTCATTGGGGAGATTAATCCACCATCAAGTGGGAAGTTTAAGTGGATTACAACTGCCACAGATTATTTTACAAAATGGGTAGAGGAAATTCCTACCAGAAAAGCAAATGATTTGGTAGTAATGAAGTTTTAGAAGAGAATATTTTCAGCAAGTTTGGATGTCCAGTGAAGATTGTAACAGACAATGCTCAGGTATTCAACTCAGTTAGATTCATAAATTTTTGTCAAAATTATAGTGTGATATTGTCTCATTCCGCAGCATATCACCCACAAGGAAATGGATTAGCAGAATCATCTAACAAGACATTGGTGAAGATCTTGAAGAAAACAATCAATGAAAACCAGAAAAATTGGGACCCAAAGCTGATTTTTGCTCTCTAGGCAATGAGAATGACTACTAGAAGATCCACTGGTAAGTCGCCATATGAATTAGTATATGGCACTCAAGCTTTTTTTCCCACTCAGCTAGCAAGACCAGTTATTTATTTTCTTCAAAAGGATCAAGAGGAGCCTAATGCATTGATAAGAAGATTGCATAAGGTAATAGAATTGAGTGAAAGTAAAAATAAAGTCAGAGACAATTTGGTCACATATCAGGAAAAAATGAAGTCTATTTTTGACAGGAAGGCAAAGGAGATCATGTTTCAAACTGGAGATCTGGTATTAAGATGGGATACCAGAAGAGAGGAGAAAGGTAAACATGGCAAGTTTGATCCTTTATGGTATGGACCTTACAAAATCATTGAAGCTAGATCAAATAACACTTTCATGTTGGAAAATCTTGATGGAGAAGCAGTAGAGCTTCCTGTGAATGGGCAGTATTTGAAACACTATTTCCAACACTGAAGCAGCCAGTTCATCATTGTATATATTCAATTTTCCCTCATTGTATATTTCTCATCAATCAATTTTTGACTCCATGCCCGAGGTGAAGGCACTGATCTGCAAGTTCTTAGTGTTTCATGGTAAAAACATTATCCCCGGGTGAAGCCAGATGTTGTGGATCATTCGCATATCTGAAGGCACTGATCTACAGGTTCTTAGTATTTCGTGGCAAAAACACTATCCCCAGGTGGAGCCAGATGTTGTGGATCATTTGCATATCCTTTTATTTTCAATTCTTGAAAATATAAAAAATTAGAAAATTGTTGAAAATATGTTAAAGTATTAAAATTATTATACTTCAGCATAAAAAACATTTATGTTGATATATTGGAGTTAAAAGTTTAAACAATTTAAACTTTATGAAAGTCGGTTCCGCATTTATGTTTAAAGATCGATCAATTTGTTGGGAAGAAAGCATTGATGGTTTAAATTCTTATAAAAAATCCCAACCCGCGGGCACAACCAGCGCACGAGATAATAAGATGAGTGCCTTCGCAATTGACTGGGTTGACTGCGAGGACAACAGAGATGAACGGTGGAGATTGAGTGTGGGGGCACCAGCCAAAATTTTCCTCCGTACCTCGAGACCCCTCGCAGTGACATAGGGCGCTGAGTTGTTCACAAATGTCTTCCACGTCGGGTGAAATCAACGACTAATTGGCGCATCATGTCAGCGTTAAATTTTAAGGCCGCGCCACCTATTTAAACAAAATTCGCATTGTTTTTCAAATCATTTGTGATTATTTTGTGTTGCATCCTGTTTTAGTTTTCTGTCACCCTAGTAAAATTGACCACCCTGTGAGTTGTTCTTTGCAATAATTTTCAGTCATTGCTAAGCGTTCATCCTTGTCATGTTCTGCTATTCATATCCCTCTCATGGACACCGAGGGGGATATTCAAGATACCCTTTGTTCTATAATTCATCTTCCATTTTATTAGCAAGTCATCCTGAATGACAAAGCCTCCCCTGTTTATACTACCATGGTCAAGTATGGAGTGCTTTCTGCATGTATCCCAAAGACCCACATTTTTCCTGAATTTATCTATTGGTTAGTGTCAGTCATGTACCCTGGGAAGTGTTTTGTTATGAATTGTCGGGGAGAGAATGTTATGTAAGTTTCTACCCAGCTAATCCACCAAGCCCTTTGCTATCCTGATTCATAGTCATTCGTTCAGTTCTCCGAGGATTCTCTGGTAACCTATTATGATAATCTTGCAGGTGAAGAGTTTAATCTGTTCATATACTTTTTGAAGCCAAACACGAAGCAATTTCAGCCAAAAAACAAAGAGTTTTCTATGGAGAGTTTTGATGCATAAATTCGACCAGTATTAAGCAGCATTGTGAAAATTATGGGCAAAGATGATGACAGTACAGTGGATAAATCAGTCTTGGGGATGTTTGCCATGATGACGAAGCCAGGAATAGTGCTGGATATTCCATCATATTAGAAGGAAGCAGTTAATTCACAACAAATGAGCCTTTCATTAACAGATTCTTTTAAATTTCCTTCATTGATTGTCTACTTGTTCTTATATCAAAATGTGGAAGAGTTCATGCATCTAGGTCTGAATATTATGGATATAAACAAGAAAAGGAAATCAGTAGTATCCTGGATAGATGTAGTAAGAAGAGAGTGAAATGAAGTTGGATTGTTTGATTTTTCCAGTTATTTCATGTCAGTTGCATATAAAATCTTGAATGGAGTTCCTCCTCCCTGTTTTTCACCTAAAGCTCAGGAATGTTTGCATTTAGGAGTAAATTGAAAATTTGGAGTTTCGTTTGTTTTTGAGGATTATTCTGAAATTAGTCTATATGGAGCAAGTATTGAGCCTTATAGACTTCCAACGTTTGTACCTATGAGGCTATTTGCCTTGGAATTTATTCGACAAAGCCTAAATGTTGATGAGGTTCACTTTGTGCCCTTGAAAAAGGGGCATATGTACAAACTACCCATGACTGTAGGGCCTTTCATAGTCAATATGAGACAGGCATTTGAGGAGGTTACTAAAATGTTAGATGAGATGCATATGCTGTTAGGGGAAAGTTGGGCTTGTGGCCCTCATAGTGTAATTTTGAATAGAAGAATTGAGAATGGGTATTCATCTTTCATTCATGAAATCAGACCAGATTTGAAGAAGATAGCAAGTAAAGGTGTGATGAGTCCAGCAGGTTCAAAAATTCAAACTCCCATCATATCAGATAAATCAAACAAAAGAATCAAAGAAACGGTGATTGATTTAGATGATGAGGAGCAGGGAGCTGAGAAGAGGACAAATTTTATTGAAGAATCTACATCTAACCCACTTGGTTTTTCTTTACATTTGGGAGAAGAACAAAATGTTCCTGCTTCACCCAGGAGTCATGAAATCTCTCATGAAAAATAAAAAATATGTTTACACAAATTGAAGAAAGGAATCAGAAGATGAAGAGCAGCATGGAGGCCCAAGCTGAATATCAAGTTGCTCCAGATCAAACAAGACTTTTGACTGTCATGGATCTTGAGAAAGATCAATTTAGAATTTCCCTGTCACATCCTACAGACATGTCAATAGGTTCTTCTAACAATTTCAATACTGTAAATGTGACTGTAGATGTGAAGAAGATTCCCCTGATGGATAAGATGAATTTACATATGCAAACTAGTCAGTTGATTGTGAATGACCTGACAAATACCAAAGCAATGGCAATGAAGGAAATTAATAGAGCTATTTGGGCTAGAAGGTTCATTGACTTTATTAATTCTAAAATAGATCAGGAATTAGAAGAGAATGACATTAAGGACAGGACCTTATATGCAGTAGAGATCAATAAGATGATTGCCAGAAATCACCACATAAAAGCTACAGAAAAGAAACTAATGGAAATAAAAGAAACAATACGTTATTTTGATAAGTTATTTGACAAATTAACAAGAATAGGTCTGCCATCATGTTGGGGAAATGAAGGAAATATTTTTCCATGGGATTCTTATGAAAAATTTCTAGTTATGACAAAAAGTAAAGTTGATAACAGGCATGAAAAAACTCAGGTGCTTAAAGGGGAAACAATGATCAACTTTCTGCAGAAACATTTTCAGCTACTGTGGTTGGTAAAAACTCTTTTCACAGAAAGACCATCCTATAATCGAATTACTGCATTCAGAATGGAGTATCACAATCTAACACATTCGCCCAGGACAAAGGTAGAGATATGGAAAAAGTGTAGAGCTTGGACAATAGACTTGCTAAAAGGGTTTTCAGCATCAAAGAAAGACAAATCAGCTGACCAAGGAAATGCAGCAGCATCATCAGCAATTCCTATAGATTAGGATGTATATTTTTACATTATATTACTTTTTCAAAGACAATGTAATTGTAATAAGACATTTTCAAGGCATGTAATAGACAACCTCCGAAGTCCTAAGTAGCTGTGGTAGTTAGGATTGGTTACGATAGTTCCAAACTGCTTTTTACTGTATTTAATGTAATTTTCAAGAGGAAGAAAGGTTCCGAGTTTTGGGACCTTCAGACTATTATTTTGTACTCAGAGATTTCAATGATTAATGAATCAGTAAACAAGTTCCTGGCATCTGTTTATGTTGATATGTATCTAAGTTTACATTCTATGTTTTCTTTCTTTGAATAAGACAAAGTAATGAGCATTAGGTCTCTTTTTACCTATATAAGAAAGAGTTAAAATCCTTAATTGGCACTCCTTTGTTTTAACTATTTCCTTCATAAATTCTTCAAAAGTTTGAGATGATATATTCTGTGTGACAACATATCAGTTTTGGCTTCTTTAATTCATTTTCTTCTGGCCATTTCATTCAACATCAGCAAATGGTAGCATTGTGAGACATTCATTGTGTTTGATATCTAAGGGTTTAATTGTAAATACTTGAAGGTGATTAAAACAGAGACAGATATTTTCGTGACATAATCATATAAATGTCTTAAGCACTGATTCCTTATCACAGCTAATGGATTGTCTCTTAAGGTACAATGATATCCATGGCACCTTTGAGGGACCAAGGCGGGAGCATGCATTATTACTTAGCAACTTGGAAAAACACACAATTTCAAATCTATCCACACTGGCAACAAAATTCAATATAACATCACCTCTGAGTTTCCAGAAGCTCGACAAAAAGTGACAAAGAGCAAAAAATAAGTCATGCTTTGATGTAATAGGTTCAGTTCTGTAGCAATTTCCAGGGATCTATGGGTACATCTCATAAATTCCAGCCTGTATAGTTGGCTCAAGACTACCAACATTGTTAATAGTTTTGATATCATGTTGATTCTTTGGTGTTAGCTCAACAGAAGAGTCTGCCATGTCACTATATTGAAAAATTTTGTGAATATTCACAGGATACTGTTGTTGCTTGTTTATTAATTCAGTATTAATTTGGGACTTCACTTCTGCAAAATTTCTTTTCGTAGTTTTATCAGTAGGTAATCCAAACATCACTCTAAATATATCAGTTGCTGTGAAAATCATCTCCTTGTTTGTGTCCTTGGGATTTATCTTTCTACTTTCACAACCAAAAATATTACCACTGACATGAGAAAGCATTTATCTAATCACTTTTTTCTTTGGACTTAATTTGTGTCTCCCTTTTGCAAGCTCTTTGCACATCCTTTGTTCCTTTTGTAGACTTAGGCCCCCTCCTTCTACGTGGATTTCTTCCAAAAAGGTTAGATGGAATCTCAGAGCCAAAGTCTACATATAGACCCTTTCAAAGACAACTCACTTATGTAGTATGCATCTGGTTGCAATTTTTCTAAATCAATACAACTCTACCAATTCCGATGAAAAAAAGCATCTCGTGAAGCTACTCATCACACATCCATGATTCAATAGCTAAATATATGAACTTGGTTCATTTGAATGAGTTACGTTGTATGTAATTAGTAAAAATTTAACAGTGACTCCGCTTAACCATCACTGCAATATTCAACTGTGACTTTTTTTTGTAACATCTTTCCAATCTGTGACAAATTAAATTTAAAAACCTGGTTCCAAAATCTCATATTTGTACAACTATATGCAAAGTTATGATTACATAAAATGGCACCAAGAATTTTGAAATAAATCACATCATATTATTACAAAAAATATAATGTTCAATATTATTTCAGCCAACCTTACACCACTCCTTGATCCCAATTTCATTTGCTGAATTTTCACTTGTGACCGCTAAGAAAACGAAGAATGTGGCTAGGAAAGTTATCTTTCCTTACCATTATAGAGCTAAAATAATTTACTTTTTTCAATGCCATCTATACAAACATGTCATATCTGTATTGGTGAACTTGTAAGTATAAATTCATGCAACAATATTTGCATCAGTATGCCACAGAAAGGACATAAAGGTTTTGGACATCCACATAGAAGAAAGTGCTCAGATAAATATTTAACTTCTTGCAATGATGGTAGATAGAAGAAAATATCAAGGGCTTGTTTGAGAGCCCATATCTCACAAAAAATGCAAGACCATAGAGAAATAATAGGACGAACCTGCATGGAAACTGCACAACCCTAGAGTTTGTGATTTTGGCTGCCTGAATCACAACGCCTGGCTTGACAGTAGGCAAGTTCAGGAGATTTAAATTGCACAAGTAAAATGCTCTGAGGCAACATATTCACTGATGAAGGAAACTCTTCCAGATGAGACATAGAATCAACAATTTTTTAGACAGGTAAACCTTTTGTGGATATAATGACACTAGTAACATAATTTCTATTAGATGAGGCAAGATTATAGTAAGCATGGAGGAAAAGAGTTTGTAATTTGTGATGTTAAAAAAACATCAAAAGCGTCCATGATACAGTGATAAATGGGAATACTCAACAGAGTAGATTGAAGGTTCAAACTGATGATCAAGGAAACATAAAAGTACATATATTTTGTGCCTCAGACTTCTAATATATGCGTGAACACAATTCGTGTGCATCCTTGACACTAATTCAAAGAACCATGGCATCCAAAACCACACTTGAAGAAAACAAAGAAAATAATAACTTTCTCTATAAAAGGAGTTCATATACACTCGAGGCCTTACCTCTTTCGCCCAAACTCTGGGATCTTTCCTGAAAGTTGCGTAAGAGTTTCAGGTACTTTGGCACTATTCAAAGAAACCCATTTTGCTATTTGTGGAGCTCCTAATGGCACTCAAGCTATTTTTACTAGATGACAATCTAGCTGCACATCAGAAGCACGACATGATACAGTTTCCAGAGTAAACTATACAAGCCGTTATCTAAGCTCATGCTCACTGCTCTGTAATAATTTGGTCCTTCCCTTCAACAGCTCACACCTATCAATACTTTCTTTCTTCTCGATCTCACATAGACCAGAACTTAGAGACTCTGTCTTGATGCCTGATAGTAGTAAACACCTTAAGATAATGAGTAGTAGATGAATGCGGTGACAAATTTCCTTCGATAGTAATATTCGTAAATGAATTACACACCTTTCCAAAGCACACACCTGACGACTCCCTAAGAACCAACTAGACAACCATTTGGAGAGTATTTTCAAACAAATTTAATGTTAGAACCTTTAGAGCCAACAGTGCCATTAGAACATCCCAAAGAACTAGTGGATTTGACACATCCTCGAAATGATTCAGAGACCATAGCACATTTGAATCCCAACAAACAACATCCTTCTCTGGAAATACACCATGCATTTCAGACCTACACTTTGATAATTTTCTTCGAGATGATTTAAACTGCTGACTGCCTATCCAGAGAAACTGTGCAACTGCCTTCTAGGACCTAAGTGCAAGCCAAGCCCAAAACTGTGTCAAGAGGGAGATCATTACATTCATCTTATGGGATAATAGTAGCAGATCTATTCATCCACTATCTCCTACAACCAATTGGAAAATGGAACCAGCAGCATTTAAATTAACATCTTAGAGGCTTCATTCAACATTGTATCTTCTAAGACGACTATTAGTGTTAGTCATCAATATTTTCTATTTTGTTAGTGACTAGTTCGCACAACCAAGTTTTCTAGTGATCCAAAAATTTGTCACATTTGCCCGGTGGAAAACACCATAAATTTTTCGCTCTCCTACCTTTTGACCCGCCCATGAAAAAGATGAAACCCCCATTTTCAAATCCTACCTAGCCTAAGCCATACTAGCCTGCCCCCATACTAGCCTACCCACTAGCTCCAAAGAGACGATCCAAATCTGTTCAAAAAACTATCCCCTAAGTTAGGAAGTGGCGCTTTAAGGCATTTTACCCTTGGCAACCATCAAAGGGCCAGAAAACCTCCATCTGCTACAGACCAGTCATAACAGACCTCCCACTCTACTAATGAAGTTAGTCACAGCCCTAAGTCGTGCCACTTACACGCCCCTAAGTCTCAGCAATGCATAGACCACAATCTCAAGCTGATTTTAGGTGTTTTACACTGTTTATGGATTTTTACAAGCACAAGAAACATGTCTACATCTCAGAAGAAAAATATTGGCTCCACATGAGAAGACAGCTGCTTCTCAAATATGATCATGAGCCTAAGATGCATCTGCAAGGCAAATAATTACTCATCAAGATCTTGCAGCTTCATTCAGCCTGAAAACACAGTAGAAGAAAGACATCGCTGTCAAACAGACTTGTAATTTATCATGGCTGAGAACCTCCTTCATTTATAAGCAGAGGGTTAAGGCGCCTCCTTCAACTACAAGTAGAGGTCGATGGCCAATGTTTGACTTCGAGAGTGGCAAACTGAATGTAAGACATATTTGTTTTAAATGAACAGTGAGACAGTAACTAAAGTTTCTAAGGGAAAGTGATGATTAAAAGTAGAGTTTTTAGGTCTTATGTCCAAAAAAAGGAAGATCAATTGAAGTTTCAGGCATTATCATCATGACACTACAAGAAGAGACTCCATTAATCGAAGCTATTTTAACAATGCATCTCTGCAGGGGTGCTAGTATGAGTGGCTCAAATCAGTGTTGGGCAAGAAGGCACTTCAGTAAAAAAGACATCTGTGTATTCTTATGTTTCTGTTGGGTTATGGAATATAATGTATGGTTTTTAGAACTACATAGAGAAAAATGATGCAAGTAGTATACAGCCCCAGAAATAAATCATCTTGATGTCATTCAAAGAGCCAGTGCAAGTCTCGGTGTTGCAATCCACACTCCACCACAAAAGAAGTGCATTCTTCAGATGCAGCAGGGTTATTGACTTCTGTAACAGCATGGGTTGTTTCTCTAGCTGTTAGGGCTCTATTAGGAGGAAAATGGCTAATAAAAACCTTGGTGTCTATGATTCATTCTAGCAGCCATTCCAGATCTCATATATTTGTCTCCTCAACACAAAGATATAAACAGGTTATGGCCTGAGTTTTAGAACCCTGGAACAGCATGCAAGGCTAATCAGGCATGTCATCATTTCCAAATGAAAGCAATTCCCTATAAAAGGTCAGAGACACCATGCTGGTATACTTTGAGCAGATGAAAGACTGTGAAAAAAGCGCCTTCTTAGACAGAGGATGACCAAACATGGGTGGGTACAACTGCATTTTTGCACCTATAGTCAAGATTCATTTCACAAAGAGCATCATTAACTCCAAAGCGAAATATAAGTTTATGTTGCAAAAGGAAGAAAACATCCTCTTTCGAATGACAAAGACAGGTATGCCTTTCAAAGGCCAGAGGTATAAAAGATTCTGAAGTAGCAGTTAGGCTTCCTATTCAACATAAAGGCATCCTAAATAAATACAGAGGATTATAAGAATGCAAGAATGATCATAATATGTGTTTTGAGTCCTAGGACTAGGTAAAAGTAATGTGAACATACCACTGTAAAAAAGGAGGTCTCTTCACACATTGCTACAACAGATAAAGAGTACAAAGGTAATAGGTGAGTTCGAAAAGCAAGGTTTAAAGTTTTGATTTGAAAACAAATGCATCTTCAAACTTTTCAAATAAACCCTCTCCAACTCAAGTGACAAGTGACCGTTGGGGTTTTTGCTATTTCAAAGGAGTAAATCAAAGTGGAAAACTCATTTTCAAGTCCCCAAGCAAGATCGAACATCCCTTTGCAGTTTTCAAGCGATAAAACGAAGTTTTCAAATCACTTTCCAAGGTTTTGAGAGTTTTTGCACCGAGCGGCACTCCTGTATAAGCGCGCGGCGCTTCTGGGCATAGTTTTTACACTGCGCTACAAAGGCGCGCGGCGCTCCTGTGCGAGTGCGTGACACTCCTGTAGCCACGGGTCACAAGGGCCCGAAAGTGACCCGGCAACCAAAGTCTGCGCGACGTTCTTCACTGCCAGAGTGCCGCGCATGTTTTCAACCTCCGACACGCCTCCAAATTGATCGTAAAGGTGTCTCAAGCTATTCAAAAGGTTGTCCACTGATTTGCAGAGGTATTTATGAACCTCCCTTGAGTTTTTCAAAACTGTTGAAGTAGTGAGGAGGGTTAGCCATCACATACAAAGATCACAGGTTTAAATTTGTGTGAAACAAGACTAGTTGTGGTTGATTAAACATCAAAGGCTTGTGAGTCTTATTTCTGTAAGAAGACCATCAAATTTTCCTCACTACCGTGGTGAAATAAGTCGAACTCTGTCAGCCATTAACTTTGTTTTTGAAACTATAAAAAGGGCTGATATGTATAGTTTGAAGGTGTATGAATCAAATTGGTACAAAAGACTGTAGGAGTTGAATAGGGTAGAATTTGGTCGAAGGGGTCTATATGGTCTAACGCTGCAAATTTCTATTTTACCAATCAAAACCCAATTAAACTCTATCCCTGATTAAAACAGAGAACCTTGGACTGTGCATTGTCACTTGTTGAAATTGACTGAGTTTATATATCATTATATATTTGGTGAGCTGTGTATGAGGGGATTAATTTTTTGATCAAGGAGGAGTTTCTAGGCATTAGACTGCTACAGGAGATACCCTTACCAACCATACAGAAAAAGATAATTGTTGACTGTGTATACTAATTGATTATCTTTTTAAGCTCATTTGTAAAGTTGATATTCAGAGGGTGGAAAGGCATTTTTCTAGAGGGACAGTGGTTTTTATATTGAAAGGGAGCCTTGATTGTTTGAAAGATAAAACTCCTACAGGCTTTGTTAAAACCTCTGAAGCATTTCAAAGATCTGTCACCTTTGTTCTATAAACAGTGAAATTGACTGTGTGTCTGCACTAAAGGCGACTGTGTATATGGTGTGAGCTTTGTTGGTTGATTTGCATACTAAGACAAGGGCAGGATTGTGAAGTTGAGAAGTTTACCTTGGTCAAAGATACAAGAATATATTGGCCTCCAAATATCACAGAGCAGGGTGACCTTGTCACTATACACAACAAATTCACTTGACTGCCTATCTTCATTTCACTGTGCTTTTTCTTCTTAAAAGGTCTGCTTGTTGAATTGCATATCCAAGGTTGGGAAGGCCACATTTTGAAGGAACAGGGGTCTTGTATCAGAAAGGGACATTTTGCACAAGCATCCAAAGACATTGTTTCCTTATCAAAACAGCGGGTTGACAAAATTTGACTTAAAGAAGGTATTTTAAAGACAGTGAGGCAGTTTGGTGCTTCAAGAGCACATTTAGCCCAAGATGCCGCCCAGGCAAGACGGTAGGAAGAAAGTGATGGAGGACAGCAACATGATAGTGATGAAGGTGAGCAGCAGCAAGAGCAAGAAGAAGAGAGCGCTGATCAGCAACAACTCAGTGGTGATGAACAACAGGAAAAAGTGGAAGGGCAGCAGTTACAACAAAAACTTGAACCACAAAATGAACAGGAACTTGAAGAACAGCAGCAGCATGATGTTAGTGAACAGGAGCAGCAATTTTGAAGCGACATGTTGGTGAACGGGAAGCGTGATTTGAAGCGGCACGAATTTTGAAGCGATGCTTGATCACTTCATGACAAACAAGATGACAAAGGCAAAGCAATTGTGCCTTCCTCTCCTGAAAAGGCTAAGCCCAAGACATCAAGAAAGAAAGTGCCCAAGGTTGTCACTCCAAAAGTGACAAGAACTCTCCGGAACAAAAGAAGGTTGTCAAAGGAGCCTACCACTGATTTGCCTAGGAGGAAGAGTGCAAGATTAGCCTTCAAGGGCAAAGGAAAAGGCAGGATAGGAAAAGGACACAAGCATGGGAGTGCTTTGGATGCCATCTCAATCCAAAGTGACGATAGTGACAACCAGGCCCGGATTCTTGAAAACCTTCTAATCCATAGAGAGGGCCAAATTGATACATTAGAAAATGACCTTCATCGGGCAAGAAACTTCAATCAATTCTTGCAGACCCAAAACAACCAAATGAGTGCCCATATGGATGTCTATGAGGCACGAGAAATCAAATACAAGAATGAGGCTGCTAAAGCACAAGCAAGAATAGAGGAGCTCATAGGTGAGTTTGACGAAGATGAAGAAGAGGACCAGCCTAGGCGAAAGAAGCCTAGAACCATAGGGCTTAGAAAAGCTCTTGAGAGGCAAAAGGAAGAGGAACAAGCCCTTTTTCAATCCACTCACCTCACTGCACTACTTGAGCAAGAGATTGAAAACAATAAGGAGGCATGGCTAGAAAGAGCCAATAGACATTTGGAGTTGAAGCTTGAGAAGGCCAACAGAGACTTAGAGCTGCAAAGGAGGATGACAAAGCATTATCAAAATCTAAATCAGTTTGCCCGGCGCAAGTTAAAGGCCACTCAAGAGACACTAAAGGAGGCAAAAGGGAAGCGCTCGGCACGAAAAGAGAAGAAAATCACATCAGCACTTGACATTTTGGCTTCAGTTTCGGAGCGTGTTGCCAAGGACCCTCGAGGGTCATGCACACCAATTTTGGACACATTTTGACAATTTTTGGGTTTTTGGCATTTTTGAGTTTTTGGTCAAAAACTCATAAATTAGCCATTCCATTTTGAGGATTCGTCAAAGGAGGAGGATGGTATCACTGGATACCATAATTTCATGAGCACACCCTCAGCAATTTTCAGAACATTTGGAGATCATTTTCCCCCTCAAAACGGCGAAAAAGGCTCGCATTTTACACACTCTTCCCGGTCTATCAGTAGACTGTTATTTTCTGGTTTTTTACACACAGGTGCAGATTTGGAGGACTTCCAGGCATCAGATTGGGGAAATTTCAGTTGTGCCGGAAATTAGACACTCAGAGCTTTCCAACAAGCTATCATGAGCCTCGTTTCGACATCAGGAAGGCTGCCAAATGTTTCCGAAAAGTCAGGGGACCTTTTTCTGATGTAAATTTGAAATATTTTTGTAATTTTTGAACCTCTAAAATCTGCTTTTTCCAAATGTGCGTTTAGCTATTTTTGCACATGAAAAATTATGCAAAGTCAATTAAATTCCCCTTTTTAGCATTTTTTAGATATTTTATGAGATATTTTTGTGCCTTGGGCTTTGCAAAGCCTCAAGGACAAGTTTAGATATTTTGATTAGGCCAATGGGATAGCAAGTTGAACCATGAGGTTTTCCTCACTTGAGCCTATATATTCCAAAGGCTTTCATTGTAAAACAAGGCTGAACTTGAGAAGAGAAGCAATATATGGTCATATGAGCTTTGGAAGGAAATACTTGTGTTATGCTTTTGGATTGCCTCTTGGATGTTCTTGGATGAATGATGAAGGATAGTTGATGGATTCCATGACTTGGTAGAATGGTATAGTGTCTCTTGCTTTGTTGTTGTCTTCTAGTTTTCATTCATGAATACATGTTTCTTGCTTGCTATAGATTAGTAGAGAACAAATTTGAGACATGCCCATGGAGGCACCTCAAATTTCCTGTTTCTTCATAGCCTCTTTGTTTTCTTCTTCCTAAGTAACATTAAAGAATTCTTGACTGCTCTTTAAATATTTAGGATATTGTTGCTTGTTTCATTCATGGTTTTATACATGCTAAGAAGGACTTATGGTACGCCCTGCTTACCTATGGCTAGCTATAGTTCCATCCATGAAATTTCTCTTTGATTGATTAGATTATCATTTTGTTTGAACCAAGGAGGCCTAGTTTTGATCTAGCCCTTTGCCTAAAACTATGCAAATCTTGTTGTTCAAAGTGCCCAATAACTTGAAGTACTGTGTTTAGGCATTCCGACATAGTGTTTTGAGTTGTTTGTCTTCCTTAAGTGTTTTCCCCAAAGTCTGAAAGCCATTTCCCAAAGTTAGAGGGTCTTATACTTCTATGCATGGCTTGAATGTTTATTTCTATGTATTTATTAGCTTATAGTTACATTTCGCATGATTAATGGTTTGCCCTACCATGTTTATGTCTGCTATTAAACTAGTTATGCTTGAAATCCTTTGTCGTTCACAAACTTGATGTCCATTTACTCCATTTTGCCCAAAGATCCTTTCTACCTTGAATCAAATTGGCCCTTCAACAGCCTTGTATCGTCATCTAATAGCTTTCTTGACCTTTTGACCCCATAGCCCAGTTAATCTACATCTTGTTATCTATTTTATATCTTTGATCAGTTTCATCCCTCACAACTTAAAAAACCAAAACCAAAAAAACATACTCCATAACTAGCCTAAAATCAGAACACGATAAGCAAACACATAGATATCCTTTACATATATAGAGAGAGCCCTCTCTGAGTCCAGGAAGGCTAGGTCCTCGGGCTCCAAAGCTTGGTTTGATGTTACACTGTCATTTGGCTTGCCAATCAGCCAAATCACGGGAACCTAACATAATGGCGATCACGGTGGGACTCTGAGTATTAAACAAAACTAGATTCCCTATACATTCAGAGACCTTTGAGAATTCTATCTCGTGGACTTATCCCACTGCTCACTAACATAATGGCGATCACGGTGGGACCTTGAGTCAAAACATCCTAGGTATCCCTTAGGAACTCTCAAAATCTCAGTCAAACTTAGAAGAGTAGAATCTGGTTGTCTCATCATCCTAGCAAAATGATGAGTCGGTTATAGGAATCTCTTCCAAACCTCAGGACTACATAAAACTCAAAAAACCCCAAAAAACTCCCTTAGATTGGTTTTTGTAAGTATTGGTGGTGGACCATACACATATACCTCAAAATAACTAAAAATCCACCTGGTGACTCCACTAACCTCTAGTAGGCCTTACTACTTCACTAAACTCTAGGCTGCTATCTAATTGAGCCACCTCATCGCCACACTAACATAATGGCGATCACGATGGGACTCTGAGTAATAAACAAACTTAGTTTCCCTAAAAATTTCCAGCAACCTTAAGAATACTATCTGATTGACTTATCCCATTGCTCACTAACATAATGGAGATCACGGTGGGACTGCGTGTATTAAACAAACTTATATTCCCTATACATTCGAGAGACCTTTGAGAATTCTATCTTGTGGACTTATTCTTTGCTCACTAACATAATGGCGATCACGGTGGGACTTTGAGTCAGGAAACATCTAAGTATCCCTTAGGAACTCTCAAAATCTCGGATCAAACTTAGAAAGGTAAGTCTGGTTGTCTCATCATCCTAGCAAAATGATGAGTCGGTTATAGGGGGAAACTCTTCAAACACGAAAGGGACTACATAAAACTAAAAAAACCCCAAAAAACTCCCATAGATTGGTTTACGCATGAAAGTATTGGTGGTGGACCATACACATATGCCTCAAAACAACTAAAAATCCACTGGCGACTCCACTAACCTCCGGTAGGCCTATCCGGTAGGCCTTACTACTTCACTAAACTCTAGGCTCTTGTCTAATTCGGCCTCATCGCCACCTAACATAATGGCGATCACGGTGGGACTTTGAGTATTAAACAAAATTAGATTCCCTAGACCTTAAGAGACCTTTGAGAATACTATCTGATTGACTTATCCCACCGCTCACTAACATAATGGTGATCACGGTGGGACTCTGAGTATTAAACAAACTTAGAGTCCCTAGACCTTAAGAGACCTTTGAGAATACTATCTGATTGACTTATCCCACTGCTCACTAACATAATGGCAATCACGGTGGGACCTATTGAGTACATGACAGTCTAGAAAAATTTTATTGACCCTTTAGTCCTTCAACTTTTAACTTAAATCATCAGCCTTTAGAATCATTTAGAGTAAACTCCCTTTTTCACCACCCTAGCAAAGTGTCAAAACAAGTTTAGAATACTTTAGATAAACCATAGGCTGCATATAAAAACTCAGAAAAACCCCAAAATATTCCCAGATTGGCTTTTCCTCAGTTACTGGTGGTGGACCATAGCTTCAAAACAACCAAGTTCCACCCAGCGACTCCACTAGCCTCCAGTAGGCCTAAAACTCCATTCAAACCAAAAGTTCATAAACCATACCTTTCTGCTCACTCATCCTCCAAAACTCAAGCTCAGGGCGGAAACTCTGTAATCAGTGAAAATCTAAGTATAACTTAGTGATTCAGAAAAACCTCACCTAAACATAAGAGATAAGCAGAAATCTTCTTGCCAAGAGAACCATTAGCTTGTCCATGCAGCTTAGCAAACTGTAGGAACCAAGTGAATCACTCTTCTTTGAAAATTTTCCATCTCAAATTTTGCTATAAACTTTTTCCCATAAGCAGCTTTGATATTTTGGTGGTGGACCATAGTTTTCATAAAAACCCACCTGGCGACTCCACTAGTCCATCCTTTTGGTTTTGACCATCCTTCACATTAGTATAACTTTAGAGAGACCATCCATCCAAAACATTCATAAATACCATCTTCTCTAAACTCTTGACCCGAAATCTGGCTTCACAAAGAATCTACACTAGATCTCATCCTAACCCAAATCCCCCTATCATAGTAGATGACCCAGAGAATATTCTGTGGCGAGTTTCCGAAACTGACAGTCTAGTTACCGATAGGTCCATCCGTAAAACACAATCAGTACCTGAACATCTTACTACCTTGCAGGATTCCCCTTTGGGCTTAGAAACATAAAAAGCTCTTTTTAGAAGCAAGTCACAAAGTAAGATAGACTTTGACTACCTTGAGCCCCTAGATCTGCCACAGAACCTTAGTAGAGAAGCTTCACCTACCACACCTCCTGATCTTCAGCTTATTTATCAATTTGGCTCTTATCATCCCAGATCTGCTCAAAACCAGGTCACTAGTCAAAGTACTTCCGCCACACCTATCCAAAGCACTACTATTCAAACCACCTCAAACCATCCCACAAACCCTCATCTTGTACATCATCCATTAGCTCCCGTCATGGCAGCCTGGTACGCACCTTTGGTGTTGCCACTACCTTTGGCTCCTCTCCCAAATAAATATCAAGACAAAATCCCACACTTTACCGGAGAAGACACCACCACACCTCAACAGCATATAAGTAGGATTAGTGATGCTTATGAATACCTGGAGGTACAAGACGAGACCGTTAGAATGAGAATATTCGCCCAAAGCCTGGGTGGTGAACCCAAAACATGGTTCAAAAGCTTGACTCCAAACAGCATCCACAACATCCCAGAACTACATCAAATCTTCAGAAATAGGTGGGAAGTCCGAAGGAACCCTATTCAAATCCTATCAGAATATAACAACCTAAAATGGGAAAATGGGGAAAGTGTCCAGGCTTACTGCACTAGGTTCAACAGTGTATATAACTCCCTCCCACCTCATTTCAAACCCCCACTTGGTTTAGCCTTGGCAAAATTCCCTGAGGGTTTCGATCCGGACATGAAATATCATCTGAGAGACAAGGATCCCCCTACCTTAGAGGAAATGCAACAAATAGCCATAAAAGCATATGCCAACTTAGCAGAAAAAAGGGCTAGGACTAGATCAGAAAGAAAGGTCACATATAAAGATGAGGTCTCCACTTCATCTCCTTCCCTAGATCCTAGAATAGATGACTTAGTCAAAACCATGGCCAAAATGTGGGAAAGGATAAATGAAAAGGCCCCTATTAGGGACAACCAGCCAAACCCTCCAAACAGAAACCGAAACCAAAATTTTAGGAGGGAGCAACCGCAAAACAGACCAAGGGAAAATGACCAACAAATTAGGCCACCATTTAATGAAAATTATGTGGAAGAAGAAGATAGGGATATAGAACCCATTAATGAAGGTCATTTGAACCTCATAGGGACTGATAATGAGAGCGAGGTGTACCTCACAAAAGAAGAACAAGCGTTCTTTTCTCCTAATCAAGATGAGGCCAACTATGAAGATCCTGACGACCCTGCCATAGATTTTCAGAATGCCATAATAGAAGCTCACCAGAAGTATGACCTTAGAAGCAAAAGAAATCAAGATAGTTCCAAGAAAGGTAACTCAGATACTGCTAAAACCCCTGATACCATCCTTAGGAAAGCAGTAAACAATAACAAAATCATGGTCGAATCGTGGTCGAGAAGAATGACCAAAACAAAACTAAAGTTACCCAAAATAGTCCTGACTTAGATGCTCCTAGTACTTCCACAAAAGTTCCCGAAGTGACTGTGGCAAACAAAATCCTGAAACAAAACCAACAAACTTTGAACATAGAGAAGGTCGCGGCCGAAAAATTTGAAACAAACATGTCCAAACTTCAGTTGCCTTTTAGCTTTGAGGGCGAAATCGCCAAGATCAAGA
The DNA here is from genome assembly GCA_034641835.2 of Pinus albicaulis. Lineage (NCBI taxonomy): Eukaryota > Viridiplantae > Streptophyta > Pinopsida > Pinales > Pinaceae > Pinus > Pinus albicaulis. Next base: position 194,964,034 of record CM076584.1, on the reverse strand, counting down.
TCACCATGCCTCTTACCGAGCTCATCGCCCAAAGCTCTTATAAATCCCAAGTGTTAAAAGTCCTAAATATAGGGAATGATGCGAACACTGTTAATCTAACTGATGACACCCCAGAAGTGTTGTTTGGTCCGAAAATAGAGGGGAAATTCCAAGAGGGAACTACTCTTCCCTTTTACATCATTTTAAATATCCACGACCAAATCCTTCACAATGCCATGCTAGACTCCAGTGCCTCGCATAATCTTATGCCGAAGGTTGTAATGGAAAGACTAGGCTTAGAAATCACAAGACCATACAAAGACTTGTATTCATTCGATTCAAGTAGAGTCAAATGCCTGGGTTTGATCAAAGACCTTTGCTTCAGTCTAGCCCAAATACCTGCCAAACATCTAATCATGGACATAGTAGTGGCAGACATCCCTCCCAAGTACGGGATGCTTCTATCCAGATCTTGGGGAGCCAAACTCCAAGGAAACATTCAACTGGATATGTCCTTTGCCACTATTCTTGTGTTTGACCAAACAAGAATACTCTACCGAGAGTCACACATGAAATACATGATCAGTAGTCAAGAGAGGCCAGATAATATTCCAATGTATTCCTTGCATTCTGACCTGAACTCTTTTATTCTGCATACTGATGAGGACACAGAAGAACAGTCAGAAGAAACTGAAACAAACTTAGACCCATCACATCAGCTGCCCCTAGTTCTCTATGACGAACTAGACACTCAAAACTACCATGATCACGAACAGCTGTGTCTTGAAGAAAGTAAGTATGTTCCTTCTAAAGTGGGATTAGAGCAAGAAGCACAAACCCTTATGTACTATCAAGCGAATTGCTCGAGCCCTAGTCAAACACCAGTGGTAACCTTCGGAAACTTCTTCCGGGTAAAATCTTTAGAAGACTTACACATCATAAACCTGTTTAGAACCCGGGAGCAAGGGAGTTTAATGTTTCTACCATACCTCAAGGATTTACCATCATATAACTCTTCCACTGCAAATAAAACTTTGACTATAGCCCCAGCAGTTCAAAATCTAGGAAAAATGCCTGATAAACTTCTTATGAGCAAGGATGACAGCTGTAGTCCCAGCATACCTGAATTACTAAAATTGGCTCATATTCTGTCTTTTCATAAAAAGCTTAGAAATGCTAGAATCAGAGATCTCATGCATAATACCATTCCATACAGGAAAAACAGGGGAAAACACTGTGCCACTACCATTCCTTCAAAGAATAACTTTGACAAGAGAAAACATAACAATCTGAATCAAACTGTAATGATCAGGGATAAAATAGCTGGTCATAGAGCCTGTATTGATTTTAGAAATACTGCTGCAAGTCCCTTTGCCCTTTCTACCCAAGATCATGATATACAAATTAAAAGTGCTTTTAATCATGTGTTTTTACAAGATGATATTTCAGGTTATAATCAAAAGATTCCCTTGCAAAGTAGACAGCTTAAAGATTTTTTTCAGTATGCTGGAGGCAGTTCTAATTTCAGACTCAAAATTGCAAAACCACCTGATATCATAAATCTCTTCATGAAAGCCATGTTTCCAGTCCTGAATTTCTGCATTTTTGCATACCTTGATGATGTCATTATCTATTTCAAGAATGACCAAGAGTATATGCATTACTTGAGAAAGATGTACAATAAGAAAAGGAGTGGAAATCAGATATACAAAGAGGTACAACGGGAAGATACTGGTTTGTTTAAGGATTCTTGCATGAATCCTTATGTCATGTTAGAAAGAGAAAACTTTCCAAATTTCTCTTTTCAGGAGTTGAGTGGGCCAAGAGTGAGAAGAGATCCTTACGAGGATAAGATGCTTAAATTTCGTCATTTCCAAGATTTCTGAGCTTGAAACACTTTCATTCATTGTACATACCACTGTTTGAAAAATAGATAAACAGAAAAGTCAAAAACAACAAAAGATAGAAAAGAGGGCGTTAAAAAATATGAAAAAGCCCCATGTTCCAAAAAATAGTCCTTCGGAAAGCGAGCAAGTCTAAATTCCACTACTAGTACTTCAATGTCTTGTTCCGCTATCTAGCCTAATCATAGCTGAACATGTTTAAATTTATTTGCTGATAAGTTAGTGAGTGAAAAAGATGGTCAACATTGTGTAAGCTTGACTTATCAAAGAGAGTAGATTAGGAAAAGATACTGGTTCCACACGCCCAAAACAAAACCAAAGAGGGAAGCGGGGATGAAAAACAAATTGTGCATCTTAGCCCTGTTTTCCTAGTTTCCATTTTATGCAAAATAATATTTGTGTGCAGCTTGTATTTCATGCCGCAAATGCATGACAAATCAGATTGTCTAACCCTGATTTGATCATTTTTAAATTTCATGTTTTAGATTAGAGAATAAAATCCTGTCAAACAGTTTAATCTTGAAAGTTGATCTAGTTTAGGTAGAGTAATGAAGGAGTTCATCAGTTTAATCTGAACTCCCGGTAGATATAAGTGTAGAAATAGATAGGTTCATTTTACAAAAAGAAAAAATATGCATTGTCAAAAGGTTTCTAGTTCAAATGCGCCAAAAAAGGAGAAAAAATGTTAGGAAAGATAGTTGGGTAGGTAGAAATATCATGGATGCTAATCATGCTGTATCTTTTCAGAAGTAGCATAAAAAAGAGTGAAAATTTGTGCCAATGGGTAAGGCATTGGTCTTCATAAGCCAAAGATCTGAAATTCTGGACACCTCCTGAAAAGGAGCTGCCCTCCCCAAATGGAGCCACTGTTAGTCATCAGTATTTTCTACTTGTTAGTGATGACTAGTTCGCACAGCCAAGTTTTCTAGCAGCTGATCCAAAAATTTGTCATATTTTCCAGCTGGGAAAACACCCACAAAAATTTTTTTCTCTCCTACTTTTCAGTCCGCCCATGACAAGATGAAACCCCATTATCAAATCCTACCTAGCCTCAGCCATAGTCTGCCCACTAGCTCCAAAGAGACGATCCAAATCTGTTCAAAAAAATATCCCCTAAGTTAGGAAGTGGCGCTTTAAGGCATTTTACCCTTGGCAACCATCAAAGGGCCAAAAAACCTCCATCTACTACTGACCAGTCATAACATACCTCCCACTCTGCTAATGAAGTTAGTCACAACCCTAAGTCACGCCACTTACACGCCCCTAAGTCTCAACAATGCATAGACCACAATCTCAAGCTGGTTTTAGGTGTTTTACACTGTTTATGGATTTTTACAAGCACAGGAAACATGTCAGCATCTCAGAAGAAAAATCTTGGCTCCACATGAGAAGACAGCTGCTTCTCAAATATGATCATGAGCCTAAGATGCATCTGCAAGGCAAATAATTACTCATCAAGATCTTGCAGCTTCATTCAGCCTGAAAACACAGTAGAAGAAAGAAATCGTTGTCAAACAGACTTGTAATTTGTCATGGCTGAGAACCTCCTTCATTTATAAGCAGAGGGTTAAGGCGCCTCCTTCATCTACAAGTAGAGGGCGATGGCCAATGTTTGATTTCGAGAGTGGCAAACTGAATGTAAGACAGATTTGTTTTAAATGAACAGTGAGACAGTAACTAAAGTTTCTAAGGGAAAGTGATGATTAAAAGCAGAGTTTTTAGGTCTTATGTCCAAAAAAAGGAAGATCAATTGAAGTTTCAGGCATTATAATCATGACACTACAAGAAGAGACTCCATTAATCGAAGCTATTTTAACAATGCATCTCTGTAGGGGTGCTAGTATGAGTGGCTCAAATCAGTGTTGGGCAAGAAGGCACTTCAATAAAAAAGACATTTGTTTATTCTTATGTTTCTGTTGGGTTATGGAATATAATGTATGGTTTTTAGATCTACATAGAGAAAAATGATGCAAGTAGTATACAACCCCAGAAATAAATCATCTTGATGTCATTCAAAGAGCCAGTGAAAGTCTCAGTGTTGCAATCCACACTCCACCACAAAAGAAGTGCATTCTTCAGATGCAACAGGGTTATTGACTTCTGGAATAGCATGGGTTGTTTCTCTAGCTGTTAGGGCTCCATTAGGAGGAAAATGGCTAATAAAAACCTTGGTGTCTATGAGTCATTCTAGCAGCCATTCCAGATCTCATATATTTGTCTCCTCAACACAAAGATATAAACAGGTTATGGCCTGAGTTTTAGAACCCTGGAACAACATGCAAGGCTAATTAGGCATGTCATCATTTCCAAATGAAAGCAATTCCCTATAAAAGGTCAGAGACACCATGCTGGTATACTTTGAGCAGATGAAAGACTGTGAAAAAAGCGCCTTCTTAGACAGAGGATGACCAAACATGGGTGGGTACAACTGCATTTTTGCACCTATACTAAAGATTCATTTCACAAAGAGCATCATTAACTCCAAAGCGAAATATAAGTTTATGTTTCAAAAGGAAGAAAACATCCTCTTTCGAATGACAAAGACAGGTATGCCTTTCAAAGGCCAGAGGTATAAAAGATTCTGAAGTAGCAGTTAGGCTTCCTATTCAGCATAAAGGCATCCTAAATAAATACAGAGGATTATAAGAATGCAAGAATGATCATAATATGTGTTTTGAGTCCTAGGACTAGGTAAAAGTAATGTGAACATACCACTGTAAAAAAGGAGGTCTCTTCACACATTGCTACAACAGATAAAGAGTACAAAGGTAATAGGTGAGTTCGAAAAGCAAGGTTTAAAGTTTTGATTTGGAAACAAATGCATTTTCAAACTTTTCAAATAAACCCTCTCCAAATCAAATGACAAGTGACCGTTGGGGTTTTCGCTATTTCAAAGGAGTAAATCAAAGTGGAAAACTCATTTTCAAGTCCCCAAGCAAGATCGAACATCCCTTTGCAGTTTTCAAGCGGTAAAACGAAGTTTTCAAATCACTTTCCAAGGTTTTGAGAGTTTTTGCACCGCAGGGCACTCCTGTATAAGTGCGCGGCGCTGTTGGGCATAGTTTTTACACTGCGCTACAAAGGCACGTGGTGCTCCTGTGTGAGTGCGCTGCACTCCTGTAGCCGTGGGTCACAAGGGCCCGAAAGTGACCCGGCAACCCAAGTCTTTGCGATGTTCTTCACTGCTAGAGTGCCGCGCATGTTTTCAACCTCCGACACGCCTCCAAATTGCTCCTAAAGGTTGCTCAAGCTATTCAAAAGGTTGTCCACCGATTTGCAGAGGTATTTATGAACCTCCCTTGAGTTTTTCAAAACTGTTGAAGTAGTGAGGAGGGTTAGCCATCACATACAAAGATCGCAGGTTTAAATTTGTGTGAAACAAGACTAGTTGTGGTTGATTAAACATCAAAGGCTTGTGAGTCTTATTTCTGTAAGAATACCATCAAATTGTCCTCACTACCATGGTGAAATAAGTTGAAATCTATCAGCCATAAACTTTGTTTTTGAAACTATAAAAAGGTCTGATATTTACAGTTTGAAGGTGTATGAATCAAATTGGTGCAAAATACTGTAGGAGTTAAATAGGGCAAAATTTGGTTGAAGGGGTCTATATGGTCTAACGCTGCAAATGTCTATTTTACCAATCAAAACCCAATTAAACTCTGTCCCTGATTGAAACAGAGAACCTTGGACTGTGCATTGTCACTTGTTGAAATTGACTGAGTTTATATATCATTATATATTTGGTGAGTTGTGTATGAGGGGGTTAATGTTTTGATCAAGGAGGAGTTTCTCGGCATTAGACTGCTACAGGAGATACCCTTACCAATCATAGAGAAAAAGATAATTGTTGACTGTGTATACTAATTGATTATCTTTTTAAGCTCATTTGTAAAGTTGATATTCAGAGGGTGGAAAGGCATTTTTCTAGAGGGACAGTGGTTTTTATATTGAAAGGGAGCCTTGATTGTTTGAAAGATAAAACTCCTACAGGCTTTGTTAAAACCTCTGAAGCATTTCAAAGATCTGTCACCTTTGTTCTATAAACAGTGAAATTGACTGTGTGTCTGCACTAAAGGCGACTGTGTATATGGTGTGAGCTTTGTTGGTTGATTTGCATACTAAGACAAGGGCAGGATTGTGAAGTTGAGAAGTTTACCTTGGTCAAAGATACAAGAATATATTGGCCTCCAAATATCACAGAGCAGGGTGACCTTGTCACTATACACAACAAATTCACTTGACTGCCTATCTTCATTTCACTGTGCTTTTTCTTCTTAAAAGGTCTGCTTGTTGAATTGCATATCCAAGGTTGGGAAGGCCACATTTTGAAGGAACAGGGGTCTTGTATCAGAAAGGGACATTTTGCACAAGCATCCAAAGACATTGTTTCCTTATCAAAACAGCGGGTTGACAAAATTTGACTTAAAGAAGGTATTTTAAAGACAGGGAGGCAGTTTGGTGCTTCAAGAGCACATTGAACAGGCAGGAAAAGATGAGAAACAGTAGGAAGAAAGTGATGGGGGATAGCAGTTTGATAGTGATGGAGGTGAGCAAGAGCAAGAAGAAGAGAGTGCTGATCAGCAGCAACTCAGTGGTGATGAACAACAGGAACAAGTGGAAGGGCAGCAGTTTATGCAGCAGTTGGAACAACAGCTTGAACCACAAAATGAACAGGAACTTGAAGAATAGCAGCAGCATGATGTTAGTGATCAAGGGCAGCATTTTGAGTAGCATGTTGTTGGTGAACAGGAGCAGCAGTTTGAGCAGCATAATTTTGAGGGGCAGCAGCAGTCACTTCATGACAAACAAGATGAAAAAGGTAAAGCAATTGTGCCTTCCTCTCCTGAAAAGGCTAAGCCCAAGACATCAAGAAAGAAAGTGCCCAAGGTTGTCACTCCAAAAGTGACAAGAACTCTCCGGAACAAAAGAAGGTTGTCAAAGGAGCCTACCACTGATTTGCCTAGGAGGAAGAGTGAAATATTAGCCTTCAAGGGAAAAGGAAAAGGTAGGATAGGAAAAGGACACAAGCATGGGAGTGCTTTGGATGCCATCTCAATCCAAAGTGACGACAGTGACAACGAGGCTCGGATTCTTGAAAACCTTCTAATCCATAGAGAGGGCCAAATTGATACATTATAAAATGATCTTCATCGGGCAAGAAACTTCAATCAATTCTTGCAGACCCAAAACAGCCAAATGAGTGCCCATATGGCTGTCTATGAGGCACGAGCAATCAAATACAAGAATGAGGTTGCTAAAGCACAAGCAAGAATAGAGGAGCTCATAGGTGAGTTTGACGAAGATGAAGAAGAGGAGCAGCCTAGGCAAAAGAAGCCTAGAACCATAGGGCTTAGAAAAGCTCTTGAGAGGCAAAAGGAAGAAGAACAAGCCCTTTTTCAATCCACTCCCCTCACTATACTACTTGAGCAAGAGATTGAAAACAATAAGGAGGCATGGCTAGAAATAGCCAATAAACATTTGGAGATGAAGCTTGAGAAGGCCAACAGAGACTTAGAGCTGCAAAGGAGGATGACAAAGCATTATCAAAAGCTAAATCAGTTTTCCCGGCGCAAGTTAAAGGCCACTCAAGAGAAACTAAAGGAGGCAAAAGGGAAGCGCCCGGAACGAAAAGAGAAGAAAATCACATCAGCACTTGAAATTTTGGCTTCAGTTTCGGAGCGTGTTGCCAAGGACCCTTGAGGGTCATGCACACCAATTTTGGGCACATTTTGACAATTTTTGGTTTTTTGGCATTTTTAAGTTTTTGGTCAAAAACTCATAAATTCGCCATTTCATTTTGAGGATTCTTCAAGGGAGGAGAATGGTATCATTGGATGCCATAATTTCATGAGCATACCCTCAGCAATTTTCAGAACATTTGGAGATCATTTTCCCCCTCAAAACGGCGAAAAAGGCTCGCATTTTACACACTTTGCCCGGTCTATCAGCAGACTGTTATTTTCTGGTTTTTTACACACAGGTGCAGATTTAGAGGACTTCCAGGCGTCAGATTGGGAAAATTTCAGTTGGTCTAGAAATTAGACACTCATAGCTTTCCAACGAGCTATCATGAGCGTCATTTTGACATTAGGAAGGATGCCAAATGTTTTCGGAAAGTCAAGGGACCTTTTTCTGATGTAAATTTGAAATATTTTTGTAATTTTTGAACCTCTAAAATCTGCTTTTTCCAAATGTGCGTTTAGCTATTTTTGCACATGAAAAATTATGCAAAGTCAATCAAATTCCCCTTTTTAGCATTTGTTAGATATTTTATGAGATATTTTTGTGCCTTGGGCTTTGCAAAGCCTCAAGGACAAGTTTAGATATTTTGATTAGGCCAATGGGATAGCAAGTTGAACCATGAGGTTTTCCTCACTTGAGCCTATATATTCCAAAGGCTTTCATTGTAAAACAAGGCTGAACTTGAGAAGAGAAGCAATATATGGTCATATGAGCTTTGGAAGGAAATACTTGTGTTATGCTTTTGGATTGCCTCTTGGATGTTCTTGGATGAATGATGAAGGACTGTTGATGGATTCCATGACTTGGTAGAATGGTATAGTGTCTCTTTCTATGTTGTTGTCTTCTAGTTTTCATTCATGAATACATGTTTCTTGCTTGCTATAGATCAGTAGAGAAAAAATTTGAGACATGCCTATGGAGGCACCTCAAATTTCCCGTTTCTTCATAGCCTCTTTGTTTTCTTCTTCCTAAGTAACATTAAAGAATTCTTGACTGCTCTTTAAATATTTAGGATATTGTTGCTTGTTTCATTCATGGTTTTATACATGCTAAGAAGGACTTACGGTACGCCCTACTTACCTATGGCTAGCTATAGCTCCATCCATGAAACTTCTCTTTGATTGATTAGATTATCATTTTGTTTGAACCAAGGAGGCCTAGTTTCGATCTAGCCCTTTGCCTAAAACTATGCAAATCTTGTTGTTAAAAGTGCCCAATAACTTGAAGTACTATGTTTAGGTGTTCCGGCATAGTGTTTTGAGTTGTTTGTCTTCCTTAAGTGTTTTCCCCAAAGTCTGAAAGCCATTTCCCAAAGTTAGAGGGTCTTATACTTCTATGCATGGCTTGAATGTTTATTTCTATGTATTGATTAGCTTATAGTTACATTTTGCATGATTAATGGTTTGCCCTACCATGTTTATGTCTGCTATTAAAATAGTTATGCTTGAAATCCTTTGTCGTTCACAAACTTGATGTCCATTTACTCCATTTTGCCCAAAGATCATTTCTACCTTGAATCAAATCGGCCCTTCAACAGCCTTGTATCGTCATCTAATAGCTTTCTTGACCTTTTGACCCCATAGCCCAGTTAATCTAACATCTTGTTATCTATTTTATATCTTTGATCAGTTTCATCCCTCACAACTTAAAAAACCAAAACCACAAAACATACTCCATAACTAGCCTAAAATCATAACATAATAAGCAAACACATAGATATCCCTTACGCATATAGAGAGAGCCCTCTCTGAGTCCAGGAAGGCTAGGTCCTTGGGCTCCAAAGCTTGGTTTGATGTTACACTGTCATTTGGCTTGCCAATGTTGAAATCACGGGACCCTAACAATTAGCACCTATGAAGACATGTCTCATGCTCACCTCGATTGATACATGGGATCCACTAAATCAATACCAATGCTCCATATCACGGAAATGTAAATGCGAAAGTTATTTCAATAAGGAAAATTGAATCATCAATTTCAGCCTGTTCCAAGCAGCTCTATCCTGACATAAAAAAAAAAACTCCTAATTAAACCTAAAATATAATGTGAAAGAAATACATTTATCAAAGTAGATTATAAACCTAGTTTAAAGATAATACACAATGGGAAATGCATGGCTACGAAAAGGACCAATACCAATGGCTTATAAAATCAATGATTCCATAGCTGTAACTATCATTCCTCGATTCCAATGCATTAATAAGAGCTTCGTAAGTCAACGATCAACATTTTCAAGGACCCATACAGTAGCACTTCAACAAATCAATGAATTAGGCAAATGAAAAAACTGTGGGGTTCTTAGTGCACAAGAAATGAACACATTGAACATTATATGGGCACAATATTAATTCACCAACCCAAGAAAATCGTTAGTTTAAGTACCAACTAACTAACCAATGATCAGAAAAATTGAAATAAGTGTTGTAGCTTCAAAAGCATCGATTCAATTAAATATGGAATCAATCCCAACGCTTAGCGAAATAATGGCAACATTTAAGGAAGCATTCATGTGATCGGTATTGTATGTTCTCTCACAGCAATTAAATGCACCATAAACAACAAAATTCACCCAAGAAACCCAACTTGGAAAAACCAACATTTGATGGCTTCTACTCATGCTTGGGGATATACACTCTCCATCAGAGATTTCATGTATTCTTACTCACTTGCAATATTTTGCAGGCAATGGCCTTGAGTCTTTGACTGGGAGACAATCCCTGTTCACCATGGGCAACCCCCTTTTTTTTCCCAAGCTTCAAATTTTCAATTTCTTTGGCTGTTATTATATGAAACAGACATCCTATATTATAGAGATGACTTAAAATTGCAACCATGAAATGATATGTTTCATCTTCTTGTGTCCTTTGGCCTTTGGTATTCAAGGTGACCATTGACTTCACACTTTTGAAAGAATTTTCCTTTTTTATAGGTTTGGAATTATTTAGATCCATTTCAGACAAGAGATGGAAAACAAAGGAATTATGTTAACGGATAAATGATATTTCATCTACCAATGAATGTACAAAAGAAATCTGACAACCACTCTGGAAACCATTTCAGAGAATCTATTTCAACCATAACATATGACCTTCAAAGACATACATACTAGAAATCCATTCCTTGGAAGGCTTATGCAGACATAGAGCACATTCAAAGGCATATAGTCAAGGCTGAATAATATTCCCAACTAGAAGACACAGCTAAGAAGAAATCATATCTAACTTCCTCTCAAAAGGAAAATAGGAACATTACATTCATTTAATCTAAAAGATAAAAGAATTTCGAGACAAATTTCCTTTAATTTCAATGAATTTAAAGACAAGTTTAAATGGTATTTTCAGGAAATAGGATTCATTCAATTCAATAGAATTTAATTGTCGAGTTTGAATGAATTTATTTTCCATCCCTTTTAATTCAGAAAATTTTGAGCATAACAACTGAAAGAAGCCAAACATGATGAATCAATTCATCTATCTTGTTAATAGTGAAATTCACTACTTCAAAGAATTGTGTTAACGACTGAACACATTCAAGAGGATGTACTTTGCATAACATAGTCTGACATGGAGAGACCCTCTTGACATCTTTAGTCATCCTAATTGCTCTGTTTGGAGGGCTTGTCCATTCATTATGTGTGATGTTTTAAGGTAAATATCAGTACCATAATTAGTACCTTTATCATGCTTTCTATCTACTATTATGTACTGAAAATATAAATTTTCTTGAGATGTTTCATTTTCTATTTTTGAAGAATTTTCGATACATGGACTGTTTCCTTGAGACAACTAACGTACATCATCTGGATTTCATTTTGGCTACTTTTCTCGCGCTATTTTAGACATGCTCAGAGCACCTTTATTAATGCCTTAAATGTCCTAGGATGACAAAACCAATCACCTTATACTTTCCCGTTGATCTGTCAAATTGGGAAAAAATGGTCGATAGAGCTTCAGATTGCACCATACAAAATAATGGTGAAAGTATGGGTTTCTCCTCATCCACCCCCCTCCCCCAAACGCAAGGAGGGTAACCAATATTATCGAGACCGGTTCACATATATTTCTTCAGACATCATGACACACATTCTTGGAGTGTTACAAATATCAGCTCTGCCCATCAGGCTACTTCCCAACCCCAAAGGACCAACTTGAGATCCATTCAGAGTTTCCTTCCTTTGACCTTAAATTCTAAAATTATTCTTCACTGGTACATTCCCCCCAACGTCATACAACTGGAACCCCACGATGGCTTTAAAATTTAGAGGACTCCAATAGTAAACCAATCCTTGTTTTCTGCCATTGAACTCGACCATTAGGCTAAAGAGAATTTTTAATCATCAACCTCATTGTCTGATCTCTCTCTCTCCCTCTTGAGAGGTTCATGAGTTTTCCAAACTCATTTAGTGTTTTGTATCACCCTACCTTTGTCACAATTTTATCCATGTGTTTTGATGTTATGTAGGCTTCTTTATCTATGTTATTTTTGACATTTCTAGGAGTTGTGCTTGCACTCTCACATTATTTTACTCTCCAGTCCCACTTACCTACTTTTTTCTTCATTCATCAGACATTAATACGATAATATTATCTTTTGATTTCAAAAAGATGGACCAACAACATAGTTGAGGGTGTAGAAGTTATGTCTGTGCCAATTTTTGATTCACAAAAATCAGCAAGCACATATTCAGATTAGCCATTGTCCAATATAGCCACAAAGAGAGTTCTACCTTATAGGACATATAGGAAGGAATAGGATAAACAACTTTCCAAAAAAATGTGTTTAAAATTATTGCTGATTTTGTGCCTTGCATGCCTACAAGGGTGCTTGGATGGACAACTATTTCTGTATAGTATTGAAATATTCTTATCCGGGAATAGGGACTCCACCATTTTATCGAGCATGCTGGAATGTCTTAGTCCTTTTCAACTACTCTGATCACTAGAGTAAGTTATATAATTTCAACTTAAATTACCATTTCAAACAGAAAAAATCACACTGATGTTATGTCTACCCCTTTTAACTCATACTGTTTATAATTGCCTCAAGAAAAAATGGTTGTTAATTGACAACAATTTGTGTTCAAAATTCAAAATTCTTATTAGTTAAAGAAAAGCTATCTATAAAGGCCCAATATTCAATAAGTACTTTTACAAGCTCCTGAATAAAAAAGAACAATAACAGACTTATGCATAAGTTCAATTAGAGCCATTTCGGCTCGTCTTTCGAGCTTGTCCAATTTCTTTTGCACATCCCTACGAAGGTCCCAATTTGGTTTTTTGGGGGCTATGCTCATAATTGGATCCTACAAATCATTTGAATCAGCATCCATTTTGGAAAATTTATATTGAAAACCATTGAATATCATACAGTGGAGTTCATTTGTCAAAATTCCCTCTAAAATATTACTATAAAGGATAAAATAATAGTACCTCTATCACATGTGTTGCTCATGGAGCAGTATCCATGGGATCATCTAATTTAGGTATGGTTGGTGGAGCTACTATGTTCTGTTGAAGGTTCTTATCTCTAGGGAGATAATTACAAAATTTCATGTGTTATTGTCTACAAAAAGGTTAAGTGAATCAACAATTGCGATAAAGGAAACAGAAATGCCCACCTAAGAAAAAGGAATACATACCAGGTTCAACAAAAGATTAATTTCAATTATTTGTATCAACATATGTCCTTTATCTCTTACAAAAGATGTAACAATTAAATATTCATTTCAGTCATGGACCAAATAGGATGTCAATATTTGATGTCTTGATTGATAACACATGGATGCAACTAGTATACAGTTGTATTGATGTGTTTATAATTCTCACAAGCTCAATCCAGAGAAATTTTATATTGATAGTTAGTGCTCATAACAGATTCCAACTGATGTTATAAGCAACCATTTAATTAACAGACAAAATGGGTTAGATTTTTAATTTTCTATCTAGTGCGTTGTCCTTACAAAATTTCTCTTCCTAGCTCTACACAATGTTTTCATTCATGGATGAAACAATATCTCAATTTTTTATCTCTAAATTGATAAGACATTTATGCAGTTGGTGGACAAGTCAATTGGTGTTTCTAATTCTCACAAGCTCAAGATTGAACTATTCCATATTAATGGGAAATGCACTGAACAGATTCCAAGTGATGTGCTATGAAACCATTTGATTTATAAAAGGAATGAGTCAAGAGAAAAAAAATTCAATCTAGTACATTTAATATTATCCTCACAAAATATTCATTGTCAAGTAATTGGTATTTGTAGTCCAATTATTCCTGTCTCCTTACAATTTTCTCATCATAAATGGGTGGGATTTGTTATCCCTTACAATACCGTATCTACCAAATGCTTTTCATACTTGTTCCTCCTTTTCTAGCTCCTTGTAAACTCTCTAGCATCAATGGGTAAATCAATAGATATTAGTAGGGACTTAAAACTAAGGATATACGAGAATTTCAACACTTGTTAGCTTTGCAATACACTCTACTCTCTTGAGCCTTGCCCATGGTCATTTCAGAAATCTGAATTGTTCAAACTATATTGACTACCTAAAGAAAACTTCTTATTAATAGTAAAGCAGATCCCATGACAAGGATTCTATCTTTCTTTGCAGCTTCCAAACCAAAAAATGAAAATTATTATAGCTAGAACCTGACATGGCACATAATGAAGCTCATGTTTTTCTACGATAAAATGAATGTCAAAATTATCACATAAGCTTATCATTTTGGAAATCATAATAGTAAAATAATCTAGAAGAATCATTATAGGAACAAATCTAAATTAAACCAAACTTGAAATTGACTATAAGAAGACCCTTTTCTCAAATTTTCCTTGAAAATCCTAAAGGTAAGGTACATGACAAAAAAAATGCATGATTAATATAGTACAAGAAGGAATGTTAAAACATATATGTAGGTCAACATGGCATCAAATGGAACATCAGCTCATGCATAAAAACAACCTTGAAAGTTATATGTGGCATCAGTCCTCTGTATGGCATATCAACACATACAGCCTAACATCATCTATGGTTTCTTTTCAGTCCAAAAAAATGAATGATATCCTCACTGTCCAATTTATGTGGTGATATGTCATAATATTGTTCACAAACGAAGTTGTGAACAAGACAATGGATAGTTTATCTATGAAGAAGAAACTAGATCTTCTAGTTTGAGAAATTGAAGCTTTCGTCCTTGAAGCGAGTGCATGACATAATGTCTTGCAAAGCATGGTAAGCAGAAGATCCTTCTTTTATTACATTGAGACAAGATCCTATAAAGAAATGTCTGAATGAGAAAGCCTCCTCTTCATGAACTAGAAAATTTCATGTATTAGTAGCTATCATAACAAGACTTTAGAGGGAGCTATAACATCCCTGATGATTTTCTTAT